>JAHFWF010000169.1:0-344682 GCA_022545495.1 Chrysanthemum lavandulifolium
CAAGACACCGGTTTATCACCAAGAAATTGTAGTGCTCACAAGTACTTTTCCTTGAGTCTAAGCATCCTGCGTGGTCGTGTCTGGCGATTAGTTTAAAACCGAATCCGCCGGATACCATATCCCCAGTTAATGGTTCCTTGATGTATCGGAGTTCTTTTAGCCTCGAGAGGTGGGTTTCGATTGGTCGCGACGATAGCGGAGCATAGATAAGCAGCAAAGACAATATCGAGGCACTGCTATTTGTTAGATACATGAGAGACCCAATAATACTTGATATTTGGTAGGGTCCACTAATTTCCCATGTAAATCGGTCTAGTTTCTTGGTATGAGTCATTGGTGTGGCATAAGTATCTGAGTTTTCATTCCAAATTTGTTTAACAATTCAAGGGCATATTTGGGTGACTCGGGAAAATACCGCGGGGTGATTGATGAACTTGTAATCCTAGAAAGAATGTAAGTTCACCCATCATGGACATTTCAAAATTTTTCTTCATTAGTTTTGCAAAAGCGATTGAAAACTTTTATGTGTAGACCCAAAATGATGTCATCCACGTAAATTTGAACAATTAAGATATGTGCCCGTGATATTGTATAAAGAGAGTTGGGTCAACCGAACCTTTGGTGAAATTATTAGCAATGAGGAAAGATGATAGCTTATCGTACCATGCCGGGGGCTTGTTTGAGACCATAAAGAGCTTTGTTCGGTTTGTAGACATGGTTGGGAACTCGGATCAACGAATCCTTGGTTGGTGACATAAACCGTTTCTTTCGGTTGTCCGTTGAGAAACGCGGTTTGACATTGATATGTGCTTATTCACATATCTTTTCATTGTCAAACCGACCCAAAACAACCAAGGAAAAACCGTTTATTGCTAATATTTGTGGTTTCTTGAGTTTATGCTTGTGCAGTGCGGATATGCAAAAATCACGCAAAAGGATCCAAATCGGATGTAAATCCGAGCACGAGAGATCAAGAGAGTTTTAATGAAATTTGGAAGGTCAACATTGTGTATTTTGGAAGATTTTATTCTCAAAGATGATTCTTGAAGTTTCAAAGCAAAGTTTGAAGAAAAGTCAAATATGGTCCTGCAATTTGAGCTTTTGGCGAAATTGGTCCCTGAAATTTGATTTCTGAAGTCACCCTTGGATTATTCTAGATTGACAATATTGGTCCTTAATAAAGCATTGTCAAAAGTTCACTTTTGGTCCCTTGAAAATCCAATTGTACAAGTTTGATCCTTGGTGAATTTTATGTTAACAATATATGTCCAATCCAATTAAACCTTTTCATTAAAAAGAATTACCCGAGCCCAAATATCAAACCACTTATACCGGTTTATTATTTAAACCCGAAAAACAAACCAAACCCGTTATAATTACCCATGGTCAACCCCGAGCCCGGTCGAACACGAATTAAAATAAAAAATCATTCCTTGATCCTTTTACCCAATTCACCGGGATAAACCCTAAACTACCCTTCCGTGTAATTGAACAAATTACTTGACAATTAAAGGGCAATATAGTACATTCCACGACACCCTACGACAAAAGGAATGACACATCACCAATCCGTGTGCTATAGGCCACTTGTCGCTCTCCTATTGGTCGAGACATGTCACCGATTCAATCCAAGGGTTGTGATGAGAAGGAGGTGTGTGGGATTCAATCAAGGGTGCAAATGAGCTCTAAAGAAGCACAAATGATGAAATTCGAGATCCTTCAAGACCCTTAGCTCATGTTATAAATAGACCTCATTTCTCATTCGAATTGTATCTTAATTTACGTAATTTTACTTCTCTCTAGATTTAGTTGTAGTGGTTATTTACATTTCAAATGTTTTAAATAGTTTGTAATTCGTATTTGTACTCAATTTTCCTTATTAATAAAATTTAGTATTTCACTTTAAATTGTTTGTTTAAGTTTCTATTAGTATTAAGCGCTTATCATCTTAATTTTATGCTTATTTCACTTTCATAAATCATTTTTTGGCTTGTTTCACCAAAATCTCAAAATACAAAAATCACATTAAATCATTTAAAATCAAAAATCACTTTAGATCTGTATTTTGGATTAATCTGTCTTGATTCTTGTTTCATATGTTCATTTAAGCTTTTAAGTAGCTTATTGTGAGCTTATATTCATTTCATTCTCAAAACACAAAATATCATGTTCACATCGGATACTTTCTGATCTTTGGTTACGGTTTCGCGATTTTGGATCCGGATTTGGATGGTATTGATGCTAGTTTTGGGTGGAATCGATTTGGTTTGGAATAGGTTAGAGGTTGGTTAGGTTAGTGGTTCTAGATCATCGGTTTGGCAAGCCATAGTGGCTATGGATGTTTGTAAGTCTCATTTCATTTACGATCATCATGTTTGTGATTGAATACATTCATTAGTGTTAATTAGTCTTGTTTGATGCTTGTTTGATGTTTGTTTAGTCATATCTAGTCTTGATGCGCTTGTTAGTTTTATAATAAGTAGCATAAGTAGTGTTTGGATAATTTGTTATTACACTTTGTTAGAGGTTAGTAGAATTGATAATAGTAGTTGTTTCTTATCTAGGTAGTTATTGGATGACATTTGAGGTCATTGTTTGATGGTTTACTCAAATAGTCAACAAGCTCTTAAATCGATCTAGTTCTTGAATCATCAAAGCAGTGGGTATCATAGCTTGCATATTAGCTCAAAATTAGTAGATCTAGCTTTTGGATATCATTATTAGTGTTAAAACATCTTAATCGGTTCATAAGTTTGGATTAAAAGCGAGTTTGGTCGAAGTTCATAAGAGTTTTTACAAAGTCAAAATCATCCATTGTGTTTTCACAAAACTTTGTGCATCAATTTCTTATTCATCTCGAGATTCGGTGTTTGAAACTTTGGATATTAAATCTTCAACCTGGTCTTGTTTTGATAACAACTTTTGAGAAATCGGTTGGTCACTTTTAAGCTTCAAATAAGCTCTTCAAGTAGCTACTATCATCTGTTCACACTGAGTGTGAATCGGCGATTACATCTCTTGCATTGGTCTCATTGTTTAGAATTAGAACTTGATACTTGGCAATATTGTAGCTAGCCGGTGATCTTTAGGTTTGCATTATTAGTTTTGGTTGAGCTTATTGGATAAAATTGTTGGATAAGCTCAATAGTTAGGCTGTTTCAATTGGTTTGTTCATTTGAGCGATTAGCATTAGATCATCATTACGAGCTTTAGGCTTGTTAGGAATAGGTACTTTCGGTAGTATTTAGCTTATTCTAGTATAAGATAGCCACATTCTTGTTTGGTTGCATCACTAGCTTATTTGCTTAATTTCTAGCTTATTCTATTAGCGGTTTACACTATAGCTTGCATATTTCATACATAACACCTTGTTTTCAATTTTCATAGATTCATAATCTCATTTTAGAATTTTCACGAAGATTTCATAATTTTGGTCAACTTTAGCTATTTTCTCAATTTAAAATAGTTTTAATCAAATTTAATTAGCTTTAATAGAAATCAATTGAGAAAAAGCTCCAAAAATAATTTTCAATTTCAATAGTTTAAGAAAAATATAAAAGCATAAAAAGATTTTCCTCATTTTCTCTTTTGATTTGGTATTTTCATAGATTTAATTAGATTTAAATAGTTTAAATTAGTTTTTAATTTTTATAAAATCAAGAAAAATCCAAAAAATAGTTTTAATTCTAAATAGTTTTCTTATTAAATTTTTAGAGTAAAAGTAAATTTAGGCATTTTAGGGTATCGTTTAGGCGTGGTTGCATTTTATTCACGTTTTGTTAAATACGTTTTAGTATAATCGCACTTAGGATTCCCGTAGATTATATGTTCCATTTGCTTTCCTTATCCGTAGTTTAGAATATATCATCTTATGCCCTTTTCTTATTCGAATCCGATTATTGAGGCGTGAGTTGGAAATTCCATTCAACCCTCGTTGGGAAAGCGACCCGAAACACATTCCTTTGTATTTCTTGGAAAAATATTTGTGTCTGAAAACGATTAAATCAAAATGGCGCTTGGGAGGCTTGTAGCGAGTTTTCGTATTCCGTCTCGTATCGCGTGCATTTGAAGATCCTTCCCAGTGAAGTTCCGTTGTTTTGTAAATATATATTTTGAAAAACCCAAAACATTTAAAAATACCAAAACATTCTTCCTAGAGTGTTTACAAAACCATAAAAATTAAAAACCAACAAAATAAAGTGAAGCGTCAATTGTTACGTCGGCTCACCTTGAAGGTACAACCTATACACGGGTATAAGGAAAGTCTTGACATTAAATTGCGATGAAGAGCGATCCACTCTTCGTTCCCGCTCACTGCTTGCGTACTTTTGAAACTACCGAGCACGGTTGGCGTGAAGGTTACAAAAATATTGTGTTTTCTAAATATAAAACCCAAAATATTCTTCGTGTATCCTCTTAACCGATAATTCTTTTCTTGACCCTCATATGTTTAATTCTCATGGATACGATCGATTATCGTCGTTGTTTTCATTACAAAGGCCGTTTGGAGGAGAAACAATATTGTTGTCTTAATCCGAATGTGTATGTGGTCGATGTGGATATCACGGTTCTAGAAAATCTTGCTATTGGTGCGACTTGGCCGACAAAAATCTCATGATGAACCTCGATTCCTACTCCTCCGGTGAGGAGGTGGAACATGTTTACGAGCCGAGGTGACTCCGTTCAAGAACCGAGCCTATGATGGAAATGGCTAACTCTTATCCGGATAATTCTTCAATTTATCACTCGTGTGTATATGGTGCGTGGACCCGAATATGGTGGGAATTGTCCCGCTTGTAGTAATGGAAAATCGGGAACCGGTTTCACCACAATCGACTATGAGCCAACCAATTTTCCTAACCAACCTTTGTACCATGGTAGAGTCATACTCTTGTAGTCTTGTGGTGGTCCTCACCAAGGTTTTCAATGTCAAGTTCAATATAACAACTCAACCTTTGGTTATGAACCTTACCGTATTCGTCACAACAATCATCTTGTTGTGAGTATTGTGGAGGTCCATGCGTTAATTCCGATTGTCGGATCACGAGAATCCGATTGATTACGAACAAGTTCCTTGTAACAATTCGACTATCCTTATAACCCGCCTCCACGATGCCAAGAAGTTCAACCACAACCTTCGCTAATGACTAATCCAAAATTTAAAATAATGATTGATCTTAAGAATCTTCTTGATAAACTTTCCCCGAAAAAAGATCCTCCTCGGAAAACTTATGGTGAATTACTCATTGAAGAGCAAGCCGCTAAAATTAGTTACGGAGACCTTTCGTTTCTGAGTCGATTCGATGACGATTTTACTCCTCGAGTGGCAATCCCTCCCGTTTACGAGCCTTGCATTTCCTACTCTTCCCTTCACTCACGCCGGTTGAGAGAAGTGGCGTTATTTTGGAAGAGGTCGATGATCATATTGCTTCAAACATTGTTGAACCCGTTGATTCTCTCATAATGGGGATGAGCATCTTAGTACTATTCCGAAATGGAAGAGACTAATCTTTGAGATCCTTATCCCAATCCCAAGAGAGTGCGGGTTGTTGACATTTGTGATGAGCCTTCTCTTGATATATCGAATGATCATGATAAGATGTTCTCCAATTCGAGGATATATCGGCGGTGATTGTGATTCGCTTTTATGTGATTCTCTTGACATCTCGAGGTTACTTCCGGGATTTTCTCGAATCCTCTTTTGAATTCAAAGACGACTACACCTTTTGCGAAGTTAATCCTCTTTTGACAAAGATTTTGAGTCCGATTCGGAGACCACAGCGGAAGTGGTGGATATTGCTAGCTCTCGAGCACACCACTTGTCCCACCTCGTGTTCGACCTTTCTCTCCGTCATGTGATGTTGAAGAAAGTATTGAATCCGAACTTGAGGTTATTATGGAGATTGATTTTGAAATGGTTGAAGGCGATATTCTTGATAAGCCGCCACGTGATTACGATATGGAAGAAATCGACTTACCGATTGATGACCCAATACCACCGGGTATTGAGGATGTTATGGTTATTCTTGATGGTTCTCTTGACTCTCCTTCTTACGATGAGTCCACCATCTTTTACCCGTTGAGCCGACATGTGAAGACAAGATCTTTAAACCGGGATATTCATTGATGAGTTCTTTGTTAAAACCGTTGTTAGAAAAGGATCCTCTCTTGGATGCCTTCATTTGTGAGCCTACACCTCTTACACCTCCTTTCTATGAGCTCCCATCTTCTTTGGAGTTTTCTCACTTTGATCCGTCATTCCTTCGTCCACCGCCAAAACCACCGGATGATGGATCATTCTTTCATGACATACCATTTGTGCTTGAGCCCGACACTTTCTTCACCACCCAACCCACCCGATCTCATTCCTTGGGAATGAGGACACCGTTCCTGACCACAGTATCTCTACCACTTTCTTCCCCAAGGACAAATGAATTCGGGGACGAGTCGGGCTAGCGACTCGGTGATAAAAACGATGGCGCTTAGTGGGAGGCACCCATGCTTATCCATCTATCTTCTTTTCTATTTTATAATAAGTGGCGCGAAGGGTGCACCTCTTGATTTCTCGTGTTTGGTTGTTTGTGATGTTGTGTTTAGGATGTTCCCGATATGAAGACTCTCGTGCTCGAAGTTTGTCATTTCTCCCTCGAGTCTCATGATCGATCTTGATGGAAACCGATATCCTAATCTTATCGACTAACGTTTATCTTCTAGCATACTTAATAAGCGGCTTTTAGATTTTCGTGATACCCTTGCTTTAAACATTGAGGACAATGTTTCGTTCTAGTCTGGGGTAGGGTAATATTCGATTTGATTTGACCGCGCTTGCTTATTTACATTGTGTTTCTCTCATGACCCGTTTTCCTTAGAAAATGAAAAATTGTGCAAAATGAGAAAATTTAAAATTTTCGTAAGCTTTTGCTAGTTTTATGATCGAAAAATCTTGCTAGTCTCTTAGAAGTTTCTTTAAATATCGTTTTCTTGACATAGCCTTTGCTAATTGCTTAGACTAGAGGCTATAAAATGCGATTCTAGCTCACAAGGCCAAGAATTTGCAAGTCTCCTAAGTGATTTTAAATATCTGAAGCTTAAACAAGGATTTGCTAGTTTCTAATAAGTGACTTTAAATATGCATGACTTGATTTCATTAGGCGAAGCATTTGCTAAGTTAATATATGTTTTGACACCTAGTTGACTTTCATTGGTGAGAGTAGGAATAGAATTCGACTTGACCGGGCGTGTTGAGCTCTAGCTTGTTCCTTAACCATAGATAATCTAAAAATTATCGGCTAAGCATCTGCGGATCTCATTATTTGGGATTTTAAATTTGCGAGATCGAGAAATGATAGAGTTACTTATGAGTTTAGATGCTAAGCGTGGAGTAGTTGGTTCTCTTTAGAGCCCATCGAAGGTACTTATGGCTTTTTGTTCCCACAAAATTGTTTCACCCCATATCTGTCTCAATAATTAGAGATGTCGAGTTTTTGGCGATGGTTAGTTCTTTATCTTCTTAAAAGAATCTTTGTTTTAAAAATTGGGTACACATCAAGGATCCGTAATAAATAATTGAGCAATATGTGATATGAGAAAAAAGTAATAAGTAAAGTTGTGAGCTGCGGTGTCGAGATCGGACCCTTGGATCTTTAGCCGGGATTGAATGAGGTCTTAGCCTAACCGGTAGGATTCTCATCTCATGAAGCCTATAGTCTTGGAATTACCCGTGAAGCTCCGTGGTTCTGACTCATATAAATAAAAGTAAAAGTTCATGTGAAAAAAAAAAAAAAAAAAAATGAAAATGTTGAAAATTGAAAAGTCAAAAGTTAGTAATAAAATTCCTTGATGTGGACCTCATTTTTACGACAATGGTTCTTGAGAGAAGGCGGATAACTAATTATCGACTTAGCTTTGTATCTTTATCGGAATAAAAGTTATCAAAACGAGAATTTGAAGAAATTCATTTCTCACAAAAATAAAAAAATCTAGAGGAAAATAAGAAAATGGGAACAAACGGTAATTACATAAGTAACTTCCATGGGTAGTGTTAGCATCTAGAGTCGTATGTAACAATGATTTCGATTTTACGCTTAGTTTGGGACTTGTGAAAAATCGGGGACGATGTATTCTATCCGTATGGTCACTTCACGCTGTGTTGTGTTTTCTACTCCGTGATCCTAACGTGTCGTTTAAAAAATGTTGGAGTTATTGATCGACATGAAAGTTCAACAAACCGTCACTCATAATCGGAATATGCTTAACCATTATATCTACTTGTGAATTAAAAGGTAAACGGGGCGTTTTTAGAATTAGGGCTTTCTTAATCTCTTTTGAGGAATCTTTGCTACTTCTTCATAGGTTTAGTAGAAAGAGATGGAAATCCTTGGTTTTAGAAGCGTGAGTTGATTACATTGCGTGAGGACACGACAATGGTCTCGTCTGGGGTATTTTGATATGTGCTTATTCACATATCTTTTCATTATCAAAACGACCCAAAACAACCAAGGAAAAACCGTTTATTGCTAATATTTGTGGTTTTCTTGAGTTTATGCTTGTGAGAATGCGGATATGCAAAAACGCAAAAGGATCCAAATCGGATGTAAATCAGAGCACGAGAGATCAAGAGAGTTTTAATGAAGTGGAAGGTCAACATTGTGTATTTTGGAAGATTTTATTCTCAAAGATGATTCTTGAAGTTTCAAAGAAAGTTTGAAGAAAAGTCAAATATGGTCCTGCAATTTGAGCTTTTGATGTAATTGGTCACAAGTTTGATTTTCTGAAGTCACCCTTGGATTATTCTAGATTGACAATATTGGTCCTTAATAAAGCATTGTCAAAGTTCACTTTGGTCCCTTGAAAATCCGAATTGTACAAGTTTGATCCTTGGTGAATTTTATGTTAACAATATATGTCCAATCCAATTAAACCTTTTCGGCCCAAAAGAATTGCGAGCCCAAATATCAAACCACTTATACCGATTTATTATTTAAACCGAAAACAAACCAAACCCGTTATAATTACCCATGGTCAACCCCCGAACCCCGTCGAACACCGAATTAAAATAAAAATCATTCCCGCCAATCCTTTTACCCAATTCACCGGGATAAACCCTAAACTACCCTTCCGTGTAATTGAACAAATTAACGACAATTAAGGGCAATATAGTACATTCCACGACACCCTCTCGACAAAAGGAATGACACATCACCAATCCGTGTGCTATAGGCCACTTGTCGCTCTCCTATTGGTCGAGACATGTCACCGATTCAATCCAAGGGTTGTGATGAGAAGGAGGTGTGGGATTCAATCAAGGGTGCAAATGAGCTCTAAAGAAGCACAAATGATGAAATTCGAGATCCTTCCAAGACCACTTAGCTCATGTTATAAATAGAACTCATTTCTCATTCGAATTGTATCTTAATTTACGTAATTTTTACTTCTCTCTAGATTTAGTTGTAGTGGTTATTTACATTTCAAATGTTTTAAATAGTTTGTAATTCGTATTTGTACTCAATTTTCCTTATTAATAAAATTTAGTATTTCACTTTAAATTGTTTGTTTAAGTTTCTATTAGTATTAAACTGCTTATCATCTTAATTTTATGCTTATTTCACTTTCATAAATCTGTTTTTAGCTTGTTTCACCAAAATCTCAAAAATACAAAAAAATCACATTAAATCATTTAAAAATCAAAAATCACTTTAGATCATATTTTGGATTAATCTGTCTTGATTCTTGTTTCATATGTTCATTTAAGCTTTTAAGTAGCTTATTGTGAGCTTATATTCATTTCATTCTCAAAACACAAAATATCATGTTCACATCGGATGCTCTGATCTTTGGTTACGGTTTCTTGATTTTGGATCTGATTTGGATGGTATTGATGCTAGTTTTGGGTGGAATCATTTGGTTTGGAATAGGTTAGAGGTTGGTTAGGTTAGTGGTTCTAGATCATCGGTTTGGCAAGCCATAGTGGCTATGGATGTTTGTAAGTCTCATTTACATTTACGATCATCATGTTTGTGATTGAATCATTCATTAGTGTTAATTAGTCTTGTTTGATGCTTGTTTGATGTTTGTTTAGTCATATCTAGTCTTGATCGCTTGTTAGTTTTATAATAAGTAGCATAAGTAGTGTTTGGATAATTTGTTATTACCTTTATTAGAGGTTAGTAGAATTGATAATAGTAGTTGTTTCTTATCTAGGTAGTTATTGGATAGACATTTGAGGTCATTGTTTGATGGTTTTACTCAAATAGTCAACAAGCTCTTAAATCGATCTAGTTCTTGAATCTGTCAAAGCAGTGGGTATCATAGCTTGCATATTAGCTCAAAATTAGTAGATCTAGCTTTTGGATATCATTATTAGTGTTAAAACATCTTAATCGGTTCATAAGTTTGGATTAAAGCGAGTTTGGTCAAAGTTCATAAGAGTTTTACAAAAGTCAAAATCATCCATTGTGTTTTTCACAAAACTTTGTGCATCAATTTCTTATTCATCTCGAGATTGATGTTTGAAACTTTGGATATTAAATCTTCAACCTGGTCTTGTTTTGATAACAACTTTTTGAGAAATCCGGTTGGTCACTTTTAAGCTTCAAATAAGCTCTTCAAGTAGCTACTATCTGTCCTGTTCACACTTGAGTGTGAATCAGGCAGATTTGCATCTGCTGCATTGGTCTCATTGTTTAGAATTAGAACTTGATACTTGGCAATATTGTAGCTAGCCAGGTGATCTTTAGGTCTGCATTATTAGTTTTTGGTTGAGCTTATTGGATAAGCTGTTGGATAAGCTCAATAGTTAGGCCTGTTTCACTGGTTTGTTCATTTGAGCAGTTAGCATTAGATCATCATTCTGAGCTTTAGGCTTGTTAGGAATAGGTACTTTCAGTAGTATTTAGCTTATTCTAGTATAAGATAGCTTCTGTTACTGTTTGGTTGCATCACTAGCTTATTTGCTTAATTTCCTAGCTTATTCTATTAGCAGTTTACACTATAGCTTGCATATTTCATACATAAGCTGCTTGTTTTTCAATTTTCATAGATTCATAATCTCATTTTAGAATTTTCTGAAGATTTCATAATTTTGGTCAACTTTAGCTATTTTTCTCAATTTAAAATAGTTTTTAATCAAATTTAATTAGCTTTAATAGAAATCAATTGAGAAAAGCTCCAAAAATAATTTTCAATTTCAATAGTTTAAGAAAAATATAAAAGCATAAAAGATTTTTCCTCATTTTCTCTTTTGATTTGGTATTTTCATAGATTTAATTAGATTTAAATAGTTTAAATTAGTTTTAATTTTTATAAAATCAAGAAAAATCCAAAAAATAGTTTTAATTCTAAATAGTTTTCTTATTACATTTTTAGAGTAAAAGTAAATTTAGGCATTTTAGGGTATCGTTTAGGCGTAGTTGCATTTATTCACGTTTTGTTAAATACGTTTTAGTATAATCGCACTTAGGATTCCCGTAGATTATATGTTCCATTTGCTTTCCTTATCCGTAGTTTAGAATATATCATCTTATGCCCTTTTCTTATTCGAATCGATTATTGAGGCGTGAGTTGGAAATTCCATTCAACCTCGTTGGGAAAGCGACCGGAAATACATTCCTTTGTATTTCTTGGAAAAATATTTGTGTCTGAAAACGATTAAATCGGACATCCATCGAAAGACCGTCATATTCATATGAGCCGCGACGCGCGAAATATCCGAACGACCTCAAGGCGAAGCAGCCGGAGCAAAAGATTCTTCAAAGTCTATTCCTCTTCAGCGATAACCCTTAGCAACTAGGCGTGACTTGTTTCGGATTCGTTCCCTTGACATCAATTTGTTTTCCAAATCCATTTGAGACCAATGATGTAGACCCTGTTGGTCTTTCAACAAGTTCCCATACTTCAAGGCGTTTGAATTGGTTGAGTTCTTCTTGCATGGATTCAATCCGGTTGTCTTTTGTCATTGCGTCTTTAATGTTTTTAGGCTCGATTGGCGAGCGGTGAGTGCATAAATGCAATGTTCACCATCTCGTGTGAAGAGCGTTGTCTCGTAACGTTGGTTGATTCGGGTTGCCAATAATATTTGCGGAGGATGGTCTTTTGTCCATCGATGTGTAGATGGTTGATGTTGGTATACATTGTGCAGATTACGAGGATTCAAATGGTTTGTTGATGATTCCGCAACATTAGGTGCGGCGGTGTCATTAGCAAGCGGGTTAAAAAGCATTTGGATCAAAATCTGCGGTGGGGTACTTCATTCGAATATCATCACCGGTTCATCATTGTTGGAAGCGGTGTGTTCAAGCTGTTGTGTTAGAGTCAATGGTGTAGGTGCATCTTCAACGATGAGTTGTTGTAGCAGTGTATCGGTATAAGAGTAGTATCGGGTTGAGCGTGAGAAGCGGATACACCGAGACACGTTCATCAATATAAATCCACCGAGCGAGAGCAAATAACCTTTCCATTTGTTGGCGAGTAAGTGGGGGCTTTGTTCGGTGATGATGGGGTTAAGGAAGTTTAAGCGGTTGTGACCGGGTTCTAAGTCGTGATACTCGAAGCCATTTCCGTGAGTTCATCAAAATGAGCATGAATCGTTTCCATCACACGTTTTGTCGACGATTCGGATCCGGTAACCTTTAGAATTCTCACAATATCGATAAAGACTCCAATGTCGGCTTTGGCTTTGAGCATTCCAAAATCATCACGATCATTATTCGGATAGCAAAGGGATCCAAATACATGAAAGTGTTTGAGATTCGGTTTATGGTTGTGGACAAGCTCGAAAGGTGTTTTGTTGTGGCGTTTGTGATCATAGAACGGTTTTAGTATAGCATCACGATGAATCGACTTACGCCCATAAGTGTCTGGAAGTTTAGCATTGATTAACATTGTTCTTGCGCTTCCACTAACGTTCGGTTTCGTCTTTGAACAACTCCGTTTTGTTCGGTGTATCGTGCAATAGATGTTTGATCTTGAATTCCACTTTCTCATAGAATTCACGACGGGTTTGGTTAACAAATTCGGTTCCTTTATGCATTACGATTAGCTGCGGTGTTGCGGAGTTGAACTTGTATTTTCGTGAGAAGGTGATGATCATTTGTGGAGCTTGGCCTTTGCTTGAAGAAAGTAGACCCAAGTCCATCGTGAGTAGTCATCAACAATTACTAATATGTAGCGTTTGCCATTGATCGTTTGCGCGCGCATTGGGCACACAAATCCATGTGAAGAAGATGAAGCACATCTTTGAGAGTTGTGTTCTACCTTTGAAGGAAAATGAGCACAGTGCTTTTTCCTTGTTCTGGTGAGCAAGGTGATCTTTTGAATACCGAATCGTAGGAGTCCTTGACTAGTTTGTGTCGAGCAAGGTTGGTGATGGTTTGAAAGTTTAGATGTGAGAGGCAGCGGTGCCATAGCGAGATTTTGTTGATGTTGCCTTTGAAAGTAAGCAAATGGGAGATGAAGCAACCATGTCTTGCATAGAGATAGTGTAGAGACTAGAATTCATGAGCCGGACATAAGGTCATTTCCTTGTAGATCACGAATGAAACAAGTTTTCTCCGGAAAGCAACCTCCAAATCTCCATCACAAAAGCGACCTCTCGAAACAGTTCGTAGGGCCTTCCACATAGTAAACCTGCGATTTCGATGTTCCCATTAACATAATCTCGTAGCCCATGATAGCTGCAGTGATCATTCGAACCGGACGGTGCCAATGAACTTCGCAATAAAGTTTGATAAGAGTTTAAGGTTGCTGTCGTGTGTCGGGAACATCGCTATCAACAATCGAGAGAATGATCTGTATCACGCATTACACACGGATGACACGGATGGAATAGAAGTAGATGTGGAACCCGAAATGTTAGAGGGTTCAAGCGATGATAGTGACATACACACATTAATAACTTTAGGCATCCATTTAAATCCTAATGTGTTATATATCCATTTTGCCATCTATAACTATTGTTTGCTTTAGTCTTTGTGAATGCACTAGGTGGTACTACATTCTTAGGAGGTGGCTGGAGCTACGGGGACAACAACGCATGACGTAGAATCTAAAGAAGGCGGTCTACCAAGCACGGACTTAGAATGATTAGTGGGCCTAGAGGTATTCCGATTCTTAGGATTCCGTAAATGAGAGATTATAGATTTAGCAACACATTTGTCATGACAATCGAATTCATACTTTTCGACAAATAACACAAGGTGCATCGATGAATATCAAAAGTACTTAACGGTTTAGCATTCGTTACATCAATATTTCTATTACATTTGCCGCACGCATAATATCTATAGTGGAAGCAACGTGAGTCTTATTCATAGTCCTAGGGTGTTCTTCTACTTTAGCATTCCTTATTGATCTTTTCGTAGGTCGCAACTTCCTATTCTTGATTGAGTGCTCTAAGGTCGTGAAGTGCGGACGTTTGGAAAAGACGCAACTATTCTGTTTCGATAGAAGGAAGCACGTTAGCAACTTGTGATTTGGTGGGGATTCTAGGTGCACGATTACTAAGTGTTACGGTGCTAATCTCTTAATGATGGTTGGCGGAAGTTTTCATACTTTCCTAACATTTCTCTTAACTTAGAGATAGTGTGAATCAAATCTTGATTTTCGAGCGAATATTACCGGCAAAATTCATGACTTCTCTAGTGTGAGCAAGATAGTGATCAAGTTCGTTTGATGCTTCATGACGAGTCTTATTGAGTAAATCAAATATGACACCATATTCTGTTTAACTTTTACAAGTTTTGTTCATATTTTGAGATTTGACTTTTCAAAGACACGTTTTGATCATCCGGTTGCTCAATTTTAGGATCAAAAGATTTTGTTTGCAACCTGGCGATTTTCTTTTGAAAACCAAGTTGTTGATTGTGAATATCTTTTCACACCAATTAAGACGACGTTTTGCATTGTAAAGTTCGTTAAGTAATCGTTCATTTTCGACTTTTAAAGACTCGATTTGAAGCACCTTATCGGTATTCTCATGATTACCACAGAGTCAACATTATCATCGGAGATATAATCGGATGCATGTGGCAAAGAATGGAATAACACAACATTATGGATATCAAGACAGATAACATCTTTCAAGAGTCGATCAACATCTTTTCTCAACGGTTTCTTTTACGTTTAGTATTAGAAATAGATGTTTCGGTTTTCTCGAAACGACCTTCATCACTCAAGTTCCTATGAAAATCCTTTTCCCAAGCTAATGCGCAACTTTTCAAATTTTAACGTTAGGTAAAGATTTTTGAAAATGTCTCTTTGTTCTCGCTCAGGCGATTGAAAATGATCAATTTTGATTTGAGCGATATTCTATCTCATATTGTAAAATTTTGAGGTCGACCATGAAAATGTCAAAATATTTAAGAATTTTTGATTTTCGGTTTTGAGTTTACTTCAACGATGGAAGGTAAAGGACCATAAGTTTGTGCATAATCGGTTGAGGATTAACATTAGAAGACTCGGTGTTTTGATGATAACCCTTGGTGTGTTAGAAGAATCCGTTGGTGTGAAAGTGACCGATTTTGAATAATTAAAGGTTTGTTGTAAACAACAGTTTTAATTTTGATCGACTCTCTTCTTACGCATCTAATTCCTCTTGTGATGATATTCAACAACACTCATAACGATATCATTAATTTTATATTACGACCTTTGGAAACTTGAGTTTGGTTTGAATGTTTTAGTGAAAGCTTTGGTTTATGTCGACTAGATTTGGTCCATATCCTTTTGGATTGGGTTTTAAAGTAAACTTTTCAATAGTCATTCTTGATTCACCATGTTTGTAAACAACATTTTAAACTCTTTAATTTTGTTTTGCAAGCCGATAATTTCTTCAAGAAGGTCATCTACCCGATTCGTTGAATGCTTTTGTAAGCGGAGAACTTTTTGACAAGTTAACAACTCATCCTTAGCTTTTTGATTTTCCAAGGTGAGGCGTTAATTTGCTTTTATGTTCATGTTTCGATTGTTCTATTTTCGACAACAAAGCATTCTTGAGCGGCTTGTTCAACGTGAGTCACAACATGATCATTATTTAGATCCTCAAATACGACCCGCGAGTCAATTTGATTATCAAAGGAAACCATAAGGTCATCTTGATCGTCAAATGTAACTACTGAGGTTTATTTGAAAATCATCGAATGAGATGTAGATGACTCATTTTGAACGATCGGCCGTGCGGATTCGAGATATTGGCGAGATATTAGTTCGAGATATGATGATGGTTTGTTGGTGCACTGAGACAAGCCATCGATTGTCCTCTGTGGGCTGTTTCACTCATGTGTAACTCATGCATATTAGCCATCAACATACTTGTTGCATTGGCTGCAAGTCCTCCATATCATCATCGAGTGCATACGCCATAAAGCTTTGTTCTTTGTTTGTGAGAGATCCACGACTTCATCCTTAAGAGCCAAAAGAAGAGCCTCTTTGAAATAAGCCGCCCTAGTCCTTGGCTTTGGGCATGCATTAGCAGTGTCCTTCTCATTGCGGTTGTAGCATCGAGACCATTCAACCCATTCGAGCATTTCCTGTTCCACCACTTGAGCTCTATTGTTATTCCTTCCATAGCATTAAACCCTTGACCACCTCCCATTTGTGACCATAACCACGATTACGAACTTCAACTCGTCCATTGTTCACTGTGACTGATTTCGTGTATTGGATGAGGAGCGAATCGATTGTTGGATTTGTTGGTATAACGGCTAAAAGCATTAGCAATCATAACAAATCCTGTTGCAATGCTTGAGCGGATCGGATTCCTCATTAGTTTGACTATGAAGTGCTTGATCATTGTTGTTGTTGTAAGGAACCAATTGATTTTGTTGAGGTTGCGGTGATTGATCGTTTGGTGTGGTGAGGCGGTTGGTTGAGTTGCTTGTTGAGGAGGATAACTTTGTTGAGCATATAATGCAAGTTGTTGATTTTCGGATGTGTGGGTGGAGCAATTTGAGCACGGAGAATCCTTTCCGATCAACTTCCTTTTCATGAGGCTTCAGTAGTCGTACAACAATCCATATGTATAATGATGCATATTCTTTGTAGCGGAGAAAAATGACATACTTCTCCCATTCGGGACCAAGACTACTCAGAACTTAGTATTCACTGCAATTCTTGGCATGATGATGTTGTGTTTATCCAAATCATTGATGATGTCGAAAATCGATGATGATAAGACTCTAGTGTCTCTCGGGTTCAATCATGAAGTGTTCATAAGCCAAGTAAATTTTGGATTCCAAATCCTCCCGATTGAGTCTGATCCTTCCATAAGAAGATGAATATGGTCCCACATTTCCTTTGCGGTCTTTTGAGCATCAACACTTGAAGAATTGGGTTAGGTAATCCTAAAGGATATATTTCATTGCAAGCTCATCGACTTCATAGTGTAGAAGTTTTGTTTGATTTAAGTCTGCTTGATAGCAATGTTTGTTTGTTCATCTCTTGGTGGAATGGCATTAGGATCTCCGGGTACAATGACGATGAGGCATCTCAAATGGACCTTCCAAGATAACCTTCTTTAAGAACTTTCCATGTGGCTTCTTGGATCACAAAACCTAAAGAACCTTATCACCCATTGATCGTAGTTTCTGGAGTGAGCATTGGAGGTCTATCAAGTGATCGACCTCATGAATGGATTGTTGGTCGCTTAAAGCTTCACACATCTTTGCAAACCAAGTGGGTTCCTTCATAGTGTTCCTTGATGGATGTTGATTGAAGTCATTTGTGTAGGTTGAACTTGAAGACTTGGCGGTGTTTGAACCATTTGTGGTGGAGGAATTGCTCCAAGTTATGGAGTATGTTGTTGATTAAATTGTTGTTGATAAATAGCTTGTTGTTGATTCCATTGTTGATGTTGTGGACTTAGTTGTTGTTGTCGTTGAGGATAAATGTAAGGAAATAGTTAGAGTATGGTGGTTGAGACATGTTGAAAACTTGTGTTGGTAAAATGGATCTTTGTAGTTGAATGAACCTTTGTTGATGAAGTGTCCTTAGGCGTAGAAATCACAATAACCAAGTAGCACTTATGCGTAAAACACCAAAGTTACGCGTATGATGAGGAGTTCGCGTAGATTTAGCTTACTGGCGTAAGTATGGAAAAGACTCTAAAGTTATGCGTAGACAAAAAGTTAGGCGTGAAAGTTAGGCGTGGGATTATCTTATCGTAAGACTAGGCTTGGCGTAAGATGAATCTTATCGTAGGATTTCTGGCGTAAGCTATCTTATCACGTAATTTTAGGGTTTTATCAAGTGATCTTTACACTTCACGGTGCAAAAGATATCCAAAGTCGACGTATTTTCGGGCTTATCCAAGCAAGAAAACACGGAGTAAACCACGAAATGAAGATCAAGCCAAGGATAACCTTACAGCGTAGTTTTAGGGTTTTGCTCTGCGTGGGATTACTCGTAAATATGATTTTGCTCAAAGTTGTTTCTAAACCAGGTTTTGTGTGATGAAATAGCTTCAATAACACCAAAAGACACAAAAGTGTGAAACTTGATGATCAAAGCTCTTAAAAGCGATTATCGTGGGACTTAACCCTCGTTCAAAACAAGTAGAAAAACAATGATCCACACATAAAGTTCCAAACTTTTGCCAAAAGCGAGAAGTTTAACACCTTATAACGTTGAAAGGACAAGAATCTTGGATTAAAAAGTGTAAAAAATACGTTTTTGATCAAGCCAAAGTTTCGGATCGCAAGTTAAGCGTGAGACCAAAACTCACTTCAAACAATACGTTCACTCAACTATTAGGCGATTGATACCACTGTTAGGTCACTAGTTTTACCACACAAGCTTACAAGAAAGAGATAGAGGCGGTTGAACAATAAACAAACACACACACACTATATGATAATACGGTTATGCGTAGCTATGTGAGTGAAAGGAATAAATTGAACAACCAACCCTCAAGTGAGGGTTTACATAAGGTATTTATAGGAGGAAAGCTAGGGCAACACTCCTAGTTTCCATCCTTTCTCCTATGGGCTTGGGCCTAAGCTCATGGGCCTTCTACATAAGCTTAAGGCTAATAACAAACATAAAGGCCATAATAAGCTACCTATTACATAATAATGACTAACACTTGAATTATAGTTTAGGAGTGATTCCAACAGAACTAGTTTGGGTGATAATACTTAGTTGTTGTTTACCCATTTTAGGGTCCTAGGAATGTCTTTAGATGATGGATAATTTCCCTTGATGTCGGATCAGGACGTGCTAACATTGATAAAATTTGTGCCAACGTATAAGGAAATAGATGTTTATGTATAGTTTGATGTATCTTTGGTAGAAAAACATATGATAGAAAAACATATGATGGTAGTTAGGGGTTGTCAGTTCTCAAAGGGTGTAGTGATTGAAGAGATTGTTGAGGATAATGTGGTCAGTGAACCTGTTAAGAAAAAGAAAGAAAAATTGTTGTTGTTAAAGTAGAATGGTACAACCAATGTAACTGGGAAGGTGAATAATCATGAAATGGCACTAAATCAATCTTAAACCAATAATGTTTGTCTATTGGTTGAAACTACGAGTAATGCTGATAATGTAGGATTCCTGGATTGTGAAAATGAGGTACAACCAATGCATTCGCCATTTAAATACGTTGGAAGAGCAATTTGTGACCCTATGGGTGGTTTATGCGAGAAGGGTAAAAGACCTAAGACATTTTGAAGACAACTTATTCCAACAAGATAGTGCGATGCATTAGGATGAGGATCCATGCCTTGCTAGTAGGCCGAAGATATTGTAGAAATAATTGATGAGTTATGTCCAGAAAATGAAGGTGTGATTTTTCAAACTACTGCCCAAGAGTTTGATGAAGGAGGTTGTAAAAAGGGAAGAACTTGATATGGAAGACAAAGGTGTACAAAGTAAAGAACGAGAAGGGGTGTTGGTGATTTTGAGCATGATGCAAATGAGATGGCGGAAACATAACGAGAAGTTGACATGAATGGTTTCACCAATAAGTTGGATGCAAACATTCAATGAGAATGGGAGAGAAGCCAGTAGAGTTCGGAATGAGTCTGGTGAACTGTAATTGACCTTGATTAGCTTGACAGTTGTGATGAGGCTGGTGATGAACAACCTGTAACTAAAAAATAGAATGTTGAAGGAATTAAGAAAGGCTTATAAGGGTAGGTGTAAAATCATAGAAGGTGCATTTAAGGTGGGAGAATAGTTTGCTTCAAGAAACTAGTAACTGATAAGGTGAAGATGCATGCATTGTAGTTAAGGAGAGCTATTTCGATTCTCTATAGGATAACCAAAGGGTGAGAGCTAAGTGCTACGACACTGTGGTTAGTTTAACAAAATTCAATCCAACACATGCCAGAGAAGAGGATAAGCTATCCACCTCAAACACTCAGGGCCAATTTGCGAAAAACAAAAACCATAAGGATATGAAAAGCAAGGGTATTAATACTAAAGGTTATAAACTCAAGCATCATAAAACCCTTGCCCATGGGACATACTCGTCTCAAAGTGGTGGGATGAGTAGTGTTGGTCGGTTAAAACATTGATCGATGCTCATAAATTTCAAACAAGAGATGTTAATATCGCAACATCTCAGTTTCTTTCAACGTATGATAGCCAAATAGTTTCTACCAATCCTAGAATACCAATTAGGGTATTACATATTGAATTGCATCAAAAGTTACAAATAAACGTATCATTCCATACAACTTATAGGGCAAAGGAAATTGCTGAGAAGAAGATGACAGGGATCATAAACAACATTATGCCATCCTTAGAGATTATGCTATGGAGCTCAAAGCAAGAAACCCAGACACAAAAGTCAAGATCCAGGTGGAAACCAACACAGATCTTACTCTTAATTCAAGAAAATTCAAGAGAATTTATGTGTGTATTGGTACACTTAAAGCTGGGTATAGATCTACAAGAAGAGAGATATTGGGGTTGGATGGTGCTTTCATAAAAGAATCATTTATAGGGCAAATTTTGACGACTGTTGGTATTGATGGTAACAATGGCATTTACCCTCTTGCATATGCTATTATTGAGGCCAAGTGTAAGAGTTCTTGGTTATGGTTCCTACAAAATCTAGGTGATGAACTTGATTTACAACCAAACTATAAGTATACTTTCATTTCAGATAGACAAAAAGTAGAATCAATTCCATTAACACTGGTTATATTAAATTCATTACACATAAGCAATTTAACCCACTATTTTTAATCCACTATGTCTTACTTGTAACAGGGTATTCTATCAGCTATCCAACAACTTTATCATTTTGCTGAACACGAATATTGTGTTAGACACATCTATGACAACATGAAGCAGATTTTCAAAGGAATGATTTATAAGGATCTTCTGTGGAAGTGTGCAACAGCAACCACTGTGGTTTAGTTTCAAAAGTATATGGAGGAACTCAAAGACTTCGACCCTAAAGCTCATGAGTAGTTACAAAAGATACTAACAAACTCATGGTCAATGTCTTTTTTTTTCAGGTATAACATTTTTCATATTGTGCTTTAAGTGTGTATATAGTGGGCATAAAATTATAAAAATCATTAATCAAAAAACAAGCAGAGCTAGGTGTGAAATTCTGGTCAAAAACCTTTGTGAGAAATTCAACAGTAAGTTGGTAGATGGTAGAGATAAACAAATAATATGGTGTTTGGAGTACATGAGGGAGTATTTGATGAAGAGGATATTGAATGTGCAAAAGGTCATAGACATGTCTGATGGTCCCTTAACCCCAATTGCAACAAACATTTTTAAGGTTATTAAGCAAGAAGCTAATGACTATTCAGTTAATTGGAATGAGGCTGACAATTACTAGTGTAAAAGACCATGGAATGACTAATGTTTAGTGAATATGGGGTTAAGTACATGTACATGTAGAAGATGGGAGCTAACTGATATTTCATGTAAACATGTTGTGGCAGCAATGTATAGCATGACAAGTAATGGTAGGGAGGTAGGTATACCTGAGGATTGGGTCCATCAAGAATATTGGCTAAAAACATGGAAGGAGACGTACAACTATAAGAATGAAGGTGTTAGTAATTGTACATATTGGCCCAAGTGCAGAATCCCTAGTATCTTATTGCCCTCATGCCATCATGTTCCCGTTGGCAGACCAAGGAGGAAGAGAAGAGCGACCAAAGATGAGAAGGTTGGGAATGCGTTGAAGGAAATGGTCAAGGATGGGAAGCTTTCAAGAACAAGAAAGATTGTCACTTGTAGTAAATGTGATACATAAGGTCACAACAAAACAGCATGTACAAGTCCAAGACAGAAGAAGGCAATAGGGAAATGCATCAAGAAGGAAAGAACTGAGGGTGTTGCAAATGTTGAACCAGCTAAACCTGATGTAGGACCAAGTTAACCAATGGAGTCACAATCAACCCAAGAGGTTGGTAGTCACAGGAGAAAGAGTACCACAAGGGCTGCTGATGCAGGTTTTCTGACCAGGTTTTAATATTTATAGTGTCTCATTTACCTATGGTCTACCTTATGCACTCACGGGCAGTGTACCCGATCGTATGTAGTGTAGTAATCGGTAAAACCGAGGTCGTCCCAAGAGTTATGTGAGTGGATCTATATAATAAGTCTAGGTGTTACTGGTTTTAATTGTTCTAAGTATTGAAATGATTAATTAACTAGAAAACAAGAAATAAACGCAAACAGATAAAATAGAGATGTGATCAATAGAGGTAAAGTGTGCTAACCTAGTTACTCATCCTATCATGTTATGTTTACGTCTTACTACTTCCAATTTATTCAAGTGGGGGTTTAAGTCACTAGGACAACATTTAGTCAGTTCGTCCTAACCTATCAGCAAAGGCTTCCACCGGAGATCAAACTACTACCCTTGAAAGTCCAGTTATTTTTAGTCCCCTAAGCCAAGTCATTAAGTACCTCTACATGCAAGATTCGTAATAATGAGTGCCGGGCGCTAGCATCTTAGACACTCATCCCTAACTTCTTAAGTTCATCCAAACGGCGGTGATCATTTGGTCGATTCGCATGGCGAGGAAGGGTCATCGGTTGGTCAATTCTTACCTCCCAACTCAACCTAACTACTTAGGGTCAGTTGGTCAATTCTCAAGCAACTAGATACTACCGCCATTCAAAACTACCAAAGCTAAGATAGCTACCGTAAGATATTAGTTTTCACATCGCATCAAACCATAACACAAAGTGGCGTATAAATGGAGTTCTAGAGAGAAAGTTAGAGGTTTGGGAACTTAGTGAGAGAAAGTGAAAGATATTATTATGAGCTCCAACTCTACCTTGGAAGGTAGAGTATTTATAGTCTTACAATAAAACGCCATACAACGGGTGTGGATCGGGCATACACAGTGGGTAAAGACCCGTCAGTCCTCCACGGTGTTACTTAACTAAATACTACTTAACTTAAAATAACTACGACTACGAGCTTTCTAACGATTACATATACTTGAGGTGACCGACTCTTTAATACACGGAATTTCTAATTCCTAACAATCTCCCCAGGAGGTCACCTCAATCATGTACTAAAATTACATTGAATACAAATAGATATTACATTAACAATTGTTCTTGCATTCTTGATGTAGTACTTTGCTCCTAAGCTCGTAGTCATTGATTCATCACATTGCATGTTTGGTTACTCGGTGGAGGTCTTTCTTGATCCACGTAATAATAAATTTGAGCCGACTTTTGAGACCATCGGCTAACAAAAGTCTCGAGACATCCATTGTGGTGTTGGTATTATGTGATGTTGTGACTATCGGACCGACATGCTCACATTCGGATCATGATATCTTCTCATCCGAGTAGCGGAAGCTTTAGTTGATTCATGATATTGGCGGCGTAGCGAAGCATGGGTGAAAATATCGAGTCATTGATGCACTAATCATGATTTCTTTTGAGATGAATGTGTTAAGTGAGCATGCGGCTATGGATTGACCGCTTCATCTTCATTACGATCATTGCAAATGTCGGGTGTACCGCATACAAGCGATTAGCAATAAATCGCACGAAAGTGTCTTTGATCACTTTCGTTGAATCGAGGTACACGGCCCACGGTTCCCGTTGATCGATTACATGTCTTGCTGTGATCGGTATAATTCGAAGAATTTCCTTGGCGAGGTTTCGCAATGCTCTAGCTATTCTCAAACCGGAACATCTCAAAGAAGACAACACGGAGTGAGTGAACAAATAATTTTAAGTCTCTTGATTGATGAAAAGAGATTTGAAAAACAATCGTGTATTGCTCAATAGAAATTATTTTGCAATACAACAAAGGTTTTATTGAAAATCAATTATCAATCATAAAACACCTTTGGTTTGAAAAAATGAGTACACGGTCAATGTGCTAAAGAAAAGAGTTGTTAAGCACAAAGACCGGTTTTCAAAGGTATCCACAATCCATAACTTTGAACCGAGATTGATTCAAGAGATTGAATCGCCCTATTGTTTACATTCGGTTGTCACATGGTTGATCTATATAATAGATCTCACATGCCACCTACCAGAGCTTGTGTGATGTTGGCTCGAAGGTTTTCCATCTTCACCGTGAATATGTTCACATATCACTTTCGGATGTTCGAGCAAAACCACAAGGATAATGCGTAGGACTTAAGATATAATCTCTCTTTCCACATTGTGTGAAACGAGAGTCTTCATTGAAAGTGTCCTAATGAGATTTATTGATGATCTCGTGGCTCTAGACTCAATTTGTGCATATTTGAATCACATCTTGGGAGACTGGGAGAGGGTCTCCTTCTTCAATATCAACAATCTCTAAGAGAAAGTCGATAGATAATGTCGGTTCCACAGTGAGAATGAAACAAGTCCTTTTAAGAGGAAATTGAGTGGTTTGGAAAGTTGAAGTGCGATGCGTCCTTTGGGTCCATGACGTCTTGTCTTCAATACCGATGTTACCATCGGTAGCATATGAATTGAACCCGGTTTACGCCCTAAGGTTGAATAAATTGGAGGCTATTTGTTTTCACCCTTTCCTCATTCAATTCTTTTTAATTCTTCAACCCCTTGATTGCTTACCGAGACTTCATAGCTAGAACCTTGTTGGGTTTATTCTAGTACTAGCTCGGTCTTAGTCCGCACTCTTCCCATATCTCATTTTCTCCTTTTATCATCATACCTAAGGACTTCTACACTAACTAGTGGATTGTCCTCGGTAGATCCCTCCGATTACAGCGGATCATGGGAACCAATACCTAACCTTATCATCCTTATATCACCGTACATAAAGTAAAGTTGGTCGGTCTATTTGGTATTGTTCATCTTCCATATGGAACCAATTGAAAACCATTTGAAAATCAATCCGGATACTTGTGATATATTATCAAAACATTTTGTACTGAATTGTTTTTGATATTTTAGAACAAGTGCTCCCCTCAACATGTGCATCAAATGTTTGAAATCGTTTTGCACGGAGGCAAGAAGAAGAATTTACTTCTTTGATTACCTTTTCTAAAAGATATCAACATCACTTCCCGATCAAATCAAGAAGATAAAGCATTTCCGGGAAGGATGAGGTTTTCATAAGTTTGCTCCCCTCAATATGTGCCTCGAGATTTGAAAAGAGTTTTGCACATGCTAGAGGAACCCGCACATTGAGATAAGTTGATCACGTTTCAAATCATAGGTTTTAAGATAGATGCTCCCCTCAACATGTGCATGGAAAATTTGAAATCGTTTGTCACATGTGTGAAGGATAGCATGTACATCCTTATGAAACCATTTACCGAAATATCGGTTTAAATCCAATTTAAATCACACATTCTCCCCGATCACAATTATCAAATCATTTGAGATTTGTGATCTCTTATTGATTTAAATTGATTAAGAAAGCTTTAAAGGAATTTTGACTTGATTATGAAAGCGTTTAAGCGACACGGATCGGATTTTAAGACTTTAAACTCCATTGATAAAACATGCATGAATATCTTTTGAAAACAATTGAATGCCAAATAACTTTTAATTTAATTAAAATCATTCTCACCTCAATCAATGACATAGGTTGTTGATTGAGAGATAGAGATTTTGACAAATAAGTCTGATGATTATCAAAAATAGAGACCGAGTTATTTTTTAAAGCATTTAGTTTTCAAGAGATAAATGTTTATAGAATCGAGCATGGAATTTGAAAACATGGTAAAACATGGCTCGTTCTTTCTTTTAAAACCGGGTTATTTCTAAAATGACAATAAACCATTGTTTCTCTTTCTCCCAAAAATATTTTTGATTTTTTTTTTTTTTTTTTATAAAATTCGAACAATATCTAAAGTCCGTGTCATTCTTTGAATGACAACAACAAGACCGTAGATATAATCGAATCGAGATAAACATGACAAAATGACAATATTTTTTTGAAGATATTTCGAATTTTTCAAATTTTTATGGATTTTGAAAGTTATATATTTTTTTTTATTTGATTTTTGAAGGTTTTATAATTTTGTATTTTGTTTTTCGAATAGATATATACAAGAGACAGATGAAGATAGACCTTTACTCCTCGTCTTCCTCCTGAAGACGTTTGAGTGTTTCGGTTGAAGGCTTTTTAAGCCAAGTCGTGGAAGAATAAACTCAAACGTTCTCTTGGAAGAGCTTTGGTGAAGATGTCGCTAAGCGATATTGAGACCTCACAAAATAGAGTTCCACCACACCTTTTCCACTTGTTCTCGATGAAATGATGTCGAATGTCGATATGCTTTGCTCTTGAGTGTTGAACGTTGTTGCATGAGAGAGCAATAGCACTTTATTATCACGATGCGAGAGGGATTTTGTTGAATTCAAAGCCATAGTCGGATAATTGAGATCTCATCCATAAGATTTGAGCACAACAGGATGACATGGCTATGTATTCGACCTCTGTAGAGGAAATAGAAGTACTCATTTGCTTCTTTGAAGACCGACTCACAAGCTTATCACCCAAAAGCGAGCACCTCGGGCGTGCTTGACGTGTATCTTGACAACTGCATGATCGGCATCTGCATAGGCCGTTAGTGACATACCGGTGTCCTTGGTACCAAAGACCCATATTGATGGTTCCTTGGAGATACCGAAGACCCGTTTAAGCGCTTCAAGGTGCTTTTAGTAGGCTTAGCACGGTATCTAGCACACATGCAAACAATGAACAAGATGTACGGTCTACTAGCGTTGAGGTACATCGAGGATCCAATCATACTACGATATTTCGTTTGGTCAATCATGATCCCGAGTGGTCCTCATCTAGTTTGGTTCGATCAATCATGGGGGTGTCAACAGGTCTTGAATCAAATCCAAATTTCTTTAAGATCTCTGTTGCATATTTAGATTGATTTATGAAAATGCCTCCGGACTTTGTGAAATTTGTAATCCCAAGAAAATGACATTTGTCCCATCATTGACATTTGAAATTTTGAACTCATTTCATTAGAAAACGATCACATTCCATTGGGTGCATCGAGGCAAAATAATATCATCAACATAAATTTGAACATGAATTAAATGTTTGCACGACTTCACGGTGAGCAGTGTAGGATCAATCGCTCCTTTGCTAAATCCGGTAGATAGAAGAAACTTTGTGATGTATCATACCATGCCCTTGGAGCTTGCTTTAAACCGTAAAGAGCCTTCTTCAAGCGATAAGCGTGAGTAGGATGCTCTTGATTCACAAATCCTTCGGGTTGGTGGCGTGAGCGACTTCTTTAAGATCTCCGTTCGAAATGCCGTCTTTACATCCATCTAATAGACTACCATGTTCTTACTAGCAGCATTAGCCGAAAGATTACGATTGCCTCGATTCGAACAAGCTGGAGCAAAAGATTCTTCAAAGTCAATACCTCCTCTTGCGGTATCCTTTAGCAACTAATCGAGCCTTGTTCTTCAACACATCACCATGCTCATCAAGTTTCACTTTGAAGATCCATTTAAGAGCAATAATCATAGCACGATCTGGAGCGGTACTAACTCCCATACATCAAGTCGATCAAACTTATGAATTTCATCTTGCATGGCATTGAACCAGCTATCTTCATTCATGGCGGTTTTAACATCTTTGGTTCGATCTTAGATAGTACGGAGTTGAAGAAGCACCATAAGGCATCGGTTGCAAGTTGTTTCCGTGTTGATACAGACGAGAGGATTTCCAATGATGTTGTCTAGTGGATGATCGTGAGTCCATTTTCTAAGGTGTTCATGTGGCGCTTGTTGAGGGACCGAGGTAGAGTCGATGTCTCCGAAGAAGATGGTTCGATGATTCGGGAGCAAATATGTTTTCAAATGGAGCATCTTGAGAGTAGCAAAGGGATTAACTTCATCATTGATGCGAAGCAGTTCCATGATGTACATTTGAAGAATGATGATTTGTTGATGAGACGGAAGGATCGTGATGGCGCTTCTTGACTTAACGATATTGAGGCCGAGGATTGACTTCATTCACGTGAATATGAGCATCCTCTGTTGTAGGGATCAACACCTCATTAGTACTTGAATCATAAAGTTCATCAAACATAGGATCAAACAATTTCTTTAAATCATCTTCGGATGGAGGTACATATGGAGTTTCTTGAGAGGAGTTTGGAACAAGGGATGAACCAATGGGACTATTTTGAAGTGCGGGTCTGAGTGGAGTGTCCAGGAGCCATTTGACCGTCACTCATCAAACGTGCGTGAATTGTTTCCATGATATTTCGGGTTCTTTTGTTGTAGATTCGGTATCCCTTTTGTTTGGTGCATATCCTACAAATACTCCAATGTCGACTTTAGCCCTAAGTTTGCCTAAGTCTTGACCTCATTAGTTGGATAACACAATGCACCAAACACACGAAGGAAAAGAGATTAGGTTTTATTATGGACAAGTTCATATGGAGTTTTTCCATGAACAGTGTGAATCGAGGAACGATTTTGTGTGTAGCATGCGGTGGCAATTGCTTGACCCGAGAAACATTGGAACCTTTGAGTAAATCGGCATTGTTCTAGCGGCTTCAACAAGAGTTCGATTTCGTCTTTCAACTACACCGTTACGTTGAGGAGTTCGTGGAACACTTCTTTGATGGTGATTCCAATGCTTTCATAGAATTCACTAAGTTGTTTGTTGACAAACTCGGTTCCATTATCCGCTCGATAATTCGGCGGTTTTGTTAAGTCGAACTGCGCATTGTTTGATGAGTTTGATGATGATATCGGGAGTTTCATCCTTTGTCCTTAAGAACTTGACCCGGTGAATCTAGAGTAATCATCAACCACAACTAACACATATTTCTTCCCAAAGATATTACGCACCTCATTGGTCCACATAAATCCATATGAATCATATGAAGAACTTCGATGTGAGTTAATAGGTTTGGGTTTATGGGCATACTTCTTGATTTTTCCCAATTGACATCTTTGAACAAAGATGATCCTTTTCGTACTTGAGTCTAGGTAAACCTACAACTAAGTCCTTTTGGTGAGATCATTGATGGTGCGAAGTTCGGGTGATTGAGACAGCGATGCCATAACCATGACTTTGTTTTAGAAGCCTTTGACAAAGAAGCAAATTGGAGAAGACTTCATCATATCTTCGATGGAGATGGTGTATAGATTTGAACCTCGTGAGCCTCTTAAAAGTTCCTTACCATCAAGTTCTCTAACGAAGCGGCTATGTTTTTTCAAGGCTACTTCTAGATCCGAATCGCAGAATTGACCAACAGAGAACAAATTGTGACCAAGGCCTTCTACATAGTAAACTCGGAGATAACACTTTTCCAACAACATAGTCTCCATAACCCATAATAGCACCAAAATGATCATTCCGAATCTAACGGTCCCGATGAATTTGCTCACGAAGTTCATGAGCGTGACCGTCGCCGATCATATGCTTGGAACGACTGAGTCCGGTACCACGAGAATGATTTGAACGATCTGCGGTTGAACACGAGACAGAATGGATAAGCGGATAATTGGGATCCCCATGCAAGAATGGGTTCCATTTGGTTAGTAACAATGGTTGGAACACCGCATCGAAATAGAAGCATTCATATCGGAAAATGAGGCAATGGAATCATTGTGAATAGATGCGATACTAGTGGTCAGTATTAGCCTGTTCACGATGTGATCACTTCTTAAGGAATAGTTCTACCAAGAGGCATCCATTTTCTAGTGGGCATTATCGATTAGTCTTATGACCAGCGGTATCCAATAATAACCTATTTTCTTGAATGTTCTTCCTGGGTTTCCACTATTTTCTAACTTTCTTTCGTTTTGCCTTTTAGCCTTCTTAGCATGAATTTTAGCATTAACAATATTAAGCTGGACAATTAGCATCATTAGGCGAGCATTAACACCACATTCATGATTAGAGGCAATTCAAGCGGACATCAATACAAGGTTTGCAACTAGTATCGAATTTGAATTAATTACAGTGCGCCTAAGGCAAATACTAGAATCAACACGATTCGTTTTATTCGATTCAAACTTAAAGTTCCTAGATTGTTCTTCTACTCTTTTCCAAAGGCACATTCTTAGCTTGCAAGGTCCTATCATTCCTTGTATTGTCTTGAGACTTTGACCGCTCCCTTTAATGTCACCGATTACTCAGTAGAGGAATGGGAACATTAGTTGGTTTACTACTCTTTGCATCACTGTTTAGATGTCTTGGGATCCGAACTACATGCAGCACACTAAGGTTCACTTTCTTGAAACTAGAAATCTTGATATTTGTATTCCTCCTAGAAGGTACACTTGAGTTCTCTTTCTTAGCATTGCGGATCCGAATCGAACTACTTAAAGGCACACTACGGTTCATATTCACGGCACTACGGTTCACATTCAAGGCATTGGGAATCGAATGAATATCATACTTGGCATTAGGCATCGAGCATGGAATCAAAGGATTAACTCTCTCACCTAATGACTTTGGGCATATTGTGATCAAGCATTCTAAGATTTCTTGAGATCGTTTGGCATATAAGCATGCATGTCCAATTGCATTATCATGAGGTTTCTCTAACTTATCCTCTTCAACAATCTCACGCAGAAATTCTAAGCAATCCTTAAGGGATGAGAAGTATGTTTGAATGCAAGTTTGTTGTTCACGAGATGAGGAGGACATAATTCACGAGACAAAGCATATTTATTACAAGAGTGAACCTTTGATACACCATTCTCCCCATTGGTCATAGGCATTTTCCCTTTTACGACTCTTGATTCTCAATTTCCTTTTGCAATGAAGCTATTTGTTCGTTATTTTGTTTCTGAGTGACCTTTATTGATTCAAATAACTCATTGAAATGACGTTTAACTTTTCATTTTCTTCTAGAAAACTTTCATTTTCCTTTTGTAATGCATTTACTAGGTTTTGAAGATGAAACGTTTGAAATCGAGAGTCTAAAGGAGGAGGCATTTGGGACTGTCATATTGTTCGTTTGACCCTTTAATTGAGAGATTTGGGCTTTCAACTTTCGATCGTGTTGCAATGAGCTTGAATCATTCATCACGTTTGTTAATTTGAAAAGCGCATCAAACTCGGAGCATGTGAGGATGTCTTGATATTTGAAGTTTTGACATTTTCTTTAAGATGTTGATATTTTAGTTGTAAATTAAAATGCTCAACCTCTAGTTTAGAAAAATGTTTAACCAAATTGTCGTGATCATCCGGTTCAATTTTCTCGTTTAGTTTAGAATTAGTTTTTCAAGCTCAATGACACGATCATGAGAGACTTTCGAGAACAACAGATAGTTCATGAAATTGGGAAGCATTAATAGAGCAATTTGAAGCGTTGAAAAACACATCTTGAGCAACACATTCGATAATAAGAGTCTCATTTAATGTATGCAAGTTCTTCCTCTCAATCTCATTATATTTTAGTGCACGCTCATAGTCACTAACTTCAACAATCATTGCATCAAATTCCTTTTCCATTCCTTAATATCGGTTTCTATCCCTTTTAAGACTCTCAAAGTGATCTTTTAGAAGTTTAAAGAAAGGCATGACCTCGGTTAAATAACATTCTTTCATTTGTTCAAAACCCTTTCTCCTTGATTATACGGTGGGTGTGATCCTTTTCTTGCAAGTTTTCTCAAAATCAACAAATAGTTGAAATATAACATATTGGCTAATTAAGGTCTTGCTTTTAGTGGCAATTGTTCTCGGAGCGAGATGCATTGGTGTATTAGGAGGATACACAATCGCTCTAGGCATTTTCAAAGGGAGGGTTTGTTTCAACAATATTTTCGACTTTACCTTATCTAAATCCATTTTCGGAAAACTTGTTTGGGAGTCGACAATGTCTCGAGGCTTAAACTTGTTCAAGGAAATCCAGTTTTCCTTCTTGTAGTCATGAGGAGTGATAATAATTTTTTTTCTTTGCATTTAGGATCATTTAGTTTCTTATTCATCTTCTCCCTAGTGATTTCATCTAGTTTCTTATCATCCTCAGTGCACTCAACGCAACTAGGTTTTTGTCTAGGTTTAAGAATCTCATTGCCATCATAGATCACACTTTGAGCTGTTTTTGCTATCTTTCCGTACTCAGGGTTGGGTTTATCTATAATGGGAACACTATGCTTATCGCTTAGAACTCTATGCTTAGTGATCATGTGAGCGGTCGAATGGTGTTTCCTTGTATGTACAACTTGTTTTCAAGTTTGTTTTCAAAGTTTTCAGATTAGAAAAGTCTCTCGAGTTTTGATTCCTTTGCATTAAATTCTTGCTTAAGCATTTTCACATTTTCTTGAAGTTCTTGTTTTGCTTATTGTTTTGAAAGCTTTTCTTGCAAGGAATTTAACTCTTGTTTCAATACTTTTCTCTAAAATTACTTTTTCTAATGATATACGTGCTTGGTCATCCATTTCGCTCACGAGTGATCAACTCAAATTTTGCACGTTGTTCATAAATAGCAACACGTTCTTTATAGGCATTTAGTTGAAATTACGAGAATCATCGAGGGCACATGCGTGTATTCATCAAAACATAGTCATTGTTGATGCGGAAGATGCATCACTTGGTACAACTTCACTTTCACTTTGTTTCACATATTGATCATATGGGACAATATCGAAATTACCCATATTTTCAACATTTGATTCAATAGTTTCGAGTTGATAGTACTTTGTCATGCATCTGTTGCACATCGACATCATCATATAGTTTTAATACCTCGAGATGAGTTTGTCTTTGGATGAGCCAGTTTGTGGTGAAGAAGAGACCTTGGGAGAAACCATTGGAGAAATGCTAGCCATAAAAATTGTGTGTGCAGAGGTCCATCATCCACATCGAGTCGTATGCATCACAATCGCCGACTTGAAAGGCATTCGATGATTGTGACCTATCTCCGAATAGGTGCTCATCCACATCTCGCATCATAGGTCTTGGCATTGCCCTCGCCTAGAAACAAGCAATTCCTCTTCATCCAAAGACACCATTGTCTGAGCTTGTACAAGCGCATCTTATCTCGAAGTAATCGGCGTTCGTGGACGCTTTGGAGATGTGCGGTTTCTTGCAATGTGTCCTCACCACCAGTTATAACATTTGATCGGCTTAGCTTGACCTTGGTTACCATTCCTTCCTCGATTACGGTTACCAACATAACCTCTGACTTCACCTCTTCCCCGATCATCTTGTCTTTCTGGTGGTTGCCCCATAATTTTCCCATCTACGATCAAGGCATGGTTGTGAAGATTGGAGGCGGTTCGGATCTCATTGCGGTGTGAAGTTTGTTGGTGTGAGGTGAAAGTGTCTGTTCTCTTTAACCATGAGTGTCGGTTGAGTGATGAAATGTTCCATGACGGCATTTGCATCAGTTGCTTGAACCTTGGATCGAAATGGGTTTGTGATTATCATCTTCGTGGGTACAACTTGAGAAGCATTGGTGGTAATCCCATCATTTGTGAAAAAGCGGTTGAATCATTTGTAGAGCTTGTTTCTCACGACCTTTGGTGATCAAGAATCCTCTTTTCAAACATGGCATGTCTCATTCACGAAGGAGGAAGGCATAGAGTTGCTCATAGTTTGTATTCTTCAATCCTTTAGTGAGTTTCACGAGGTGACAAACTTGTGCCATTCGGGATTCATGTTGTTCACAAATTTTGAGTTCAATTGAGCGTTAGGCATAGTCATCCGATGTTCCTCATATCATTCACCAACTTATGAAATCTCACATAGTAATCATAGACACTCTCATCTGGTTTCATCTTGAAGTGTTCAAATTGTCATAGAGTTGTGATTCTCTGTCTTCCATAGTTAATTGAACACGAGAGAAGCATCTTGACATTATCCCATACGCCTTTGCTTGGTGTTGTGATTGATCGACTTGTAGATGTCTTTAGGAAGACCTTGAAGAACAATGTTAAAGCCCCGATATCCGCATCGAATCTCTTTTCTCCTTATCATCAAGCTCATCATACATTTTAGGTCTGTCCATTCCGTAAATAGGAGTTCCATCTTCATTAGTATCAAGTATATCTCTAGTCGTCTCAACTTGATACGGTCCTTCATCAATGGATTTGAGAATGTTGACACTATTTTCCTTTCCAAGGCGGTACAATCGATTCGTTGAGCCCAAGAATCGTAGTCGATTCAAGCATGGGTGGGGCGAGTATCCGAGCATTTGCTTGAACATCCTCGACAACAGTGGAGATGATAGTAGGAGCGTTGGTAGACATGTTAACAGATTATACGGGATTTTATAACTCTATGACTAAACCGGGAAATAGATTCTTTCACGGGATTTTACTAAATCAAGAGAAAACCGTAAACAATCACCCAAGTCGCTAGAAGAAAATGCACCAAGTCGCTAACACCTAATTCGCTACACTCCCAAGTCGCTAAAGTCCCAAGTCGCTAGACAAATGCAAGTCGCTAAGTAGTAACTCGCTAAGCCTCAAGTCGCTAGCAAAATTTTGGCAGCAATTCGCTACACAAGTCGCTAAAGATTCAAGTCGCTAAAGAGCAACTCGCTCTGAGACCAAGTCGCTACCACCAAGTCGCTACCCATAGTGGAGAGTCCACTACTTGTCTTTGTTAATCGCTAGGTCTAAGTCGCTAGCTCCAAAGCGTAACTTCGCTACAAAATTGTGAAGCAAGTCGCTACGAAGAAAGAAATCCGTATATCAAGTCGCTAGCAAGAAAAACCACATAAACATCACTTTTTAATCCAAAAACAACCCAACCAAGATGATTCAAGCTTACCAAATGAAAACCTAAACACATGTGATGATTCTATACACATAAAAGTACTAACAAAATCCAAGCTTTAACACAAGAAATCAACCAAATGATGCACAAACCACTAAACTTTTCAAACTCAAAAACCACCTAAAAACCACTAAAAATCCAAAGATGTGTGAGATATGATCTAACCATGGCTCTTGATACCAATTGTAAGATATTAGTTTTCACATACATCAAACCATAACACAAAGTGGCGTATAAATGGAGTTCTAGAGAGAAAGTTAGAGGTTTGGGAACTTAGTGAGAGAAAGTGAAAGATATTATTATGAGCTCCAACTCTACCTTGGAAGGTAGAGAGTATTTATAATCTTACAATAAAGCGCCACAACGGGGTGTGGATCGGGGCATACAGTGGGTAAAGACCGTCCAGTCCTCCACCGTGTTACTTAACTAAATACTACTTAACTTAAAATAACTACGACTCTGAGCTTTCTAACGATTACATATACTTGAGGTGACCGACTCTTTAATACACGGAATTTCTAATTCCTAACACTACCAACGAACTATGCATGCATACACTAGAAACATTTATACGGAAGCATGTAAATGTAAACACAACAATTAAAGAATCGAACTAGGCTAGCACCAAAGGTGTAGCCGATCATATTAAAAGAAACCAAAGATTGAATGCTTAATGATAAGGTTTTAAAAGGTACCATTTTGAGGGTCGTTAAGCCCTTATTTGATCACTTTGTATCCGTTATTGCTTAATATCGTTCCTTTTCACTTTTAGGTCTCTTGAAGGCAAAATCTGGAATGGCACTTATTTGGACGAAAAGCGCGAATATCTGAAGAAAATGGCCAAAGTCGAATCGAGACACTCAAAGGCTGCTGAAAGCAGCGGCGGCGGTCGGTGTTAAGTGCGGCGCCGTCGGAGGATTTTAATGACGATACAAGTGGCCAAAACCCTATTTTCAAGTGACGACGTCGGGCTTTAAAAGAGTAGGTCCGTCGCAACTCGGGCGCCTAGATTTGATCCGACGACGTCATAGGCGAAGGGACGCGTCACAACCACAAGGTGGCGCCGTCACGTCGATCAAGACTATCGCGACATCTTGTGAAGTAGTTGATATTGTTTTGGCCATAGCTTTTGCATACGAACTTCGGTTTAGGTGGTTCAAAAGCCGCGCGACCGAACGAGAAAATCTACAATTCTTTGAAAAATGGTCGTGATGCCGTCACTCTATAAGTGTGACGCCGTCGCTCTTGCCGACGGAAAATCGCCTATAAATATAACATTATAACTTCACTTTTTGTAAGCCCTAAACCCTAAGTCCGATTCGTGGTTTAGGTAGGTGTTTTCCGACAACTTTAAGGGTTTCAAACACTCCATAAACATCGTGTAATGATTTGTTTGTTAATCCAATCCTATGGTATGTCTTCAATTATCACAATTGTTGCTTGCTCTTCATTAATTATGCTTGGCTAATTCACCTTGTGTTTGCTTATGATTGTATGAAACTTGTATGTAATTAATTAGATCTTATTGATTTCTTAGTGATGCTTGTGTCTATCTTCATCATTAGGGTGTGACAATTTCAATGAGTCTAATTGGTTTAGTTTATAATTCTTGCATCCCTCATCTCTTGTTTGATTGGTTGTCTCTTATCTTAATTGTAATTGGCTTAGGAAGTGCGACTAGGCTATCGTTGTGTTTAACACTTGATAAATCTTTGATAGTTTATGAATGACTTGGTGGATTTCGTTTACTAAATCAAAGATAACCTTAAAGTTAGTTTATGAATGACTAAGTGGATTTTGTTTACTACACTTAAAGGTGACTTTAAAGAGTTAGGGAATGCACACTTACGACCTTAGAAAACACACAGCGTTAAGAATAAGGACGTGACAATTCAACCATCAATAGGGCATGACAATTCATGGGTAGAATTGGATAGCTAGCAGGAGTAATATATCATAAGTAGATACGCTTCACGTTCTTGGTAGACCCCTAATTTAGTTAGTACCTTTTGGGATAGTTGACTAGCAACTAATTCCACCCTCCCCAAATCCAATACCCGAGATTCATAAAACATAAAAATACAAAAATAATCATCCTCACCTTTAGACTTAAATCGACATACACTTGACCTAACGACACTATTCCCTAGAGAACGATATCAATACCCGTGGCTTACCTAATTAATACACTACAACGATTAGGTTCATTGCTAGGGTGTTATAAAACTTGCTCGAAGAAAAGGAAGTTCCTTTGACCCCGAGCAGACGTGTAGCGTTATCAAGTTTTTGCGCGCTGCTGGGAATAGTTATTGTTTAGGCTTGATTTCTATCTCGTTTAGGTCTACTCACAAGATTCCTATCAAGTAAGATTTTTTTTCTTTTATTAGCTTCCTTGTAGTCTATCCCCTTCTTTGTGCCTTTGTTCGTAAAACTTGTCCATTGACTCTTCCGTTCACCATTATGGAGAAGCGAATCCACTATATTCGCGATTAGGTTTTTCATAAGAAATTATGATATTACTAAAGCGGATTATTCAAGATGGTGGGAAGAAAGTAACCAACTCCATAAACCTTTTGAGGTTTCACTATTCCATCAAGCCCACAAAGTACCTCATCTAGTGCAACCGATGCTTCGTTTGAGCCTTCACCTAAGATAGACTTTCGTGAACAACCTCCATGTTTAGAAACTATTGTTAGTAAGGCCCTTAGGAGAACTGACCAAATTTGTGAAAATATTATGGAAAGCAACCAAGCTTTAAACCATAAGTTGGATCAATTACTAAGTTTGGTTTCATCACGACCTAAGGAAATAGCACATGATGAGCATATAGATGATGTAGATGTGATTGAGGATAAGGTGAAAAGTCTAGACCCACAAGGTATCCCACAAGTTCCACCATCATTTAAGGCATACACACCGCACGTGACTTACCCGGAAGTAGTAGAAGAGACTTTAGAAATCCCAATGGAGGTAGAACATTTAAACCAAACGCAACTAGAGAATATAGGTTTGAATACTTGTAGTCTCAGTCTTACTCTTAGTTCTAGGGAATTTCCGAGTGTTGATGAACCGGAACCTCAATCTTTACTTCCATCATTAGATAAAAGAGGAACCGACCCACCCATCAACCAATTTAGTCCGGGTAGTTTTAGGATGAAGGAAGCCATTCACACACCCCCTTCACGTCACGTGGCATATTTCCACCCCAAGGATGTGTATCGCTACTATCACCCGCACTTAAACTTAAGTGTAGGAAAACTTCCCTTTATCTGTTAAATAAGGGTAGAGTCGGGCTCGTGACTCGAACAAAAACAAGCGCTTCTTGGGAGGCAACCCATGTGTATTTGTTTTCATTTTCATTTGTGTCGATATCTTTTATTAATTGTTTATTCTCATGTTTGAATTTGTAAAATGCTTTATTTTGTTTTAACCTCGTCTTAATTGCATATAAAGGTATTTTACATAAGGGATAAGTGTAGGAGGATTACACACGTTTTCAAAAGAAACGTAAACATGAGAATAACAATTAAATAAAAGATGTATATGTTTGTTTGTTCGAGTCAAATGCTTGTATCGAGTCATAATGGATGTTTTTGCGAAATTTTTCCATTCTAAAGATGTAAATTTTCGAATTTTTTCGAAAATCGCATGAGCAGCTTTTTGTCGGGATAACTGACGACGTCCAGATTGCAACTGACGGCGTCGGGAAGGAGCGAAACAAGCGATTACTTTTCTCGTTTTCGTGCTACTTATAAATTTTTGGAATTTTCGGGTCTTAATTTTCTAGAAAATCGCAAACATCCATTCCACAAGCATTATATCTTATTTAAGTGCGGAATTACATCTTGTTGTGATTTTTCTTTGTTCGGTTTGATCGTTGGGTTGTTTGTTTTCTTCAAGTGTGCGGGTTTAATTTATCAAGAAGAAGTTACATAAGATTGAGGAGCTTTTCACGCATAAATTCTTCTTGGAAAGGATTTAACCACTACTTCACACACGGATCCTACCGAGCTAATCGGGGAGTACTAGTTTCTTTCGTTTTAATTACTTTCCAATTATCATAACTTTGATACTTTCGGGGAACATTGGGGACAATGTTCGGTTTAAGTGTAGGGAGGAAAATAAAGCGGGAACTTTGAAACTATGCTTATCCTTGATTATTTTCTTTGTCAATTGTATTTGTGTAATAAACCATGAGAAAATGTCGGTTAGGGTAATTTTGGCACCAAATTTAAAATTTTTATGACATATAGGAGTGGGCCATTAGTCTTAACAAAAGCGTCTCATGGATAGGAAGTTGCATGACTAGCACAAAACCCTTTACCACCCAAATTCCACCAAAATGTGAGGATCGCCCTTAGATTAGTAGGAATTAAAGCATTCATCTTCAATGCTTAGAGTGTGAACCGTAGTATATTAGATTCTAGAACTTGTTTTGTGATGCATTCCGAGATCGCAAGTGAGGCTACACTTGTGTAGTTAGGAATAACTAAATGATAAGAGGCATTAGGATAACCCTTGTTTGATACCGTAATATAATTACTTCTTCCATATCGGTTGAGTAATTCCCCACACCTTTGCGTTGTACTCATCCTTAGTACACGATACCCTAGTTAACCCCTCGAGCCTATCCTTTTCGCGGTTCTCGTGATGTTTCATTTTCCGAATATCAATGAAGAGCATTGTTTACACCCCACCCCAAATATACACCCAAATCGCCTTAGCCTACCCCTTATGCACTCACTTTTAGTGCAAATGTTTGTTATCACCCCAAACCCTTAGTTCAATTATCTGGTTGCTTGCATGAGTTGCTAAGTCGAGTCATATCCTTTGTATATAGTTTTGGGACGATTGGGATTCATGAAAAAGTTAAAGTTTATGAAATGACGGGAAGGGAACGTCAAATTCAAATTCCCTTTGTTTGCGTAATAATGTACCCCAAGTATTCTGATCTTTTCAATTCGGGTCAAATTAGTGTTAGAGTAATAAAAACTCAAGTGTAGGGATGTGCCTATAAATCCCTAGTATTTTGATGTTATCGTAGAGGATGGTAGAGTAAAAGTGTATGAAAAAAAAAAAAAAAAAAAAAAAAAAATCGAAAAAATTAGAAAAAAAAAAAAAAAAAAAAAAAACATACGGGCTACCATCCTACATCTATCCTTTAAATTTATTTTTGTTTATTTCGTTACCTAGAGTTTTAGAGTGTCGAGTCTTGGCTTAGCAACGCCATTCTTCGTATGCATTTAACATAGAGATTTTTGACTTGCCACCACTAAATAGCATATCCCACCAAACCCTTGTTTCCCTACCGTAAGCCTAACATTACAACCCTTTAAAAGACCTCTTTGATAGTCTTTCCTAGGTGCTTACGCCAAAGCGATGGAGGTTTGATCTATTCTCAAGCCTATGGTAATCTATGTACTAGGACCGGTTAATGAGTGTTTATTTTCCATTTCCTATTTGTTATATTTCATATATACACCGAGAGAGATGTGAGTATCCAAACACCCCATGTGAGGTGCTAGTATGTAATTTCGTGCTTGTTATGACTTTTTTGGGGCTTATATGTGTTGTGGACCGTTTTAAATCAATGCTTCATGACCCCTAACTTATAAATTAATTGGCTAAAAGCACATTTGCTTGAGGACAAGCAAATAACAAGTGTAGGGATATTTGATAAGGTTTAAAAGGTACCATTTTGAGGGTCGTTTAAGCCCTTATTTGATCACTTTTGTATCCGTTATTGCTTAATATCGTTCCTTTTCACTTTTAGGTCTCTTGAAGGCAAAATCTGGAATGGCACTTATTTGGACGAAAAGGCGCGAATATACGAAGAAAATGGCCAAAGTCGAATCGAGACACTCAAAGTCGCTGAAATGTATAGACGGCGTCGGTGTTAATGCGGCGCCGTCGGAGGATTTTAATGACGATACAAGTGGCAAAACCCTATTTTCAAGTGACGACGTCGGGCTTTAAAAGAGTAGGCCGTCGCAACTCGGGCGCCCTAGATTTGATCCGACGGCGTCATAGGCGAAGGGACGGCGTCACAACCACAAGGTGACGCCGTCTGGTGATCAAGACTATCACAACATGCTTGCGAAGTAGTTGATATTGTTTTGGCCATAACTTTTGCATACGAACTCGGATTTAGGTGGTTCAAAAGCCCAAGCGACCGGAGCGAGAAAATCTACAATTTGCTGAAAAAATGGTTGTGGCGCGTCACTCTATAAGTGTGACGCCATCGCTCTTTTGCCGACGAAAATACGCCTATAAATATAACATTATAACTTCACTTTTTGTAAGCCCTAAACCCTAAGTCCGATTCCGGGGTTTAGGTAGGTGTTTTCCATCAACTTAAGGGTTTCAAACACTCCATAAACATCGTGTAATGATTTGTTTGTTAATCCAATCCTATGGTATGTCTTCAATTATCACAATTGTTGCTTGCTCTTCATTAATTATGCTTGGCTAATTCACCTTGTGTTTGCTTATGATTGTATGAAACTTGTATGTAATTAATTAGATCTTATTGATTTCTTAGTGATGCTTGTGTCTATCTTCATCATTAGGGTGTGACAATTTCAATGAGTCTAATTAGTTTAGTTTATAATTCTTGCATCCTACTGTCTCTTGTTTGATTGGTTGTCTCTTATCTTAATTGTAATTGGCTTAGGAAGTGCGACTAGGCTATCATTGTGTTTAACACTTGATAAATCTTTGATAGTTTATGAATGACTTGGTGGATTTCGTTTACTAAATCAAAGATAACCTTAAAGTTAGTTTATGAATGACTAAGTGGATTTTGTTTACTACACTTAAAGGTGACTTTAAAGAGTTAGGAATGCACACCTTACGACCTTAGAAAACACAACGCGTTAAGAATAAGGGCGTGACAATTCAACCATCAATAGGACGTGACAATTCGATGGGTAGAATTGGATAGCTAGCAAGGAGTAATATATCATAAGTAGATACGCTTCACGTTCTTGGTAGACCCCTAATTTAGTTAGTACCTTTTGGGATAGTTGACTAGCAACTAATTCCACCCTCCCAAATCCAATACCGAGATTCATAAAACATAAAAATACAAAAATAATCATCCTCACCTTTAGACTTAAATCGACATACACTTCAAACCTAACGACACTATTCCCTAGAGAACGATATCAATACCCGTGGCTTACCCTAATTACTACACTACAACGATTAGGTTCACTGCCTAGGGTGTTATAAAACTTGCTCGAAGAAAAGGAAGTTCCTTTGACCCCGAACGACGTGTGTAGCGTTATCACTTAACATAATGGAATACATGAATCGAAAGTAAAAGATAAAATAATCGCTAATGCTTATCGTTAGGGAGTGATTTCTCCCTTGGAAATGGCTTTGTATGCTCTTCAAGATCTGCCTTTGGACCCCTCTTGACGTTCTCTGCTTTTTGGTGTGAAGTGAATGATGTAAAAAGCAGAAATTAGGGTTGGTATTTATAGGCACGATCTAGTTACGGCGTAACTTGAGTTGAGAGTTACTGTTGTAACATCAATAATTCCACAATTATGCTCTAAGTAAGTAAGTAGCGTAACACCGGAATGGGTTCGCCGTATCTTCAATCTGAGTTACATTTGGTATGATTACACCATAATCATTGGAAGGAGTTCTGGCGTGTCGATGGCGGCATGAAACACTTCTTGACCTAGTTGTTTACTGGCGTAATCCTTAGTTGGGAGTTACGCAGTAATTGATCTTGAGTTGGTCTTACGAGTCAACACGCTAGCTACTGGCGTAATGTGAGAGATGGAGTTATGTCGTAGCTTCTTCACAAGTGGGCATACTATTATAAATCTCTAAGAAAATCTCCAAAATCCGCTTCTCATTAGCTCAATGCTCATAATTTGCCCGAAGTGAAATATAAAGGAAAACAAGCATAAATCCATATAAATGATATAAAATACGAGCATTATCGGGAGAAATTGACATTTAATATTCAAGACTATTTAACTTTATCAAATATCCCCCCACTTGAACTCTACTTGCCCTCAAGTAAACCTTATTAGAAAAATTCTTAAAAAGATATCCCCATTACCTGGAAGATATGAGTTTAAAAATCCCTTATGCTAGAATAAATCAAAGCCGAACACCTCATGAAATGGGAACAAAAAACTTAAATTCTCTCAACTAGTCTAAGTGTCAATTTCGGGGTGATCACTCAAAGCACATTCATAGCATGTATTCTATCATAAGCTTGGCGGTTACACAAATCTCCACCACTAGAGTTAAGGACTAAACAATTCTTGAAGGCAATATGGGTAGATACGACATGGGATAAGGGTGAATTGTTATTACTAACATGTCACGGCAAAGTGGACAAAATCAATGATACATGATCAAATCCTTGGCCAAGATACCAAAGATTACTCGCTCTATCACCTAGACACGCTTCATGACTAAAGGGTAGGATAAGACATGGTATTTAATTGGTGTAAAGTAAAAATAACAAACCAAATAGTCCTAACCTATAACCAAGTCATCACCACTTACCGTTCATCCAAAGTTCAAGTTTTAAGACGAAGAAACCGGATCATGGTATACCAAGTACATGTGCCATTAGCGGACATCATGATGGGAACATTACATGTTCTTCAATTGTTGGCGCAATAATTTCCAACTCAATTCTTCAAATGTGACCGAGGTGGCCTCCTCGATGCTAAATCTTTGATGAGCTTCAAACATAGTGCTTATAACATTGCACTTTACAATAAACAATAAACTACTAATATTTTTTATTTTATTTTATTTTTTTCTTTACTAAACATAACATTCCCCCTCTCTTGCGGTATCCTTTAGCAACTAATCGAGCCTTGTTCTTCAACACATCACCATGCTCATCAAGTTTCACTGAAGATCCATTTAAGAGCAATAATCATGCACGATCGGAGGCGGTACTAACTCCCATACATCAAGTCGATCAAACTTATGAATTTCATCTTGCATGGCATTGAACCGGCTATCTTCATTCATGGCGGTTTAACATCTTTTGTTCGATCTTAGATAGTACGGAGTTGAAGAAGCACCATAAGGCATCGGTTGCAAGTTGTTTCCGTGTTGATCTGGGGCGAGAGGATTTCCAATGATGTTGTCTAGTGGATGATCGTGAGTCCATTTTCTAAGGTGTTCATGTGGCGATTGTTGAGGGAGCGAGGTAGCGATGTCTCACGAAGAAGATGGTTCGATGATTGGGGCAAATATGTTTTCAAATGGAGCATCTTGAGGTAGCAAAGGATTAACTTCATCATTGATGCGAAGCAGTTCCATGATGTACATTTGAAGAATGATGATTTGTTGATGAGACGGAAGGATCGTGATGGGCTTCTTGACTTAACGATATTGAGGCCGGGGATTGACTTCATTCAGGGAATATGAGCATCCTGTTGTAGGGATCAACACCTCATTAGTACTTGAATCATAAAGTTCATCAACATAGGATCAAACAATTTCTTTAAATCATCTTCGGATGGAGTACATATGGAGTTTCTTGAGAGGAGTTTGGAACAAGGGATGAACCAATGGGACTATTTTGAAGTGCGGGTCTGAGTGGGTGTCGAGGCCATTTGACCGTCACTCATCAAGCGTGCGTGAATTGTTTCCATGATATTTCGGGTTCTTTTATTTGTAGATTGGTTATCCTTTTGTTTGGTGCATATCCTACAAATACTCCAATAGGCTTTAGCCCTAAGTTTGCCTAAGTCTTGACCCTCATTAGTTGGATAACACAATGCAAACACTTTGAAGGAAAGAGATTAGGTTTTATTATGGACAAGTTCATATGGAGTTTTCCATGAGCAGTGTGAATCGGGAGCGATTTTGTGTGTAGCATGCGGTGGCAATTGCTTCCGAGAAACATTGGAACCTTTGAGTAAATCGGCATTGTTCTAGCGGCTTCAACAAGAGTTCGATTTGTCTCAACTACACAGATTACATTGAGGAGTTCGTGGAACACTTCTTTGATGGTCGATTCCATGCTTTCATAGAATTCACTAAGTTGTTTGTTGACAAACTCGGTTCATTATCTGTTCGATAATTACGGCGGTTTTGTTAAGTCGAACTGCGGTTTGTTTGATGAGTTTGATGATGATATCGGGAGTTTCATCCTTTGTCCTTAAGAACTTGACCGGTGAATCTAGGTAATCATCAACCCACAACACTTTATTTCTTCCCAAAGATATTACCCTCATTGGTCCATATATCCATATGAATCATATGAAGAACTTCGATGTGAGTTAATAGGTTTGGGTTTATGGGCATACTTCTGATTTTTCCCAATTGACATCTTTGAACAAAGATGATCCTTTCGTACTTGAGTCTCTAGGTAAACCTCAACTAAGTCCTTTTGGTGAGATCATTGATGGTGCGAAGTTCGGGTGATTGAGGCAGCGATGCCATAACCATGACTTTGTTTAGAAGCCTTTGACAAGCAAATTGGAGAAGACTTCATCATATCTTGATGGAGATGGTGTATAGATTTGAACCTCGTGAGCCTCTTAAAAGTTCCTTACCATCAGTTCTCTGGCGGCTATGTTTCGAAGGCTACTTCTAGATCCGATCGCGAATTGACCAACAGAGAACAAATTGTGACCAAGGCCTTCTACATAGTAAACTCGGAATAACACTTTTCCAACAACATAGTCTCCATAACCCATGTAGCACCAAAATGATCATTCCAATCTCGTCAGATGAATTTGCTCGCGAAGTTCATGGTAGTGACCGTCGCGATCGTATGCTTGGGCGACACAGGTCCGGGTACCCGCGAATGATTTGAGCGATCTGCAGGTTGAACCTGACAGAATGGATAGCGGATAATTGGGATCCCCATGCAAGAATGGGTTCCATTTGGTTAGTAACAATGGTTGGAACACCGCATCGAAATAGAAGCATTCATATCGGAAAATGAGGCAATGGAATCATTGTGAATAGATCGATACTAGTGGTGTATTAGCCTGTTCGATGTGATCACTTCTTAAGGAATAGTTCTACGGTGGGCATCCATTTTCTAGTGGGCATTATCCGATTAGTCTTATGACCAGCGGTATCGGTAATAACCTATTTTCTTGAATGTTCTTCACAGGGTTTCCACTTTTTTCTTTTCTTCGTTTTGCCTTTTAGCCTTAGCATGAATTTTAGCATTAACAATATTAGCTGGACAATTAGCATCATTAGGCGAGCATTAACACCACATTCATGATTAGAGGCAATTCGCGGACATCAATACAAGGTTTGCAACTAGTATCGAATTTGAATTAATTACAGTGCGCCTAAGGCAAATACTAGAATCAACACGATTCGTTTATTCGATTCAAACTTAAAGTTCCTGTTGTTCTTCTCTTTTCGGTGCACATTCTTAGCTTGCAAGGTCCTATCATTCCTTGTATTGTCTTGAGACTTTGACTGCTCCCTTTAATGTCGCGATTACTCTGGGGAATGGGAACATTAGTTGGTTTACTACTCTGCATCACTGTTTTAGATGTCTTTGGGATCCGAACTACATGCGAGCTGCACTAGGTTCACTTTCTTGAAACTAGAAATCGATATTTGTATTCCTCCTAGAAGGTACACTGAGTTCTCTTCTTAGCATTAGCGGATGGAATCGGAACTACCAAAAGCTACGGTTCATATTCACGGCACTACGGTTCACATTCAAGGCATTGGGAATCGAATGAATATCATACTTGGCATTAGGCATCGAGCATGGAATCAAAGGATTAACTCTGCTCACTGACTTTGGGCATATTGATCAAGCATTCTAAGATTTCTTGAGATCGTTTGGCATATAAGCATGCATGTCCAATTGCATTATCATGAGGTTTCTCAACTTATCCTCTTCAACAATCTCACGAAATTCTAAGCAATCCTTAAGGGATGAAAGTATGTTTGAGCAAGTTTGTTGTTCACGAGATGAGGAGGACATAATTCACGAGACAAAGCATATTTATTACAAAGTGAACCTTTGATACACCATTCTCCCCATTGGTCATAGGCATTTTCCCTTTTACGACTCTTGATTCTCGATTTCCTTTTGCAATGAAGCTATTTGTTAGTTATTTTTATTCTGAGTGACCTTTATTGATTCAAATAACTCATTGAAATGACGTTTAACTTTTCATTTTCTTCTGAAAACTTTCATTTCCTTTTGTAATGCATTTACTAGGTTTTGAAGATGAAACGTTTGTCGAGAGTCTAAGGAGGAGGCATTTGGAGCTGTCATATTGTTCGTTTGACCCTTTAATTGAGATTTGGGCTTTCAACTTTACGATCGTGTTGCAATGAGCTTGAATCATTCATCACGTTTGTTAATTTGAAAAAGCGCATCAAACTACGGAGCATGTGAGGATGTCTTGATATTTGAAGTTTGACATTTTCTTTAAGATGTTGATATTTTAGTTGTAAATTAAAATGCTCAACCTCTAGTTTAGAAAAATGTTTAACCAAATTGTCGTGATCATCCGGTTCAATTTCTCGTTTAGTTTAGAATTAGTTTTTCAAGCTCAATGACACGATCATGAGAGACTTTCGAGAACAGCAGATAGTTCATGAAATTGGGAAGCATTAATAGAGCAATTTGAAGCGATGAAAAACACATCTTGAGCAACACATTCGATAATAAGAGTCTCATTTAATGTATCAGAGTTCTTCCTCTCAATCTCATTATATTTTAGTGCAGCGCTCATAGTCACTAACTTCAACAATCATTGCATCAAATTCCTTTTCCATTCCTTAATATCGGTTTCTATCCCTTTTAAGACTGGTGATCTTTTAGAAGTTTAAAGAAAGACAAAATAACATTCTTTCATTTGTTCAAAACCCTTTCTCCTTGATTATACGATGGGTGTGATCCTTTTCTTGCAAGTTTTCTCAAAATCAACAAATAGTTGAAATATAACATATTGGCTAATTAAGGTCTTGCTTTTAGTGGCAATTGTTCGGAGCGAGATGCATTGGTGTATTAGGAGGATACCAGTCGCTCTGGGCATTTTCAAAGGGAGGGTTTGTTTCAACAATATTTTCGACTTACCTTATCTAAATCCATTTCCGGAAAACTTGTTTGGGAGTCGACAATGTCACGAGGCTTAAACTTGTTCAAAATCAGTTTTCCTTCGTAGTCATGAGGTGATAATAATTTTTTTTCTTTGCATTTAGGATCATTTAGTTTCTTATTCATCTTCTCCTAGTGATTTCATCTAGTTTCTTATCATCCTTAGTGCCTCAATAACTAGGTTTTGTCTAGGTTTAAGAATCTCATTGCCATCATAGATCGCTTTTAATTTGTTTTGCTATCTTTCAGTACTCGGGGTTGGGTTTATCTATAATGGGAACACTATGCTTATCATTAGAACTCATGCTTAGTGATCATGTGAAGCGGTCGAATGGTGTTTCCTTGTATGTACAACTTGTTTTCAAGTTTGTTTTCAAAGTTTCAGATTAGAAAAGTCTCTCGAGGTTTTGATTCCTTTGCATTAAATTCTTGTAAGCATTTTCACATTTCTTGAAGTTCTTGTTTTTGTAGGCATTTTAAGCTTTTCTTGCAAGAATTTAACTCTTGTTTCAATACTTTTTCTCTAATTACTTTCTAATATGCGTGCTTGGTCATCCATTTCTGCTCACAGTGATCAACTCAAATTTTGCACGTTGTTCATAAATAGCAACACGTTCTTTATAGGCATTTAGTTTGAAATCAGAATCATCGGGGCGCACATGCGTGTATTCATCAAAACATAGTCATTGTTGATGCGGAAGATGCATCACTTGGTACAACTTCACTTTCACTTTGTTTCACATATTGATCATATGGGACAATATCGAAATTACCCATATTTTCAACATTTGATTCAATAGTTTCGAGTTGATAGTACTTTGTCATGCATCTGTTGCACATCGACATCATCATATAGTTTTAATACCTCGAGATGAGTTTGTCTTTGGATGAGCCAGTTTGTGGTGAAGAAGAGACCTTGGGAGAAACCATTGGAGAAATGCTAGCCATAAAATTGTGTGTGCAGTGGTCCATCATCATCCACGTAGTCGTGCATCACAATCACGACTTGAAAGCATTCGATGATTGTGACTATCTCGAATAAGTTGCTCATCCACATACGCATCATAGGTCTTGGCATTGCCTCGACTAGAAACAACAATTCCTCTTCATAAGACACCATTGTCTGAGCTTGTACAAGCGACATCTTATCTCGATGTCGGCGTTACGTGGGCGCTTTGGAGATGTGCGGTTCTTGCAATGTGTCTCACCACAGTTATAACATTTGATCGGCTTAGCTTGGTTACATTCCTTCCTCGATTACAGTTACCAACATAACCTCTGACTTCACCTCTTCCTGATCATCTGTCTTTCTGGTGGTTGCTTCCATTTTTCCCATCTCGATCAAGGCATGGTTGTGAAGATTGGAGGCGGTTCGGATCTCATTGCGGTGTGAAGTTTGTTGGTGTGGTGGTGTAATCTGTTCTCTTTAACCATGAGTGTCGGTTGAGTGATGAAATGTTCCATGGCGGCATTTGCATCGAGTTGCTTGAACCTTGGATCGAAAATGGGTTTGTGATTATCATCTTCGTGGGTACAACTTGAGAAGCATTGGTGGTAATCCATCATTTGTGAAAAAGCGGTTGAATCATTTGTAGAGCTTGTTTCTCACGACCTGGTGATCAAGAATCCTCTTTTCAAACATGGCATGTCTCATTCACGAAGGAGGAAGGCATAGAGTTGCTCATAGTTTGTATTCTTCATCCTTTAGTGAGTTCACGAGTGACAAACTTGTTATTCGGGTTCATGTTGTTCACAAATTTTGAGTTCGGTTGAGCGTTAGGCATAGTCATCCTGATGTTCCTCATATCATTCACCAACTTATGAAATCTCGTAATCATAGACACTCTCATCTGGTTTCATCTTGAAGTGTTCAAATTATTCATAGAGTTGTGATTCTCTGTCTTCATGGTTAATTGAACACGAGAGAAGCATCTTGACATTATCCCATCACGCCTTTGCTTGATTGTTGTGATTGATCGACTTGAGATGTCTTTAGAAGACCTTGAAGAACAATGTTAGAAGCGATATCTGCGCATCGAATCTCTTTTCTCCTTATCATCAAGCTGTCATACATTTTAGGTCTGTCCATTCCGTAAATAGGGTTCCATCTTCATTATATCAAGTATATCTCTAGTCGTCTCAACTTGATCGGTCCTTCATCAATGGATTTGAGAATGTTGACACTATTTTCCTTTCCAAAGCGGTACAATCGATTCGTTGAGCCCAGAGAATTGTGATTGTCGAGCATGGGTGGGCGAGTATCAGGCGGTGCTTGAACATCTCGACAGCAGTGGAGATGATAGTAGGGCGTTGGTAGACATGTTAACAGATTATACGGGTTTATAACTCTATGACTAAACGGAAATAGATTCTTTCACGGTTTTACTAAATCAGAGAGAAATAGTAAACAATCACCCATCGCTAGAAAATGCGCAGTCGCTAACACCTAATTAAACACTCCCAGTGCTAAAGTCCCAAGTCGCTAGACAAATGCAAGTCGCTAAGTAGTAACTCGCTAAGCCTCAGTACTAGCAAAATTTTGTGCAATTAGCACTACAGATCGCTAAAGATTCAAGTCGCTAAAAGCGACCTCTAGAATAGTCGCTACCACCAGTGCGCTACCCATAGTGGAGTCCACTACTTGTCTTTGTGTCGCTAGGTCTAAGTCGCTAGCTCCAAAGCGTAACTTCGCTACAAAATTGTGAAGCAAGTCGCTCTGAAGAAGAAATCCGTATATCAAGTCGCTAGCAAGAAAAACCACATAAACATCACTTTTTAATCCAAAAACAACCCAACCAAGATGATTCAAGCTTACCAAAGAAACCTAAACACATGTGATGATTCTATACATAAAAGTACTAACAAAATCAGCTTTAACACAAGAAATCAACCAAATGATGCACAAACCACTAAACTTTTCAAACTCAAAACCACCTAAAAACCACTAAAAATCCAAGATGTGAGATATGATCTAACCTGGCTCTTGATACCAATTGTAAGATATTAGTTTTCACATACACATCAAACCATAACACAAAGTGGCGTATAAATGGAGTTCTAGAGAGAGAGTTAGAGGTTTGGGAACTTAGTGAGAGAAAGTGAAGATATTATTATGAGCTCCACTCTACCTTGGAAGGTAGAGGTATTTATAATCTTACAATAAAGCGCCGCTGCTTGAGTGTGGATCGGGCATCAGATGGGTAAACCGTCCAGTCCTCCTTGTTACTTAACTAAATACTACTTAACTTAAAATAACTCGACTCTGAGCTTTAACGATTACATATACTTGGGGTGGCCAGACTCTTTAATACGAATTTCTAATTCCTATATGACGAACTATGCATGCATACACTAGAAACATTTATGCGGAAGCATGTAAATGTAAACACAACAATTAAAGAATCGAACTAGGCTAGCACCAAGGTGTAGCCGATCATATTAAAAGAAACAAAGATTGAATGCTTAATGATAAGGTTTTAAAAGGTACCATTTGAGGGTCGTTGAGCCTTATTTGATCACTTTGTATCCGTTATTGCTTAATATCGTTCCTTTTCACTTTTAGGTCTCTTGAAGGCAAAATTTGGATGGCACTTATTTGGACGAAAAGCGCGAATATGAAGAAAATGGCCAAAGTCGAGAATCGAGACACTCGAAGGCTGCTGAAAGCAGAAGCGGCGGCGTGTTAGTGTTGTGCGCCAGTCGGAGGATTTAATGACGTCATTGGCCAAAACCCTATTTTCAAGTGACGTCGGGCTTTAAAAGTAGGCGTCGCCCAGCTCGGGCCTAGATTTGATCGAGACGACGTCATAGTCGAAGGGAGATGCGTCACAACCACAGGTGGCCCGTCACGGTGATCAAGACTATCGCGACATCTTGGAAGTAGTTGATATTGTTTTGGCCATAGCTTTTGCATGAACTTCGGTTTAGGTGGTTCAAAAGCCGCGGACCGAGACGAGAAAATCTACAATTCTTTGAAAAATGGTCGATGCCGTACACTCTAAGTAAGTGTTGCGATGTCTCTTCTTGACGGAAAATCGCCTATAAATATAACATTATAACTTCACTTTTGTAAGCCCTAAACCCTAAGTCCGATTCAGGGTTTAGGTAGGTGTTCCGACAACAAAGGGTTTCAAACACTCCATAAACATCGTGTAATGATTTGTTTGTTAATCCATCCTATGGTATGTCTTCATTATCACAATTGCTTGCTCTTCATTAATTATGCTGGCTAATTCACCTTGTGTTTGCTTATGATTGTATGAAACTTGTATGTAATTAATTAGATCTTATTGATTTCTTAGTGCTTGTGTCTATCTTCATCATTAGGGTGTGACAATTTCAATGAGTCTAATTGGTTTAGTTTATAATTCTTGCATCCCTCATCTCTTGTTTGATTGGTTGTCTCTTATCTTAAATTGGCTTAGGAAGTGCGACTAGGCTATCGTTGTGTTTAACACTTGATAAATCTTTGATAGTTTATGAATGACTTGGTGGATTTCGTTTACTAAATCAAAGATAACCTTAAGTTAGTTTATGAATGACTAAGTGGATTTTGTTTACTACACTTAAAGTGACTTTAAAGAGTTAGGAATGCACACTTACGACCTTAGAAAACACAGTTAAGAATAAGGACGTGACAATTCAACCATCAATAGGGCATGACAATTGATGGGTAGAATTGGATAGCTAGCAAGGAGTAATATATCATAAGTAGATACGCTTCGCGTTCTTGGTAGACCCCTAATTTAGTTAGTACCTTTTGGGATAGTTGACTAGCAACTAATTCCACCTCCCAAATCCATACCCGAGATTCATAAAACATAAAAATACAAAAATAATCATCCTCACCTTTAGACTTAAATCGACATACACTTGACCTAACGACACTATTCCCCAGAGAGCGATATCAATACCCGTGGCTTACTAATTAATACACTACAACGATTAGGTTCCGCCTGGGGTGTTATAAAACTTGCTCGAAGAAAAGAAGTTCCTTTGACCCCGAGCAGCGGTGCGTTATCAAGTTTGGCGCCCTGGGTAGTTATTGTTTAGGCTTGATTTCTATCTCGTTTAGGTCTACTACTTGATCCTATCAAGTAAGATTTTTTTTCTTTTATTAGCTTCCTGTAGTCTATCCCCCTTTTGTGCCTTTGTTCGTAAAACTTGTCCATTGACTCTTCCGTTCACCATTATGGAGAGCGAATCCACTATATTCGCGATTAGGTTTTTCATAAAAATTATGATATTACTAAAGCGGATTATTCAAGATGGTGGGAAAGTAACCAACTCCATAAACCTTTTGAGTTTCACTATTCCATCAAGCCCAAATACCTCATCTAGTGCACCGATGCTTCGTTTGAGCCTTCACCTAAGATAGACTTTCGTGAACAACCTCCATGTTTAGAAACTATTGTTAGTAAGGCCCTTAGGAGAACTGACCAAATTTGTGAAAATATTATGGAAAGCAACCAAGCTTTAAACCATAAGTTGGATCAATTACTAAGTTTGGTTTCATCACGACTGAAATAGCACACATGATGAGCATATAGATGATGTAGATGTGATTGAGGATAAGGTGAAAAGTCTAGACCCAGGTATCCCACAAGTTCCACCATCATTTAAGGCATACACACGCGTGACTTACCGGAGTAGTAGAAGAGACTTTAGAAATCCCATGGAGGTAGAACATTTAAACCAAGCAACTAGAGAATATAGGTTTGAATACTTGTAGTCTCGGTCTTACTCTTAGTTCTAGGAATTTCCGGTGTTGATGAACGGAACCTCAATCTTTACTTCCATCATTAGATAAAGAGGAACCGACCAACATCAACCAATTTAGTCCGGGTAGTTTTAGGATGAAGGAAGCCATTCACAACCCCTTCACGTCACGTGGCATATTTCCACCCAAGGATGTGTATCGCTACTATCACGCACTTAAACTTAAGTGTGGGAAAACTTCCCTATCTGTTAAATAAGGGTAGAGTCGGCTCGTGACTCGAACAAAAACAAAAGCGCTTCTTGGGAGGCAACCCGTGTGTATTTGTTTTCATTTTCATTTTATGTCGTATATCTTTTATTAATTGTTTATTCTCATGTTTGAATTTGTAAAATGCTTTATTTTGTTTTAACCTCGTCTTAATTGCATATAAAGGTATTTTACATAAGGGATAAGTGTAGGAGGATTACCGCGTTTCAAAAGAAACGTAAACATGAGAATAACAATTAAATAAAAGATGTATATGTTGTTTGTTCGAGTCAAATGCTTGTATCGAGTCATAATGGATGTTTTTGCGAAATTTTCCAGTTCTAAAGATGTAAATTTTCGAATTTTTGAGAAAATCGCGAGCAGTTTTGTCGAGGATAACTTGACGTCGGGATTGCAACTGCAGTACGTCGGAAGGAGCGAGAAACAAGCGATTACTTTTCTCGTTTCATGCTACTTATAAATTTTTGGAATTTTCGGGTCTTAATTTTCTAGAAAATGCGCAAACATCCATTCCTGAGCATTATATCTTATTTAAGTGCGGAATTACATCTTGTTGTGATTTTCTTTGTTCGGTTTGATCGTTGGGTTGTTTGTTTTCTTCAAGTGTGCGAGTTTAATTTATCAAGAAGAAGTTACATAAGATTGAGGAGCTTTTCACGCATAATTCTTCTTGGAAAGGATTTAACCACTACTTCACACGGATCCTACCGAGCTAATCGAGGAGTACTAGTTTCTTTCGTTTTAATTACTTTCCAATTATCATAACTTTGATACTTCGGGAACATTGGGGACAATGTTCGGTTTAAGTGTAGGGAGGGAAAATAAGCGGGAACTTTGAAACTATGCTTATCCTTGATTATTTTCTTTGTCAATTGTATTTGTGTAATAAACCATGAGAAAATGTCGGTTAGGGTAATTTTGGCACCAAATTTAAAATTTTTATGACATATAGGAGTGGGCCATTAGTCTTAACAAAAGCGTCTCATGGATAGGAAGTTGCATATTCTTTAAAAACCCTTTACCAAATTCCACCAAAATGTGAGGATCGCCCTTAGATTAGTAGGAATTAAAGCATTCATCTTCAATGCTTAGAGTGTGAACCGGTAGTATATTAGATTCTAGAACTTGTTTTGTGATGCATTCCGAGATCGCAAGTGAGGCTACACTTGTAGTTAGGAATAACTAAATGATAAGAGGCATTAGGATAACCCTTGTTTGATACCGTAATATAATTACTTCTTCCATATCGGTTGAGTAATTCCCCGCCTTTGCGTTGTACTCATCCTTAGTACACGATACCCCAGTTAACCCCTCGAGCCTATCCTTTTCGCGGTTCTCGTGATGTTTCAGTTTTCCGAATATCAATGAAGAGCATTGTTTACACCACCCCCAAATATACACCCAAATCGCCTTAGCCTACCCCTTATGCACTCTTTTAGTGCAATGTTTATTATCACCCCAGACCCTTAGTTCAATTATCGGTTGCTTGCATGAGTTGCTAAGTCGAGTCATATCCTTTGTATATAGTTTTGGGACGATTGGGATTCATGAAAAGTTAAAGTTTATGAAATGACGGAAGGGCGTCAAATTCAAATTCCCTTTGTTTAGTAATAATGTACCCCAAGTATTCGATCTTTTCATTCGGGTCAAATTAGTGTTAGAGTAATAAAAACTCAAGTGTAGGGATGTGCCTATAAATCCCTAGTATTTTGATGTTATCGTAGAGGATGGTAGAGTAAAAGTGTATGAAAAAAAAAAAAAAAAAAAAAAAAAATCGAAAAAATTAGAAAAAAAAAAGAAAAAAAAAAAAACATACGAACTGCCATCCACATCTATCCTTTAAATTTATTTTTGTTTATTTAGTTACTAGAGTTTTTTAGAGTGTCGAGTCTTGGCTTAGGCGCCATTCTTCGTATGCATTTAACATAGAGATTTTGACTTGCCACCACTAAATAGCATATCCCACAAACCCTTGTTTCCCTACAGTAAGCCTAACATTACAACCAAAAGACCTCTTTGATAGTCTTTCAGGTGCTTACGCCAAAGCGATGGAGGTTTGATCTATTCTCAAGCCTATGGTAATCTATGTACTAGGACCGGTTAATGAGTGTTTATTTTCCATTTCCTATTTGTTATATTTCATATATACACCGAGAGATGTGAGTATCCAACACCCCATGTGAGGTGCTAGTATGTAATTTAGTGCTTGTTATGACTTTGGGGGCTTATATGTGTTGTGGACCGTTTTAAATCAATGCTTCATGACCCCTAACTTATAAATTAATTGGCTAAAGCACATTTGCTTGAGGACAAGCAAATAACAAGTGTAGGGATATTTGATAAGGTTTAAAAGGTACCATTTTGAGGGTCGTTTAAGCCCTTATTTGATCACTTTTGTATCCGTTATTGCTTAATATCGTTCCTTTTCACTTTTAGGTCTCTTGAAGGCAAAATCTTGGAATGGCACTTATTTGGACGACGAATATACGAAGAAAATGGCCAAAGTCGAATCGAGACACACTCAAAATTCTGGCGAGCGGCGTCGGTGTTAGTGCGGCCGTCGGAGGATTTTTAATACAGTGGCAAAACCCTATTTTCAAGTGCACGTCGGGCTTTAAAGTAGGCCGTCATATCGGGCCTTAGATTTGATCCGACGGCGTCATAGATGAAGGGACGGCGTCACAACCACAAGTGGCGCCGTCATGGTGATCAAGACTATCACGACATCGCGCAGTAGTTGATATTGTTTTGGCCATAACTTTTGCATACGAACTCGGATTTAGGTGGTTCAAAAGCCCAAGCGACCGGAGCGAGAAAATCTACAATTTGCTGAAAAAATGGTTGTAGCGCCGTCACTCTATAAGTGTACGCTCGCTCTTTGCCGCGGAAAATACGCCTATAAATATAACATTATAACTTCACTTTTTGTAAGCCCTAAACCTAAGTCCGATTCCGGGGTTTAGGTAGGTGTTTTCCATCAACTTAAAGGTTTCAAACACTCCATAAACATCGTGTAATGATTTGTTTGTTAATCCAATCCTATGGTATGTCTTCAATTATCACAATTGTTGCTTGCTCTTCATTAATTATGCTTGGCTAATTCACCGTGTTTGCTTATGATTGTATGAAACTTGTATGTAATTAATTAGATCTTATTGATTTCTTAGTGATGCTTGTGTCTATCTTCATCATTAGGGTGTGACAATTTCAATGAGTCTAATTAGTTTAGTTTATAATTCTTGCATCCCTCTTGTCTCTTGTTTGATTGGTTGTCTCTTATCTTAATTGTAATTGGCTTAGGAAGTGCGACTAGGCTATCATTGTGTTTAACACTTGATAAATCTTTGATAGTTTATGAATGACTTGGTGGATTTCGTTACTAAATCAAAGATAACCTTAAAGTTAGTTTATGAATGACTAAGTGGATTTTGTTTACTACACTTAAGGTGACTTTAAAGAGTTAGGAATGCACACCTTACGACCTTAGAAAACACAGCGTTAAGAATAAGGGCGTGACAATTCAACCATCAATAGGACGTGACAATTCGGTGGGTAGAATTGGATAGCTAGCAAGAGTAATATATCATAAGTAGATACGCTTCACGTTCTTGGTAGACCCTAATTTAGTTAGTACCTTTTGGGATAGTTGACTAGCAACTAATTCCACCTCCCAAATCAATACCCAGATTCATAAAACATAAAAATACAAAAATAATCATCCTCACCTTTAGACTTAAATCGACATACTTCAAACCTGCGACACTATTCCCTAGAGCGATATCAATACAGTGGCTTACCCTAATTACTACACTACAACGATTAGGTTCACTTGCCTAGGGTGTTATAAAACTTCTTTCGAAGAAAGAAGTTCCTTTGACCCCGAGCGACGTGTGTAGCGTTATCACAACATAATGGAATACATGAATCGAAAGTAAAGATAAAATAATCGCTAATGCTTATCGTTGGGGTGATTTCTCCCTTGGAAATGGCTTTATATGCTCTTCAAGATCGCCTTTGGACCCTCTTGCGTTCTGCTTTTTTGGTGTGAAGTGAATGATGTAAAAGCGAAAATTAGGGTTGGTATTTATAGGCGCGATCTAGTTACTGGCGTAACGGAGTTGAGATTCTGTTGTAACATCAATAATTCCACAATTATGCTCGGTAAGTTGGTAACGCGTAACACCGGAATGGGTTCGCCGTATCTTCAATCTGGTTACATTTGGTATGATTACACCATAATCATTGGAAGACAATTTAAAGATATTAACGTAAAGAGGGCAAGACAAACCTTAGAGAGAAGAAGAGAACGTCAGAGATGAAAGCAATCTATGTGTGTGAAATGTAAAACCAAATGAGGTAAAGGGCATATATATCTTGGGAGAAACCCTAAATAGATCGTGAAACGTCCCATCAGGTCATTACGAGGATGGCGTGGGTTCATACAGGTCGTCACGACGAGAAGATGAGACGACTGACGATAAGCGGAAAGCCCAAAAGACTACGGGCCCATATAACTTGCCCCATTCTCATGGACCCGGCCGGTTTGACCAACGCTATCTGAACCCTTCTTTTGGGCGAATAATATTAAGTGTCGCATCACCGGCTTCCGACCAATAATGCAACACTGGGGACATGTTGGCGTATGTGTCCGGATGGACCAACATCCACTAAACACATCCATTGGGCGTTTTCTGACGTCCGGCCAAGGAGTGACAACTACCGACCATGTCGTGATTTTAGGGATTTCTACCACGTGGCCTACTAGGTAGAGTGGATATAGGCTTCGACGGTAACATGAACCTGGAATAGTAGTGAGCGATAATAGAATAGTAACATGAATAGGAAGTTGGGGTAGTATAAATACCCCAACACATTTAATACTTTGCATTAAGTTTTTACACCTACATTCTTATCTCATTTATCACTGCATTTATTACCTTTCGCTCATCCTCACGCCGGAGCTTGGTCTCGGGATTACACCCGAGACGAGGCTAACGCGTTTGTACATTGTGCAGGAAATCTCCAACCCTTCAGCTGGACGTTGGAACCGGCCGGACAAGAAATTACTTCAACAAAGGCCTAAGACTTGAGCAATTTCAACCCGGTTTTATTTCTTACTCTTTCGTTGTTCCCCCTCGTTTAACTGTATGCTAATTAAAAACGGAGTACATTCTTATTATATTATTACTGTTTTTATGTTTTGTATAGATTTGTTAGTTTTAATAAGTTTTAGTTTATGATACTTTTGCGCGAATCAGGATAGGAACGGGAATCTGGCTGTGGGAGCGATTGCGACAATAGTAGATAATATTGGTGCGAGTGTGATACGTGCAAGAGACCAAAGACCACAATGTTGTTAATAACCGTTGCACGTTAGACTAGAACTACCATGCACTAATTTAGGAGTCACGATTAGCACTTGTTCCATGCATGTTTAATTATCATTAACCATGTTCCCACGTTGTCTTTTTGTTCCTAAGTATTAGGATATCATCACTTGTTTCCTTTACTATTTAAGTGTACTTTGTTTATGGAATGAGATATGAATGAAAAGTAAAGTGTTTCTAGTTTCTCTCTTATTTTCTTGGAGTCTTGCCCGCTCTAAGGGCCTTATCGTTCTCGTCTCGTATCTACTTCTTGGGAGATTGACCATCTCTAATCGGTCTCATAACAATGGTGCTTTCATTGACTTACTCGACACCTCCAAGACGATACCAACCTTCCCTACAAGAATCCATGTCCACCCTGGCCGACAACATATCCAAACTCGAAGCTGCCATGGCCAAATTGCTTGCCACTTCCGTCTCCATTGCCTCCCATTTCGACAGCATCTCAAAACACCTTCCTGTCACCACTAATCATTTTACCGCCATTGCTAAACCTCCCATCATTCAAACTAATCAACGTGATACCAACACACCAACTGAAAAGCAAACCGATGCTACAGTCAATCCAACATTATACAACACCAAGGTTCTACATTGGTTGCCACCACCACCAACCCACAGCCTCCAAATCTGGCCCTCCAATATCAGCCTTCCCACTTTCCGTTTGGCGAAACTCATTGAGAAAAAAAGCTGTGACGAACTTTCACCACTGAAAAGTTCACCCTTGATAATGTATCTTGCCCTGCCATCCTATACAAATACGACAAGACTCGTGGGGATGACACGAAAAAGTGTTGACAACCTTTGCTTCAAGGGTGTGTTAACTTACTACTCGGGACACAAGTGCAAACCACCTGCCATTGTTTTTTTCCAAACCAAAGCGGAACCCCCGGGAGCCGTGACCCAAGATACAAAACCACGAGCCTTGAGGACAAGGCTCGTTTTTGACAGGGGTATTGATCGTGCAAGAGACCAAAGACCACAATGTTGTTAATAACCGTGCACGTTAGACTAGAACTACCATGCACTAATTTAGGAGTCACGATTAGCACTTGTTCCATGCATGTTTAATTATCATTAACCATGTTCCACGTTGTCTTTTTGTTCCTAAGTATTAGGATATCATCACTTGTTTCCTTTACTATTTAAGTGTACTTTGTTTATGGAATGAGATATGAATGAAAAGTAAAGTGTTTCTAGTTTCTCTCTTATTTTCTTGGAGTCTTGCCCGCTCTAAGGGCCTTATCGTTCTCGTCTCGTATCTACTTCTTGGGAGATTGACCATCTCTAATCGGTCTCATAACAGAGTGTGTTGTATAGAAAGGATGGACCTAAACATGTTTCTGTAGATATATCTATTTCTTACCTCTCTACGGCCAAGCATAATGTAAGTTCCTTTTTTATTAAGCTGGGTCGGTATTGTATACTGAAGTATTTGCGACAAAACTAGTTTTGATTGAGATTCATTTTTGTCTTTAAGTGAACTTGAGGAAAAAGATATGTGAATTAGCTATAAAGTGGTTTATTTAATTACCTGGAGATGGAAAGAGCTATGTTTAACAAAAGTATTAGATTGCCTACTATTCTTTTAGCATAAATGAGAGAATGGCATGTGTTCGATCTTAACTCTCGGCGAAAAGTCACTGTGACAGTTGAACATCGCCAAGGGTTGGTCCTTGGAAAGGGTCTGTTGACCCCCATAGGCGAACTGAGTCGGTAAATAGCAGCGTTAGAACTGTTTTTTGTCTACAATAATATATATGAAACATGTTTTGCTTCATTTCCAAATCCAAGATGTGGAAATTAGCTATCTAAGCTTACAGTTTAATCTTATAAGGCGTAACTAATATTGGAACTGCAATTTAGTAGCTTTGAAATGCTACTGCAAATGTGTCCGTACATTTTATGAAGTAAATGAATCATGAGCATTTTGCGTAATATATATAACAACCATTTGCTTAGAAAAGTTGTTTTCTGTGATGGGTTTGTTTACTTATATATGCGTATGTTCCAAAATATACTTTGTTCGCAGGATGAGTTGGAGATTAGTACAAGGCTTTTAGGCACAAAAAGGCCGTATAAAGGAACTCTTGTTGTCTTAAAGAACAAATTAACGAGAGAAATTATTGCTGAAGGAAGACTTTCTGTATTTTCACCGGCAACAAGCAAGATTTAGAAAGAGACAGGTGTTGTGGTTTAGAAAAGCATAAAGCAGTTGTTTCAAGGGTTAATAACCTATTAAGCGTCATCTTTGTCAATTCTGACGTGGCAAAAAAAAAATAACCCTTTTGGTCACTTATCTCGTCTATTTTGTCTCTATAATACATTGTCAACCTCGACCGGCCGGTTGACACTTTAAGCAACAATGTCACATTTGTGTCTGCCAACGATTAAAATGTCCACCTCATAATATATATCATTTTTCTTCCCCCCATTAATCACCCACTATCTTTACCAAACCATCTTGACGAAGGTTTTATGGATATTTAAATAATAGTATGTGGGATTCGAACTCGAGGCTTGGGATTGCATTCATATGAGAATTGATGTACATAATTAATATAAATAAAGCGTTATTATTATTAATTATTAGTCACTAATAAAACATAACGATAGTTAAATAATTAACGAGGTTTGGTTAGCAGTCGTTAAATATTAACTAAAAGGACTAAGAATGAAATTAGAAGTCGGAAAGTTCTAGAACCCTTGTGGGTCTTTGGCGATCGGTTATGGGTTCCCGAACCACAACCCGCACAAACTTGGTCACCGAGTTAAGTTACCTATAAATCAAACCTTGTATTCATTCATAACAATCTTGGATCACCAATAACCTAATTTCTCTCTCCTCTCTCCTCTTTGTGTGGCGGTCGAACTCCCTCACCCCGAGGGTTTTCGATTTTGCTTAACCCAAAGAAACAAGTGTTTGGTTTATTTGTGATTCAAGGAACTAGCTTTTCCACATCAAATCGCTATTAATGCGTGTGTACAAAGAGCGAAGGACAAGCACGCTTGAGCTTGTAATCTTGGTGGTCGATTCTTGTGTTTGGGTCGAATTGATAAACCCTAATTATTAGGGTTTGGGTTTTGTTCTTGTTTAATCAACGTTTGATTCTTGAATTGCTAAAAGGTGCGCACTTTCTTGTTTGGTTAATTATTTACATATATTATTCCTATTGTCTTCATTGCATGCTTTGATGATGTTATTTGTTTTATATATAATTGTTATGAGTATAAAATTCCAACGGTGGCATCACGAGCCGTTAATATGATGTAATTAATTACCGAAACACATAAAAATTGAATCTTTAAGATTATTTGCATGCTTTTTATGGTTTCTAGGGTTTTGAATTCGAAACCCTAATTTTTTATGTATAGGGTCGATTACCCTCTATTTATTTAATTAGGTTTTAATTTTGTAAAACTTGTAGAAACCCTAGGATTGCATGCTTATTTTATGTGGTTAATTAATGAATAATTGTTATGTGCCATGTAATATGCGTATCTTGGGTGATAATTGTTATGCGGAATCCATGGTGGAACATGCATGTTTTGCCATGGAGTATTGTTTTTTGTTTATTGATTAATTGTTAAGTGATACACACATGTTTTATTTATTTAATAATTATTGAATTGGGAAAGACCTCAATTATAACTAATAAAATTCGTTATGTGCTAATTGGTATACTATTAACTTGACCACGCAATCGACTTGTCGATGTATGTGGCTCATCTTCTTGCGAGATGAAAGTCCTAGTTAATGTATGCATTTATTTACTCCTAAATTGTTATTAGAGTTTATTGAAATAATTATGCATGTGGCTAATTGTTTTACATATGTTAAATTGTTTAGTTATATGTTTATATTATTTGAGTGTGTTTAATTTTTATTAAAATGCTTTTTGTTTATATATTGTTTGACATGTTAGTAAGCAAAAGGGTTTTATGAATAGAAAATTAAATGGACTAAATAATGGCGAAATTGATTTGTTATCTAAAATTATTCTTGAACTTTTAATCGTGATCTTGTTGTACTAAATGGTTAGAACGGCTCACCCACTAGAACAAACTATAAAGGGGTATTTAAGAGGTGAGCAGTCTCTTGAATGGATGTCTAAGGTTATGCTTTTACTTACGGTCCTCTGCCCCGTGAGTTCGATTGGAGCTACCTATTATAACCATTCTATGTACGAAGCATCTTAGTGCAAAGTTGTAAGTTTCTCAACGCATCGATTAAAACTTTGTAGAATTCAATCTTAGCAAGTAAAATCTATTGTAAGTTTTTCGAAAATATTATGTCATAAAGTTGTATGCATGCTTCTTTATACATGAGTTTTGATTACACGTCAAAATTGTACCCTTTAAAATTTAAGTTTATGCCATCTAATGATATGAAACACTTGAAGTTGTAATTTAGTTATGTGAGACCTTGATCTAGATTACAATAACGAGGTGAATTATTTTGTTGTGTGAGACCTCGACTGATGATTTGCGGTTTCTAAATTAGACAACTTAATTAAGTTAGTTAGTGAGACCTATAACTTAAGGCATAAGATGGGATAAAACATGCTTACGTTTTCCATTAATTGTTTTGGCGAAATTGTAAATCCCATAACTTTTGGAATTGAAAATTGTTTGTCAATTATCGTTTTTCAACGATTACCTATTCTATACTTTCACCACTAGCGAGATCAAGCGATGTGGTGGAACTATGATAATGAGGATCAATATTCAAGGAAAATACTATGGTTAATATGAATATTGACCAAAGGGTATTTTATTTTCTTGAATGGTTACTTATCGAAAGTACTAACTTTTGAACTTTTATTTACGTAGAAATGGCTCAAGTTGAATCTATCGCACTAGCCTCGTGTTCAAATCTATGTTTGATCGAGAGAATTGACCGGTAGCAATTTCAATGATTGGTATCGGCAACTCGTAATTGTCTTGAGGTTGCCAAAAGACTCAATTATTTGACTACGCCTTGTCCTCCCCGAACTGCGGTGATGCTATTCTTTGAAAGCACGAGTACGCATGGCAATCCCGAGTATGACAAGTATAATGAGGTCGCTGCATTATGCTCGGGAGTATGAACTCAAGCTTGCAAAAGCAATTTGAGAATTACTTCCTAATCTCATCTTGGAAGAATTGCAAAGGTTGTTTGAAAAGCTGTGTTGTAGAGTTGTATGACTTGATTGATGCTCTTCATAGTTGCAAGCAAGGAGAAGGAAACTGTGGCGTACTTGCTGGAAATGATGAGTTACATGGACCGGTGGGCGTTTGAACTATGTCTACCCTAATGACATACAAATTGGCACGATCAACAAATCCCTTAACAAGGAATTTGATGGTTTCGTCTTGCAATTATAATATGCATTGCACGGGAAGGCAGTCGATGAGGTACATGCAATGCTCATTGATTACGAAAAGGTTTGCCCAAGAAGGCCTCTACACTGCGGTTTTGACCATCGGAAGGGTAGAATTTCTAAGCCTAATAAGCCGCTAGCGAACAAGAAAGGGAAAGGTAAGGGTAAAGTTGATAAGGAAAACAAGTTATGACTTATCGGCAAGAACCCAAGTACCCTCCCAAAAAGCGTGAGAATCAAGAGGATCGGGCTTGTCATCACCGCACCGAGGTTGGACCTTTGGAAGAGGAATTGTCCATTGTACCTTGATGAGTTGCGCAATAAGAGGTATAAAAATACAGGCTTGTGGCGATTGCTTGTACTCTTTTGATGATAGAATTATTTGCTTTTCCTCATAAAATAAATTCTGGGTATATGATCTTGGATGTGGTATTCACATATGTAATACACTGCGAGGGACTTAGAGGAGCAAGGAAGCTTGCCTATGGACGACAATACCGCACGTGGGTAATGGAGCACATGCGATCGTTGAAGCTATAGGCACGTTTGATTTAGTTTACCTTGGGTTTAATCTTGTCATTAAGCGATTGTCATTATGCACCTTCCATTGTTAGGGTGTCGTTTACATTTCCTTGTTAAAAGATATTGGTTTCGTTCATACATTTCGATTATGGAATTTACATTTCTTTAAATGATGTTTTTACTTTAATGTTATTCCGATAAATGGTGTGTTTGAAATTGATTTGCATGATAATGTTGTTGATAAAAATAATTACGTCTTTAGCATCAATAATAAAAGAATCAAAGGTGATTTGGATTCTTCATTTCTTTGGCATTGTAGACTTGCTCATATAGGCAAGAAAGCGCATGCACATTTGCAACACGATGGGCTTTTGCAAGACATCAATGATGAATCATTTGATAAATTCGAATCTTGCATATACGGGAAGATGACCAAGAAACCTTTACAAATAGTTTAGAAAGGGCTTCGATCTTCTTGGTGTGATACATCTTGGCGTATGTGGACCACTAAGACATGTGTCAAGAAAGGGTGCTAGCTACTTAACCTTTCTTGATGATTTCGGTCGTTATGGTTATGTTTATTTACTTAAACATAAACATGAAGTCTTTGAAACATTTAAGGTTTTTAAGAGTGAAGTAGAAGCGCAACTAGGAAAGAAGATTAAAGCTCTTGATCGATAGAGGTGGTGAATATTTAAGCCAAGAGTTTAAAGATTATCTATCGAGTGTGGTATTGTCCAAGAACTCACATCTCCATATACTCCACAACAAAATGGTGTATCGAGAGAAGGAATCGTACATTGCTAGACATGGTTCGATCAATGTTTAATCTTACAACTCTTCCCTTATCCTTTTGGGATTATGCTTTAGAAACATTGCGCATATTGAATATGGTTCCAACTAAGAAGGTTGATAAGACTCCTTATGAAGTGTGGTATGGGAAACCTCCCAACTTGTCTTACTTAAAGGTGCTGGGGTTGTGGCGTTTGTTAAGCGTGACTCTGCGATAGTCGCAACAAAGATCTGTAAGTGTGTCTTCGTAGGATACCCAAAGGAAACTATGGGTTACTACTTCTACTTTCCACCGAAAACAAAGTAATTGTTGCTAGGTATGGAGACTTGCTTGAAAAGGATCTCATATCTCATGAATTCGGTGGGAGAGTATATGATCCGGAAGATGATCAAGAAGATACAACACCTTACGAAAACACTAGCCAACCTCAAGTAGAACACGAAATTCGGGCGTTCCACGAGATTGAAGTGGTTCCCATTCGTAGATCCGCAAGGGCTACTGGCGTGCACTGGCGTCTATGTCTCAACGTAGAAGGCGAGGAAAATATGTTAGGGGATCTTGGTGAACACGCTAACTATAAAGCGCCATGATGAGTCACGAAAAGGAAAAATGGCGAGTTGCAATGAATGGTGAAATGCAATCCATGAAAGATAACGAAGTCGGATAGAGGTTGACTTACCTCCAAATGCTAAGGTAGTTGGAAGTAAGTGGCTCTTTAAGATAAAGACCGACATGGATGGCAATGCACACACCTATAAAGCTCGTCTTGTAGCTCAAGGTTATACTCAAACCTATGGGGTAGACTACGAGGAGACATTTTCTCCTGTGCGAGACATTAGAGCTATTAGGATTCTTATAGCCATAGCTGCGTACTATGACTATGAGATATGGCAAATGGATGTAAAGCGCTTCTTAAGCGGTCGCCTAGATGAGGACATCTATATGGCGCGACTGAAGGGTTTGTAAATCCAAAGTTTCGAGCGTGTATGCAAACTTCAAAGATCCATTTATGGGTTGAAGCAAGCATCAAGGCAATGGAACAAGAAGTTTGATGAAGAAATCGGAAATTTGGTTTCACTCAAAATCTTGATGAGCCATGTGTGTATCACAAAGCTAGTGGGAGTAATGTTATTTTCCTTGTCTTATATGTCGATGACATATTGATCATGGGAAAAGACATTCCAAGTATGCAAGATGTAAAGTCTTATCTTGGAGAGTGCTTTTCTATGAAGGACTTAGGGAAGCGCATTTATTCTGGGAATCAAGATCTATCGAGATAGATCAAGGCGGTTAATGGATGAGCCAAAGTGCTTACATTGATAAAATCTTGAAGAGATTTAGTATGAAAAATTCCAAGAAAGGATATTTGCCGATGCAAGTTGAACATGGCTTAAGTAATAAACTATGCGTGTCAACACCGCGAGGTGGAATACATGAGAAAGTTCCTTATGCTTGGTGTAGGATCTATCATGTATCTTTGTGAGATGTACAAGGCACGATGTGGCGTTTGCACGAACATTACCGGTCGGTATCAACAGAACCAGTGTGAAACACTGGCAGTATTAAGAACATTCTTAAGTATCTAAGGGCTACTAAAGATATGTTTCTAGTGTATGGAGGAAATCGGATCTGAGAACCGGATGTTCTGAGTTTTTGCGATCGTCATTCCAAAGCGATAAAGATGATCTGAAGTCTCAGACGGGTTATGTCTTTGTCATAAATGGAGGAGCGATGGATTGGAAGAGCAAGAAGCAAACAACGGTTCGATGTCTATTATAGAAGTCGAGTACATAGTCGCTTGTGGCTGCGATGGAAGCTGTTTGGATTAGGAAATTCATTTGGGACTCGGAGTAATGCCCTCAATTGAATTACCTTTAAATGTATTGTGACAACTCTGCGCAATAACATTTGCCAATGAGCTGGAGTCATGAAGGCGCCAGACATTTTCCTCGTCGATATCACTATGTTCGAGAACAAGTCGACATAGGTGAAATCAATCTACTCAAAGCCTTTGCCAAAAGAAAAACTTACTGACCATGATGATGGGATAGGACTTCGTTTAGCTAGTAGTTTCATGCAGATCTGTGATTAGTATTTGGATAAAGGATGTTATGAACAAATATTACTTTAATGAAATAAAATAGTTGTTTATGTTTATTTTTCATTTTCTTAATATTATATCCTATATTTGCATGTTTAATCCGTGAGTAACTTATGTTATTCTAAATAGTCCGTTGTCAATCAATGATATGGGAATGTCATTGAATTAAGACAAATCTGAGTTTTGGTAGAATATACTTTTAAAGTATATTGATGCGTGGGACATACCAGATTCACATGATATTCAATGAATTGAATATAGGACTCATCCTAATTTTACATGATGATACTTTTGGATTTTTGTCATTAAGTATATCATGAAGTGTTTATCCTCGGACTTGAGATACCGGATAAGCGATATGAATGTAGTGCATTTGTGTAAGATAGTCTAACGCTATCCGTGGCGGTAGTTATAAGGGCTATTTTCGGAAGTGTTGCAAAATTCATGAGTTATGTTTGTAGTCAAGAGAATTTGTTCCTTTGAATTTGTTTCAAAGCATAATACTATATTTGGGCCCTCGTAGGGTTGACAAGATGTTTGTATGGCCATACCCAAGATCTATCCGGAATATGTTCGGATGATTTGGTAATCTTGTTCAATCATATACAACGAGAATCGAATGTTAACTTATGAAATGACTTGATCCATATTCATAGTTAATGTAGTATTAGTAACAAAAGGATAAGTAAAATGATGAATCATTAAATGGTTTTCAAGAGACCATACTCGATTCGATCCGGGGACGTTGGCGTGTGAAAGCTAGACTAACCAATGTCATTACTATATTTAGTAATATTCAGTGGGAGTGAAAGGTTTTATGGATATTTAAATAATAGTATGTCCGGATTCGAACTCAAGACTTGGGATTGCACACATTACGTATGAGAATTGATGTACATAATTAATATAAATAAAAGCGTTATTATTATTAATTATTAGTCACTAAATAAAACATAACGATAGTTAAATAATTAACGATGTTTGGTTAACGGTCGTTAAATATTAACTAAAAGGACTAAGAATGAAATTAGAAGTCGGGAAAGTTCTAGAACCCCTTGTGGGTCTTTGGCCGATCGGTTATGGGTTCCCAAACCCTAACCCACACAAACTTGGTCACCAAGTTAAGTTACCTATAAATACAAACCCTTGTATTCATTCATAACTTAATCTTGGATCACCAATAACCTAATTTCTCCTCTCCTCTCTCCCTCTTTGTGTGGTCGGTCGAACTCCCTCACCCCAAGGGTTTTCGATTTTGTAACCCAAAGAAACAAGTGTTTGGTTTATTTGTGATTCAAGGAACTAGCTTTTCCACATCAAATCGCTATTAGTACGTGTGTACAAAACGAAGGACAAGCGCTGAGCTTGTAATCTTGGTGGTCGATTCTTGTGTTGGGTCGAATTGATAAACCCTAATTATTAGGGTTTGGGTTTTGTTCTTGTTTAATCAACGTTTAATTCTTGAATTGCTAAAAGGTACGCACTTTCTTGTTTGGTTAGTTATTTACATATATTATTTCTATTGTCTTCCGCTGCATACTTTGATGATGTTATTTGTTTTATATATAATTGTTATGAGTATAAAATTCCAACACTTTCCTCATTTGAATCACCACTGCATAAACCCGAACATAAGATTTCCAACCAGTGTAATTGTGCAGTGAGAAAAGTTCAAAAAAATGAGCATGAAAGTGATTAAACCATTACGCATTTACCAACATATCATCCACCACTTTTATAAACTTTGCAAGGCAAATATAAGTAAACATCAAATCTTTATTACAATAGCACCCAATATATTAGTAAACATCATCTTGACTTTCATGAATCACTCACTGCACATGAATCACTACTCGTAGCCTCATTATGACTATTCAACGCAACAACATACCTCCGTTCATTATCCCTCTCATCAAAACATACCTCCGTGCACCTTCCTTTAAACCCGGCGGATCTACTTGAATCTTTATGTGGTGATGGCGGGAGGCGCGTGGTGATGGTGGAGTGTTGTAATATAAGCGCGACGGTGGGGATTAGTGATGAGGGATCACTAAGGGTGTTTTAATGGTGGCGGTGTAGTGTGGTGGCGGTGACCGGTGGGTGGCTCACGGTGGTGAGACTTGACAGTACCAAGCGGGTTTATGAGTCTCCAAGAACTCCGTAAATGATGAGGGAAAAAGATCTATCGGCGGTAGTATTATTTGAGGTGGCGGAATCTTTCTTGGAAATTGTACTGGCGCTGAATAGTGATTCCACCACCACCATTATTTGTTCCCTGCCGTGTTCTTGAGAGAGAGTATAAAGGCTTTTTTGTTGATTTCCATTACCTGTGATGGAAGACGTTTATCTAGACATAATCACATTTTCACTAACTCTTGCTATCTATGGCTAGTCTTTTCACTAACCTGTGGTGGAATTTTCCATATTTAGCTTTTGACTTTTTGGAGATAGAATGCCCAATAACTGGCAACTGTTCTTTTCTTTTATTAGTTTTACATCTTTAGGTGGTAGGTGGAAAATGATGTGGCCAAAGTAACTGGCAACCGGTTCAGCAAGTGGTAAAATGCTCAATAAAGACAAAATAGTCGGGTTTAGTAGCCAAAAGGGCTATTTTTTTTGTTCGCTACGTCGAACTGCTTTTTGTGACAAGTATGATGCTTTAATAGGTTATTAGCCCTTGTTTCAAAGTACTTGCTTGGTGTTTGATTCTTACGTGTTTTGAGTCTTTGCACAAAAACCTGATGGTGAACATACGAAGGAGGAAACACATACTTGACAAGAGGTGACCAACTGGACATGTTGGTTATGTAGTAATTTTTTTTTTTAAAGATATAAGTCATGCATAAAAGTATTCATGAAATTGTATCCATTAAAAAAAAAATACTTATCATGACTCTCGATTTATTAAACCAATTTACGGATTCTCATTTTCGATATTATTTTTGGTGACAATTTTAAGGTGAAAGTTAAAGATACGCAATATATGTATTTAAAAGAGTGATCTATGCAACGAATTTTAAAAATCACCATTCTACGCAAGATACTTTCAAATTTGGAACAATCTAAGCAAGATGACCGGTAACTAGCAGGTTACAAGGTTTCCAACTTTGAAAAGTTACAGGAATGGTCCATGTGAACTGCGTTGACTTACACTGGTCATCCTGACTTTTATTCACTTAAAAAGTTCTGATAATGGTCTCTATGGTTTTTGTGACTTTTATATTTAGTCCCTTCTATGTTTATGTACATTTTCGTCCGCTTTTTACGTTTCGTCTATTTTTTATGCGTTTCGCCGTTTTACGTACGTTTAGTCATTTTTTATTATAACTCTTTAACTTTCACCTTTAGTCCCTTGTCTTTTTAGTCTTTTTTTTTCACTTATAAATCTTTGAGTTAATTGCATATATGTTTTTGTATGTTTTCGCCCGTTTTTTACGTTATCATATTTTTTTACATTTTCGTCCGTTTTTGTACGTTTTTATCAGTTTTTATACGATTTTTGTATTTTTTGTTTTACGATTTTGTACAATTTATACGATTTTATACGTCTTTATACGATTTTTGTACGTTTTTATATGATTTTCATACATTTTTAAAATGTATAAAAAAATGAGAACGTATAAAAACGTACAAAAATCATATAAAAACGTATAAAATTGTATAAAAATGTACAAAATTGTAAAACAAAGGATGAGTCCTTTTTCCTTCTCGCGAACGGACCGATGACTCGCTTGTTCAATACTGCTAACTATTATTGGAGATATCCGTCCCCTTAGGACTACCAGTAGCTTCAAAATGGAAGAAACGTACAACGGACTAAATGTGAAAGTCAATGCAAACCATAGGGACCATTACTGTAACTTTTTTAAGTGAATAAAAAGTCAAGAGATGACTGGTGTAAGTCAACGCAAGTCAAGAGATGATCGTTTTTGAATAAACATGCGAAAACGTATATAAGACAGAAGAAAACGGACGACAATGTAAAAAATAGACAAAAACGTACAAAAATGTTCAAAATCGTATAAAAATGGGCAAAAACATATAAAAACGGATGAAAACATATAAAAACTTATAGAAACGTACAAAAACGGATGAAAATATTACAAAAAATGGACGAAAACGTATAAAACGAACAAAAATCGTATAAAACCGAACGAAAACATATAAAAACGGATGAAAACGTATAACAACTTATAAAAACGTACAAAAACGTGCGAAAACGTACAAAAACGGACGAAAACGTACAAAACTGGACGACAACGTATAAAAACAGATGAAAACGTACAAAAACATATATGTAATTAACTCAAAGATTTATAAGTGAAAAAAAAAAGACTAGGACGCTTTATGTAATTAACTCAAAAAGTTATACGTGAAAAAAAGACAAGGGACTAAAGGTGAAAGTTAAAGAGTTATAAGTGGAAAAAAAAAAAAGACAAGGGACTAAACGTACGAAAATGTACAAAAACGGATGAAAACGTAAAAAACGGAAGAAAACATACAAAAACATACAAGCGACTAAAGGTGAAAGTCAATGCAAACCATAGGGACCATTACTGTAACTTTTTTAAGTGAATAAAAAGTCAAGGGATGACCGGTATAAGTCAACGCAAGCCACAAGGACCATTCCTGTAAATTTTCAAACTTGGAAACGTGGTAACCTGCTAGTTACTGGTCATCTTGCGTAGATTGTTCCAAATTTGAAAGTATCTTGCGTAGAATGGTAATTTTCAAAGTTCGTTGCGTAGATCGACTTTTTTAAATAAATATGTTGCGTATCTTTAACTTTCACCCACGATTTTAACATGAATACATTTATATCAACCTATTAACTTTTAAACAAACCAAAATTTGGAGCTTGTTAGTTGGAAGGTATCAAACACGTTCCAATTGTTGAGTTCGGATACTTGTTACTGGTCTGATTTGGTTATCATTGCTGCAGAGGCCAATTCTAAAACGCATGAGCACCTCAATTTGGAACATGCTCAAATAACGAGTTCCGCCTATACTATAGATTAGGGGTGTCATTCGGCTGATCCGACCCGACCTCAACCCGAATCAATTCGGGTCGGGTCAATCGGGTTCAAATATATATTCGGGTCAATCGGGTCAACCCGAATTGACCCGAGTTTTAAACAAGGTCGGGTTCGGGTTTAATAATTACCATTTACTCGGGTTCGGGTCAACCCGACTAACCCGAGTTTAATTTCTTTTTATATATATATATATATATATATATATATATATATATATATATATATATATATATATATATATATATATATATACGTAAACTTTGTATGTCTTTCTTTTAATTAAAAAGTACGATGTAAAAAAAAAAGACATATGCTCCAAATCAGCCCAACTCTAGTCTCATCCAATATCAATAATAATGTTCAGATCATACATTTACATAAAAAAATCACGCACCTAACTTCTAAAGAACAAGAATGACGTTCCGATTCCAGATGATCAAAGCACATTAATCATCAAAGCACCTAACTTAAATTTCTTACTTTCCTTTAAAGATTTGTCATTTTTGTGCTAACGGTATTACTCCTTTTAGTTGATTTTTTGTTAAGGTTTTTAGGGTTTTAAGGTTATTTTAATGTTAAAAATTATGAAATTAATTGATCCTCAGTTTTAAAATTATAAGGGTTATAATTTTTGTTATAGTCTTCTTGTGTTTGGGCCTGTTTCCTTAAGATTATTATGAATAAGTGTGAAATATTGTGGCAAGTAGTGATGCTTATTTGCAACAAGGAACAAAAAAAATGTTGAGAACTTTATAAACCAATAAAAGATGTAATCTGTTGATCACTATATTTTTTAAGAATAGAGTCATGTGTTATGGTAAAAATTTATATTCCTTCTTAAAATACAAAATGAGCAAATCAAATTTCTTATTAAAAAAAATAATAATAATAAGATAAAATAAAAAATGCATAGTTCTTAAACGGGACAGACCCGAACCCGAATTGACCTGAACCCGAATTGACCCGAATCTAAACAAGGTCGGGTTTGGGTATGTTTTTTTTTAGCCTTGACCCAAATTGACCCGACCTGACTGACCCGAACCCGACCGGGTCAACCCGAATAACACCCCTACTATAGATGCCCAAATCACATCATATGCGGATATGGATTGAGTTAGACAAGAAGTTTATCATTGGTTGAGCTTAGAAGGGACAAGAGAGGGCGATGCCCCTTAGAGTTTCCCCCACTAATGTATATTTACAAAATAATATTTAACTGTTTGAAACCCGATTCAATTCGGCCGGTTCAACTGATTGAACCGTTTTTAAAAGAAAAAACGGGTTAATTTGATTGGTCGGTTCAACCGGTTGAACCGTTACTAAATGCAATGTGATTTTAGTTTAAACCCCAAACGACGTCATTATGGAGACCTTTAAAATGGTATCATTTCCTACGGTAAATGTATAATAGAGTAATACTATATGTTTCATAAACTTATTGTGTGATTGATATTAAACTTTTCAAAGCATTACATATTTTATAGGTATTTGGTACATTAAATTATTGTTTTTGTTTAACGGAAAGCCGGGTTGACCCGGTGGTTGAACAGGTTGAACCAATGACTCGGTGACTTGATCGGGTCGATTAGTGACTCGGTTTTTAAACCGTTGGTAATATTTCGTGAGTATTTTTTTGTATCTTTTTCAATTTGGCCCTCTCATTTCATATTTTGAATACTTTTGGCCCTCAAACATATAAATTTTAAGCTCCCCCAGTGCCTCCAATAAAAGTTCCATTTGAAAATAAAGCATTCTTGTACGTCAATTAAAAGTGATGGGAAAGCTCCATTTGAAAATAGAGCATTTTTGTTAGTCAACTAAAAGTCAAATTATTCAAACTTAAAAAAAACGAGTATGGTAAAATCTTAATACAAAAATATAGGTGTCCATTAAAAAAAAGAGTAATAAATAAAATTTTAGCTGTTGAGTTTAAATAAAGAGTTTTGATATATAGGCTTAACAAATAGACCTACTAATGTGCCTAACCACAATAATATGACATTTGTCATTGTTTTATTTGTACAACCAAATTTCAGTATTAATCCGATTTTGCCCTTTATAATTATGTTCTTAATTTTTAGCTTTTGTAACATTCTTTCTCTCTTGTGTTTCTTTTTCTTTTTCCACCGCACAAACAGGTCCCAAACAACCATCTCAATCAAATCTCATAGTCTCATACAAAATATTCTGACGAGAGTACATCACATTCTTGAGCATCACGAAGATAATTGTTACTTCTTAAACATTTTATATAAAAAACAAACTTTACCCATCATTTGAATCCATTTAAACCCCCCGTCACATTCTTGAACATCATAAACATGATTTTTTACTTATAATATGATGACATATTGACATACTAAAATTTGTGGGACTGATAAGTTATTTTGCATTATTAAAAAAGAGACATGTGTAGTTCGAATTATGGTCTTGAAATAAAAATGAAAAGCTGGGAGGGGAAAAAAAGAGTTTTGTTGGCGTGAGAAATCTCAGTCGTAGCATTGATGGCAATTGGCAACTGTGGTTTTAGGGTTGTAGAGATGTCGTGGAGAAGACACAGAGGCAAATAAAAAACTGGATTACATTTAATTATTAATGAGGGGCATATTAGGAAAGATAAAAATAGTTTGTTAGTTTTTTAAAACTAATGACAAGTGGCCCAATCAAATTTGTAGGTCCAAGTTTAGGCAAATTTATTAGGTCTAAGTATCATTTTTCTTAAATAAATTATAAAACTTGTTAATTTCAATGTTTTTTCAATAACTTTTAAATTTAACAAATGCCTTATTACAATTTATACCCTCAGGACTTTATAATTTTTTTAAAACACAACTTATATGTTGTTATTTATAAGTATTATTATTATTATTATTATAGATTAAAATAATATATATGCACGATATTATAAATATCAAATGAAAGTACAAGTACCGTGATATGTAAATAAATACATGTGATTCTAAATATACAATTGTGTTTTCAAGAGAAAATTTAGGATGCAAAGTAAAGGAAGGTAAAGAAAAGTAAAAGAAAATGTAGTAAATGAAAGAAATTAGAAAAAAAAAAGTTGTGAGTTCTTGAGTGTAAAAGAAGAATGAAAGTGAAAGTATGTTGTTTATAAAATTACAATTATACCCTAAAAAACAAATAAGAAACCAAAATGAATCAATGATACTTTTGTCATTTACTTAATAGTTGTACTTATTTACTCACATTTCATCCTAAATATGAGATGAAATTATTCACAACAAAAACCCCACCACTTTCATCCCTGTTACCCTTCACTTTCACTTTTTCATCTTAAAAAAACTAAAGAACATGACAATTTTTAAGTTTATTTCATTTTTTTTTTAATCTCAAAACCAAACTTGAGAATACAGTGTAAATCATGCATACACGCTTTAAAGTTAAATACGGCTAAAATTATTACTAAATGAGAAATATATATCAAATTTAAAGCACAAATATTAATCGATACTAACACATAAGGAAAATTTATGTACAAACTCGTGCGTGCATGAAACGTTAGTAATTTTTTTTAAATCATCATATCGTAAAACTATACTAGTTAGATACCAAGACGTGGCAATGCGATAAATATAGTAAATGAATTGCTAACCCAACTCTCCTCGCAATTCCACCTTGCTAGTGAATTCATTTCACAACACTCCAAATGTATATGTGTTAGTTGTATGTGTTTGTTTGGGTTTTCGTATCTTTCCGTGACATCATTATTCCCGCATATAAAAGACATTCACAATCTCTTTCCGTCAAACACTTTCCCAAAAGTAAATGATTTTGATAAATAAAGTTTGTATTGATTGAAATAAAGGTTAAAGTTATAAAAATTGAATCAAAATAAAATAAACCTACTAAAATGTAAAACTAAAACTCATAAAAATATATCAAAATGGATATTGAATTAAAGAGCACAAAATTTTAAAAAATATGGTGAAATTAGATCATAAAAAAATTAAACGGATTAAAAGATATTTAAATTAAAAAATGAATGTGATTTATTAGTTAGGAAGTGACATGTGACACCCTATTATTGGAGCTCTTTATTTTAGTTTGTTAGAGCTCCTCCCTTTTTGTTATTTTTTAGTAGAGAAGTGACACATGTCACTCAATGATTGGAGCTCTTTATCTTAAGCAATTCTTTCCATAATAAGCAAGTAAAAAAGTCTGAATTTTTAAGCCTTCTAATTTTAGAAGGCCTAAATGCATTATAAAGTAGTATAGATAACATAAAATCTGACATAAAAATATGCGGAAGCGTAAATACTACAAGTGTGGGTGTTAACCTAAACACTCCTGTTTGACCCATAACCAATGACATATTCAAAATCATACACATTGATTCTAAAACTTGAATAACACAATTTAAACTTGAAAAGACATTTAATCGTAATAGTTTGGGGCCTTAACAAGCGGAATAACGAAGGATTGGAAGAGATGCCCATCACCTATAAACACGAGCATTAATGTTCCCTTTGCTCACCTTCTTAATCTACAACCTACCTTGCAAAACATGAAAACTGAGCACAGTACGTCATGATTACTTAGTAAGTAAACGAGCATGAGTCTAAATCTGAAACATGAGTTATAGTAAATCTAAAATTTTAACTAAGCTATTCTGATACTGACTGATAATTGGGTTGTATTGAATCAAACTAATAGTTGGGTTTGAGTCTGAAGGTGCACGATACGGGAAAAATGATTTATTTAAACGACGACAAGAAGATGTTTGTAAGAGCTTTTAGTGTTCTCCAAGGACGTTGTGGAAATATAACAACTAGCATGTGCTTATACTGTCAACATGCTACGAAAAATCATATACATGTGTATTATATTGCATAACAAGATTTTGAAAGATCAAAAGTTTGCGATAAGTGAATTCAACGAATTGTATATTAGTCCGCATGAAAATATACAACGTATTTGGATCGAGAGATGCAAAGTGAAACGGAGGAAAGATGGAGAACTACGTGATAAACAAACACACGCAAGTCTTCAATCAAATCTTATTGAGCATGTTTGGCAACGACATCAACAAGAAAAATAGTTTATTTGTAATTTTACGTGTTTTTTAATTTTTGTATTGTTTGTTAAATTTTGTATGTTTTCTTATTTTTGTATTGTAATTGTATTTTTATTTGAATGAATGTCTGAAAAACTGGAAAAGAAAATAAAATAGTGGATGAGACTCTTTTGGCATGTGAAAGGGGTATTAAAGGCTAAAGGGAGTGGTTGGTGAGCAACTCACCATCGCCTTAGCGTCAGCTCAGCTTTCTCTCTCCCATCACTTCTCTTCACTCCCTCTCACCAAACATCTATTTTGGTCACCCTCCCCCCACCTTTCACACCTATTTTATATAATTAAATACTTTATATTTATAAACTAAAGACGTAAATATGAACGTAAACGTTTCGAAATTAAAAACGTAAACGAATGGTCACTCACGACCACTCTACATAGTTGCAACACCTGAGGCTCAGATTGTCAGCCTTTTCACAATGGTGAGCGAGTCACCAAACCATAGCAAAATGACCGTGATTTGGGGCTTGTGTTTTGGTCTGTCGCGCGTGAATGGGAGGTCATGGATGGTCACTCACGACCATTCCACATAACTTAAAAGAGGAGGTATTTTGATTGTGAGTGTTAATAGTGAGATGCTAAAATAACGCTGACGTGAGTGAAAATGAAGTTTTGGCATGATTGTGAGTGTTAGAGCACCCGGTGGTCTCTTCATGGCTCGCCGTGTGCTGATCTGGCACCTCGCCGTGCCTCACCACCATACCGGCCATGCTCGTCGTGGCTCTTTGTTGAAGGGTTCTTCGTGGTGACGACGAAGTGATTTTCTGACAAACCAAACGGATATAATTTGAATTCTCAAATATATCCGTTTAACAACGGATACTTTTTTTTTTTTTTTTTTTTTTTTTTTTTTTAACTCACCACCCCTATAAATAACATATCCGTGGAAAACTAGGAGGGGTTGAATAGTTTACCGATTAAAACTTTGTTTGCAACTTATTGAAAGATCAATTGATATTGATCTTAGATATGTTAGTGAAATATGCAAACAATATATAAAGAGTAGATAAGGAAAGAAACAATCAAACCACAACAAGTTGTTTATAGTGGTTCGGTCTACAAGGACTCTTTCCTTGCCCTACTCCACCCCCGAGTCTCACACTCGAGAGTTTAACTTCACTAGTCAACAAGCTCCTTTCACCGCGGAGAAACCTTTACACTTCATTACACTATTTCCCGACACTAAGCTAGATGTCGAGTTCTTTTCACAGGTACAACCACTCCCACACACAATGTATTTTAAGGACTAAAATACTAACCACTCACACTCACAAGATTATGATGGTTTGATACAACAATGATGTATGAATCAACACAAGATCATACAACAACAAACAAACAAGACTTCCAACTTCTCGTTGAAGCTTGAATGTATCTTGATCTTCTTTGCTACAAAAGAGATGACTAATATGATTATGAAACTGAGTTAGAAATGTTAGAGAGAAGGAATGTATGAGAATATGATGAAAAGGGATGAACAATAACTTGGTTTGGCTTTGCTATTTATAGCCAAAAACATCAGCAAGCACCACGGACCACGGAACCCTTCAAAGGGTTCCGCCCGTGTTAACTGTTGGTGCTGCCGGGGTCTGACAGCAAGATCTCAAAATCTTACCAAAGTCAACCATATATATCCAAGATTGTGTAAGATATGTAGAGTCTAAATCTACATAAAGTATCTAGTGAAATCTTCTAAGGATTTCAATGATGCACTACATGATGTCATGTGTTTGTTTTTCTATTTTTAGAAATATTTAACTACATAAGTAATGTTTAGTTTTAAGAAACTAAAATATTCATGAACTAAAAACTACTATCATACATTATGGTTTAGAGTCATATCAAGATATGATTAATCACAATGTAAATGCTTGAGTGATGAAGATATTATTTGTAAAAGCTTGTTTTAATATCTATTAAACTTGACAAGCTTTAAGCTTTATAAAAATTAAATTTACTTTTGTAGTTAACAAAACTTAGGTAAAGATCAAAAATATAAATAACGTTTAATGACGATATTTGTATTAACAATCTCCTCCTTTTTGTTGAGGACAAAACATAAATTTTATTTTTATAAAAGATGTAAAGATTGTACAAGAGTTATAAAATATTAGTTTAGAACTTGAAAGATAAAATGATAATGCAAGTATGTGCAATTTAGACATGATGTTGACTTTTCGAGAAAGTCAAAGTCTTCACTAGTTGAAGCATGAGGTTGACTTTTTCAGAAAGTCAAAGTGTGTAGTTGACTTTTTCATAAAGTCAAAATTAACCAATGAAGTATGCAATTGACTTTTTCAGAAAGTCAAATATAACCAAGTTCTAAATATTTCTCCCCCTTTTTGTCTCAACAAAAAGAAGATGCGAGGCGGAATGTGTAATGAGCCCGAGCCATTATCTCCCCCTTGACCAATGCTCCCCCTAAATTGGGTGTCAAGAGAAAGATACATGGATTGTGAAAAAGCTACAAAAAGAATTGTTAGTTATAAGTATCATCACAAGCATTTTCAAACACCATGTAACAAGCAACAACAATATAAAAAACACCATTCATTTGTTAAAATTTTTCATGATTTAATAATCATGAAAAGAGAACACAATGAAGTGTTTAGTACAATGATAAAATCCTAAAAAAGAAATTATTCTAGAAAATAAAAAAATACAAGAAAAATCCTAGAAAATAAAAAAATGCTTAAGGAAAGTAAGCTAGGAGCCTCTTATTGAGATGTTGGATAAGCAAGATCATTGAGGCGCTCTAGGTAGTGGTTGAGGATGAACCTCATTTCCTTTTGAAACTCATGGACCATCACCCGGGTCCTTTCGGTTATTTGGGCGGTTTGCTCACAATTGGAGCAACCATGCCTAGGAGGGTAGTATAGTACATGGTTTTGTGGTGGTGGAATGGTGGAGGTGTTGGTGTTTGGAGTGGTGATTATGGAGGCTAGCAAAGCACTTTGCATTTGCATAGCATCACTAAGATGCGAATCCACCATATTTGAGAATTGGTGGAGATGATGGAGTTCGGCTTGAATCTCTTCTTTTGTGGGATGATCTTCCCACATGGATTCCTCAATGTCTTCTATATGAGGAGACATTGATGTAGGAAGTGGTTGATCCCCATACAAAGGACCATGGATTTCCTTGTGGATGGGATGGAAATGAAGAGGTTAATAAGGTTTTAAAATGTACCTTTTTGAGGGGTCGTTTAAGCCCTTATTTGATCACTTTTGTATCTGTTATTACTTAATATCGTTCCTTTTCACTTTTTAGGTCTCTCGAAGGCAAATTGCTGGAATGGCACTTATTTGGACGAAAAGGCGCGGATATACAAAGAAATGGCCAAAGTCAAGAATCGAGACACTCAAACTGAAGTACAGGGGACGGCGTCATCGCTTAGCTGCGATGCCATCGGAGCATACGTGACGAAACAGTAGCCAAATTGCTTATTTTCAAGTGATGGTGTCAGCTTTAAAAGAGTAGGCCATCGCAACTCGGGACGGCCTAGATTTGATCCGACACGCGTCGAGACCGAAGGGACGTCACAAGCACAAGGTGGCGCCGTCGCAAGACTAACGTGGCCAAGACGAAACCCTAATGGCGGCGACCCGGCGTCACAAATCATAAGGTGACGCCGTCGCAATTGTAATCTTATATATAAAATCCGAATTTTTCGCTTTTAGGGTGTAGTCTTTTGGAGTAAAACCTAAACCGAACCAAAGTTGTCTTGTACAATATTTTAGGGTTCCAAACCCTATCTTACATCAAGATAAGTGTACTTCATTAATTCAATTATGTCTTCAATTACTTGTGTGTATGCTTGCATGTTCTCCATGTCCGGCTAATTTACTTGTGTGTTTGCTTAAGGAATATGAAACTTAATTATTGAATATTGATTGGTTGTCTCTTATCTTAATTATTAATGATCTAGTAATGCGATAGGTCATTCGTTGTGTAATTAATGCTTGATTAATCTTTGTGAACCTTGGACTATAACACTTAGAGCGGTTGTAGGCTAAACCATCCAAAAGTACCTTAGAGTTAGAGTTTATAATTCCTAGAGGTTTTGTAGGCGAGACCCTTTGGTAAGTTCAAAGAGTTAGGGACAAACGATACCTTACGACTTTAGACACACAACGCGATTAAGAATAAGGACGTGACAATTCAACCATCAGTAGGAGATAATTAAGGAGTAATAAAACCTAAGTAAACACATCCTTAAACCATCATACAAGCACACAATAATTAGACATAGACTACCCTCACCTTAGATTAGATAATTAGATAAGTAGAGTAATCGGTAGAAATACCAACCCCCAAATCCAAACCCCGAGATTCATACCTTTCCTTTTCTAAAAAAAACATAAAAAGATAAAAATAATCTTCCTCAACCCCAACCTTAGCGTAGTAACTTATCACTAGCATTCCTATTCCCTGAGAACGATATCAATTCCGTGGCTTACCCTAATACTACACTACAACGATTAGGTTCACTTTGCTAGGGTGTTGAAAAACTTGCTCGACGAAAAGGAAGTTCCTTTGACCCCGAACGACGCGTGTATCGTTATCAGAGGTCTTGGCCCTAATGGGGCGTTTGGGTCAAATGATGGTCGTGGAGACTCATGAGCTATTCGCTCAATTGTACCAAAGGATGGTAGTGGTGGTGGATGATTGGGCCTAGGAGGCAAGTCCTCTAAGTCTTCCAAAAATGGATTTGGAGAAGTAGGTGGTGTAGATAATAACTCCAATGGGATGAGTGTTGGAGATTTTGGAGGTGATGGTGATTTTGATGTTTGGATGGGAGCCGGTGGTGGTGAGCTAGGAGTCTTTGTTGGTGGTGGAGTAGTGATAGTGATAGGTGATTGTGGAGGTGGTGTAGGAGTAGCCAAAGTGAGGTTTGTGTCATCCCTTATGGGATATGAGATGGTTAGTGGAGATGATTCGGAAGAAGAGCTTATGTTGACAAAGCAACAAGGTCTTACGCTTATTCTAGCGGTTTTCTTGCAAGGCTTGGTTGATGGTGAAGATTTAGTCATTTTGACTTAAGCTTTTGCTAGTAGATGGTGAGAATTGAGAAGGTGTGAAGATGATCATGGTAAAATCTCTTAATTTATAGGAATGGAGAATTATGTAGAAATGTGTTTGATTTGATGTTAAACCATAGAAGAGATGAGGTTTCTAATGATTTTGAAGTGGGTTTAATGCTAGTCATATCACCCAAGTCAATCCATACAAGAAGGATCGAGTGAGTAGACAAAGATATGCAATAAATGTATTCTAATGATTATGAGATTCTAACAATCAGATTACCCACGGATTTCAAGGAACCAAATTTTTGGTTCCTTCCTTTATGCAAAAGGGCTCATTGGGTGGATTTTTGAAATTTTTGAATTTTGGTGGGAAATGGATATCCAATGTTCCTAAGTGTGTTATACTAGTTCTAATATGGTTAATAACTAGTTAAGATTAACTTAGAAGCAATATATGGTAATTTGGAATGTCGAAATAAGCGAAATTCGAAAATTACTGTAGGATCCACAACACAAAAAAATACACAAAGGAACCCAAAAAGGTGTCGCTGGTCCGCTCAGCACAGTGCGGTGGTACCATTCTTATAACAGACGGTACCAAATTTTTGGTGCCGATGTTCCGTGGACACTGTAAATCACCACATAACGAGGTTTTAGGTGTCTGGGACTTTTCGAAACACGAAATTTTGCTCAAAACATGTGACATTAATTATTTCTAGTTAGAAAAGTAAAGAACACATACACAAACATAGTGGAGCATAGACTTTGACCAATGGCTAACGATTTTCATATTAAAGTGAAAATGGTAAAATTTGATAACACCTTGTGTTATCCCCACATGAAATTGTTAGCATACATCATTGTTTTAAGTTATATTATCATCCTACAAATTAAAACCAACCAAATTGTATCAAACATCAAAATTATTGTCTTGTTCCAAACACTCCTTAAAAGGACCCTCACTTGTCCAACTTCTTGTAAATCTTGTTCATCATCCTACCAAGGCACTTGAACATTCCCTTGGTTTGCTTGAACTCCGATGATTCAGTCTCAATCTCGGGGAGAGACGCATAATACTCATGAAGTGGAAGGCGAGAATTTGGAAGACCATCCTAGGAGCTATTGATGATGATGGAGTTGGAGGTTTTGCTCTCTTGCCTTTAGTCTTAGCCACTCGCTCGTCACTCAAGGGCACAAAATGTGAGGATGAGCTCATAGTCAAGCTGCAACCCCGTTGGGCTTGGTGGAATTGGTGCAAAGGCTCTATAGAGGCGGGTGAGAAGATCGACGCGCCAAGAAACCGTCAAGTTCTCTCACGCAGCGTAAGAAAACCTAAAGCGACAAGCACGAAATCAATGAAGATCCGAGGAGGATAGCGTTTCCCGGGTCGTTATGTCCCGGTGAGCTATGCAATGATTTATCAAACGTCGATGATCGAGAAGTTTGAGCGGAAAAGGATATTGATTATGATTATAACTACGGAATAAGCCAACAAATTACAACGGCTTAAATGCAAATTAAAGAAGATTAAAAGATAAAATCTATTAAATAAACGCTATCACTATTTTTAAAATGATGTTTTGTTTTATGTTTTTATAAAGCGAATTAAAAATCTACGCGACGTCAAATTAAAAAGTGAAACTAAAGCAATATTAACCCTAAAAATATGAAAATGATATTTTTACACACCTAATGATAAAAGAAACTTTTAGAAAAGAAAACTATTTTTATAACTAATTAATTAATTATTATTAATTAAAACTATTTTTAACTATTTAATAATTATCTAAAATACAAGAAATGAGGAAACAAGGCTAGAAAAATAAAATTATGAAATGAAAAGTCTAAAATATCAAACTAGAATTTTCAAAACTATTTTTGTATTTTTCTGATTATTTTCTATTTTTATGAATTTTAAACTATTAAAAACTAATTAAATTACTAAAATTACCAAATAAACTATGAAAATCTGGAAAATTACTTTTTTCACTTCTTATATTTATCTAAACTTAATAAAATTGAAAATTATTTTTTGAACCTTTTTCGAATTTTTATATTAAATGCTATTTAAAATTGCTTAAAACTACTTTAAATTAGGAAAAATAGCAAAACAACTTGGAAAAATCTGAAAATTTCTGGAAAAGTCTAAAATTATACTAGGAATATAAGAAAATTGGAAAACAGGCACTTGTATGGAGAAATATGAGCTCGTTAATCAAGTGCTTATTAATAAGCACTAAAATAAGCCAACAAGTGACCCTACAAGCACCAAATGATTACAGGAGCTCAAATATGCTATAAGAACCTTAATGCAACTTAAATCAACAAGTTACACTCCTTTGAATAACAAACTACAAGGATTTGTTGTTTGAGCTTATATCTCAAATGATGATTCTGGGTGCCACCTTGAACACAAGCACGGTCTTAAAAACAAGCTCAAAATGAAAACTAAAATTGAAACCTAGACTAGACACGGGTGAGATCAATGGTACCAAAATCGGCTATGATAAGCTCTCTTGAGCTTTGTACACCTGCTGCAAGAACTGAGAAAAACTCTCAGTGTAGCTGAGAGTTCTGTGCAGGGGATTATGTACCCAAAAGAAAAGCTTATATGGAGCTTAAAAGGATTGAACCAGAGTTTACCAAAAGCAGTTATCAAAATGAGACCAGTTGAAGTTTTAATATCCAAAATTTCAAACACTAACACTCAAAGATGAATTAGAAATTGATGCACAAAGTTTTGTGAAAAACACAATTGACAGATTTTGACTTTTGTAAAAACACTTATGAACTTTGACCAAACTCAAGTTTGATCTTCACTAATGAACTGATTGTGATGTTTAAACACTAAGAATGATTATCAAAAGCTAGATATACCGTTTCAAACCAAATTGCGACATGATACCTCTTGATATTGATGATTCGAAACTAGAGCGATTTAACTTGATTCGACTTTTTATTAAAACTACTATCAACAAGACCTCAACCGAATGTCAAATACCTATTTAAGTAATAAGCAACTAATCCTAAATTTTAACTATCTTCTATCACAGATTAATGAGCTTATCCAAACACTACTTAAGCCATTGTTTAATTAACTAAATAGCAGATTATCACTAGATATACCAAACAACTATCAAACACAGATTAAATATCAACAATTATCACTACTAAACAGATGCAATCACAGATCTAATACTCAATGACAGATTTGAAAAACTTACAAATCTTCCTTAGCCACTATGGCTTGCCAAAGATGAAACAAATGAACTCTAACCTAACAACCCCTAACCTAATCCAATCCAGCTTATAATCAACCCAAGACCAGCATCATTACCATACCAATCCAGATCCAAAACAAGCAGAACCACATCAGTACTGTAGCATCTGATCTAACTTTGAGATTTTAGTGATTATGAGATTAAAACAAATAACAAGTTCACAATAAGCTATGAAAAGCTTAAATGAACCTATCAAACCCAATCCATCATCTATTCAAACCATAACCATCTCTGAACCATAATCACCAAATCGGTTGACTTTTGTTGACTTAATTTCAAAAGTGAATGAAGCGGGTTGTGAGCTTATGGAAAGCTTTATGAGCTTATATGAACTTATTTGAAGTTGAAATTGAATTGCTACAAGCTTAAACAAGTGAGTTTGAAATTAAGAATCTCAACGGTGGACATACATTTTATGAAACCGATCACATTGAAATTATCACTTAAACATATTTAAAAGTACTTGAATACTATTGTTTGAGACAAATGAGAATGAGATAACAACTACAATTTATTTAATACATACTAAGAAGAAAACGACATACATTTTATGAAAATTAAAACTAACTATCCTCTCCTTGCTTCTCTTGGCCTTTTATACACCCAAGTCTCCTTCTCTCCTTTACGAAAAGATCCCACTAACAATTGAGGCCATAGGATGTGTAGAAGCAATCTGGCCGTTTAAAGTATTTTGCGCCAAAATCATTTTAACCATTTGTGAGGTGATTGAGTATTAGGTTTAGGGTAATAAATGAGGCTTGGCTTCTTGTGTTTGGAGGGGATGTAGTGATGATGGAGTGGAGGTGGAGTGTGGTCGGGTGAGTTGCGGGGGTGATGATGGGAGGTGCTATCACGTGAGGAGAGAGGAAAAGATGGGTCAAACCCATTTGACCGGTTATTAAACAAAGGGTTGGATTCGGGTTAAAACGGGTAATGGGTTTGGGCTAGGAGTTGGATTGGGCCAAAGGTGTAAAAGGGTCCGTTTGGAAGAGTTAACAACACAAGGGCCAAATATGCAATTTCCACAACACAAGGGACCAAACACGTAATTTTGCAAAGGTGTTTTATGGATGAATTTGACAAGTGTTGATATTACAAGGACCAAAATTGCCATTTCAATTTTTCGAGGGCCAATTTCATCAATTTGCAAACTTGAAGGACCAATTTGTAATTTTCTCAAAACTTTTACATTTTCACCAAAGGACCAAATTTGACAAGATATTATTTTAAAAGGACCTTTGGTGATTTTTCTTTGAAATTATGACTCGTGGACTATTTTTGACAATTTTTGAAACTTGGGGGCTAAAGCGCAATTTCGCAAATTTGATATGTTTTTCATCCGATTTTGATATTTTTGCTTTTAAAACACATAAAACACCGATTTGTGATATTTTGATCATTTGATGTGTTTCGAGTGTTTTCGGATGAATTTGCGGTTTATATTTGTACAAAATGATGAGTATTCACACACTCATCAATCCCCACATCGAGATATTGCTAGTCCCTAGCAATGATTTGAGAAAACATAATGGATTTTAAACTCTTTACCAAAAGCCATTACTTGGAGTAGCCAAATGTTTCGGTTCAAGTAAGAACCATGGTACACCGATAACCATGTGATTTTGAGCAAACCACCGACTTTCAACGGATTTGATTTTGTCTTTACGAGCCGTTTGCTCTGGACTAGCCAACTCTTAGATAAATTATCAATATTATCTTTGGTGAGTCGATTACCAATTATGGTTTTTCCATCGCCTTTACCACAAGCCATAATCTTGTGGCTAGCCAACTCTTCACTTTTTAGGATATGGTGAGTTGAGAACCATACAATTTTGGGCAAATTGCAAGCCATATAAACGGTTTGAGATATCTTTACCAAGAGCCGTTTGCTCTGGATTAGCTAATCCTTTTGTCTTACTGAGACATGGCGGATCGATAACTAAATGAGAAAGTGTAGAACACTTACTCCAAAAAAAAATTTGGCCAAAAACGGGAATTGGTATAATTATATGATAAAATTCGTGAGAATTCCCCACACTTAGAAATGAATATTGCCCTCAATATTCAAAGTACCGCGGTTATGCCGAAACAAAGAACGAAAAGGAAATATTACGGCCATTATTTAGAAAGAAGGATTTTTTTTTTTTTTTTTTTTGAAACATGTGGGCAACCCCCCACACTAGGGTGGTAGAAAGAGGTGAGAAGGCGTAAATATGGGTGAAAACCCATATTGCATACTCTTATTTTTGATTCCCGAGTCGCTAGCTTGACTCGACCGAATTCATTTGTTCATGGGGAAAGTAACGTGGAAAACCAATCTCGATCGGACTTTCGTTCACAATGTTAATAAACATATGAACATCGAAAGTTCCACACCGACGAGATATAACCGCTGATATTGTTAAATAGTAGAAACTATAAGGGATGATACCGGGGTCAAAGATGGTGTCCTCATTCCGAAGAGAAAGGGAAAGAGCAACCACACCATCTGTGAAGAATGGAATAAAGGCGTACATGAGAATGCAAGTCCATTCTTCACAGAGAAGCAAATCACCGCTTTGACATCTATAAGCTTAAACTTGAAGCTTAGATGGTGATTGTCAAGAAGATGTCCGGGAGGAGGGTGGGAAATGGTTCTTCAATCAACAGACTTTCCGGAAAAGGATGTCTCCTCCGGATCAAGGTAAGTGTTATCAATTCCGTTGGAATTGACTCATCACTAAGAAATTCATCGACTTCATTCCAAAAGTTGTCATCTTCCTCATCGGGGTGAGAGAAGGGATGGAAGAGTCGGAATAAGACTAGAAGATGATGGATCATTTTGAGCAATTCATCAATGGGAAGAATGTCCCCATTGGATCACAAACATCATCATCCAACTCGGATGGCGAAGAGAGTTTGGTTTCATCCACGACTTAACAATCTCGATGCGATAAAGCGATTCCGGAGGTGGGACAAGTGGTGTGCTCTTAGAGCTAGCGATTCCACCACTTCCGGCGAAGTCTCCGATTCTAGATCATCGTCATCATCATCAAGAACACTCTTGACTTCCACAGTACGACTTTCAAACCATTTGTTTGAACCGGGGTAACTTTCAAAGCTTTGAGCTCAAGACGTTTTGGTGAACACTCTTAACAGTGAAATTTGAGAGTGTTGCATTGATTCTTCGCATTTTTGATCAATTGTGGCAACACTGCTTTGTACAGAGGTTTAGAGTTCGGTTGATATTCAATGTGAGCTCTTCGTTTGTCGACCGCATGGTCAACTCTTCCGCAAACACATCGATCGAGCACGGCTCGTTCTTAAGAAAGCTCTCCCTAAGATAAGGGAACTCTAGGATCCGTGATCGAAGTCTACTACAACAAAGTCGGATGAAATGAAATTTTCCCACTTTCATCACGACATCCTCGGCTATCCCAGTGGACGAGTTACAGTGCGATCCGCTAGCTCGAGTGTCATACAGTGGATGAAAGTTCGGGAAGAGACAGTTTCTTCCATTAATCGAGAGGCATGAGGTTAATGCTAGCGCCAAGATCGGCTGTATGAGCATTGAAACATCCCCAAGAAATCACACGGGATTAAGAACCGGCCGGGGTCTTCAAGCTTTGGGAAGCTTATTAAGAATGGTCACGAGCATTGTTCATTGAGAGGAGTTTTAGCCATCTCGATAGCTTATCTTTGTTGGTGAGTAAGCCTTTAAGCGTGGATGCAAATTTAGGCATTAGAACGAGAGCATCAACGAAGCTTATATCAAAGTGAAGCTCATTGAAGATTTGGAAAAATTTTCCATTTGCTCTTTGTTTTTGTCTTTGAGCTTCTCATCATTCATTCTTGATGGGTATGGAAGTCGACTAGACTTTGAGCCGGATGGAAGTGATTTGCTCAAGATTTTTCTTTGGAACATCGGGTTCGGACTTAAGGCTTGGACTACCGAAGGTGGGACGTGTGCGGTACCGTGGGCTTGAATAATGCACCTTGTCCGTTGTCTCCTGGTAACTTGACTAAATGCCACGGAGAGGGGCATAGGAGTCGAGGTCCATTGCGTCTTACCACTACGAGTGGTGGCGGCTTTCAACTCGGCATTTGGATTGGGAATAGTATTGCTCAGGAGTCCTCCGGAAGATGATGAAGCTTTGTTCATATTCATGTTCATGAAACCGCTCATCATGTTCTTTAACTCATTTGTCCACGAGATAATGTGGTATCAATTTCCTTTTAGCTCACCTCTCATGTTATTGATCCGAGTTTGCATTGATCGCATGTTTGCCTCGGTCATTTTCATGAAGTCATTTGGCATGGGAGCTTGAGGAGGTGGTTGATAACTTTGATGATTAGGAGCTTGATATGGTTGAGGATGAGTGTGTGAATACTCATCATTTTGTACAAATATAAACCGCAAATTCATGAAAACACTCGAAACACATCAAAATGATCAAAATATCACAAATCGGTGTTTTATGTGTTTAAAAGCAAAAATATCAAAATCGGATGAAAAACATATCAAATTTGCGTAAATTGCGCTTTAGTCCCCAAGTTTCAAAATTGTCAAAAATAGTCCACGAGTCATAATTTCAAAGAAAAATCACCAAAGGTCCTTTTAAAATAATATCTTGTCAAATTTGGTCCTTTGGTGAAAAATGTAAAAGTTTTGAGAAAATTACAAATTGGTCCTTGAAGTTTGCAAATTGTGAGAATTGGCCCTGGAAAAATTGAAAATGGCAATTTTGGTCCTTGTAATATCAACACTTGTCAAATTCATCCATAAACACCTTTGCAAAATTACAGGTTTGGTCCCTTGTTTTGTGGAAATTGCATATTTGGCCCTTGTGTTGTTAACTCTTCCAAACGGACCCTTTTTACACCTTTGGCCCAATCCAACTCCTAGCCCAAACCCATTACCCGGTTTTTAACCCGAATCCAACCCCTTTGTTTAATAACCGGTCAAATGGGTTTGACCCATCTTTTCCCTCTCTCCCTCACGTGATAGCACCTCCCATCATCACCCCCTGCAACTCACCTGACCACACTCCACCTCCACTCCATCATCACCTACATCCCCCCTCCAAACACAAGAAGCCAAGCCTCATTTATTACCCTAAACCTAATACTCAATCACCTCACAAATGGTTAAAATGATTTTGGCGCCAAAATACTTTAAACGGCCAGGATTGCTTCTACACATCCTATGGCCTCAATTGTTGGTGGGATCTTTTCAGAAAGGAGAGAGAAGGAGACTTGGGTGTATAAAAGGCCAAGAGAAGCAAGGAGAGGATAGTTAGTTTTTAATTTTCATAAAATGTATGTCGTTTTTCTTCTTAGTATGTATTAAATAAATTGTAGTTGTTATCTCATTCTCATTTGTCTCAAACAATAGTATTCAAGTACTTTTTAAATATGTTTAAGTGATAATTTCAGTAATGATCAGTTTTCATAAAATGTATGTCCACTGTTGAGATTCTTAATTTCAAACTCACTTGTTTAAGCTTGTAGCAATTCAATTTCAACTTCAAATAAGTTCATATAAGCTCATAAAAGCTTTCCATAAGCTCACAACTCAGTTTCATTCACTTTTGAAATTAAGTCAACAAAAGTCAACTGATTTGGTGATTATGGTTCAGAGATGGTTATGGTTTGAATAGATGATGGATTGGGTTTGATAGGTTCATTTAAGCTTTTCATAGCTTATTGTGAACTTGTTATTTGTTTTAATCTCATAATCACTAAAATCTCAAAGTTAGATCAGATGCTACAGTACTGATGTGGTTCTGCTTGTTTTGGATCTGGATTGGTATGGTAATGATGCTGGTCTTGGGTTGATTATAAGCTGGATTGGATTAGGTTAGGGGTTGTTAGGTTAGAGTTCATTTGTTTCATCTTTGGCAAGCCATAGTGGCTAAGGAAGATTTGTAAGTTTTTCAAATCTGTCATTGAGTATTAGATCTGTGATTGCATCTGTTTAGTAGTGATAATTGTTGATATTTAATCTGTGTTTGATAGTTGTTTGGTATATCTAGTGATAATCTGCTATTTAGTTAATTAAACAATGGCTTAAGTAGTGTTTGGATAAGCTCATTAATCTGTGATAGAAGATAGTTAAGCTGTTAGGATTAGTTGCTTATTACTTAAATAGGTATTTGACATTCAGTTGAGGTCTTGTTGATAGTAGTTTTAATAAAAAAGTCAGAATCAAGTTAAATCTGCTCTAGTTTCTGAATCTGTCAATATCAGTAGGTATCATAAGCTGCAATTTGGTTTGAAACTGGTATATCTAGCTTTTGGTAATCATTCTTAGTGTTTAAACATCACAATCAGTTCATTAGTGAAGATCAAACTTGAGTTTGGTCAAAGTTCATAAGTGTTTTTACAAAAGTCAAAATCTGTCAATTGTGTTTTTCACAAAACTTTGTGCATCAATTTCTAATTCATCTTTGAGTGTTAGTGTTTGAAATTTTGGATATTAAAACTTCAACTGGTCTCATTTTAATAACTGCTTTTGGTAAACTCTGGTTCAATCCTTTTAAGCTCCATATAAGCTTTTCTTTTGGGTACATAATCCCTATGAACTCAAATACATCGGAGTTTTCTCGATTCTTCGGACGGTGTACAAAGCTCAAGAGAGCTTATCATAGCCTGATTTTTGGTACCATTGATCTCACCCAGGTCTAGTCTAGGTTTCAATTTTTAGTTTTCATTTTGAGCTTGTTTTTAAGACTGTGCTTGTGTTCAAAGGTGGCACCCCAGATACTGTTTTGAGATATAAGCTCAAACAACAAATCCTTGTAGTTTGTTATTCAGTGAGTGTAACCTGTTGATTTAAGTTGCATTAAGGTTCTTATAGCATATTTGAGCTCCTGTAATCATTTGGTGCTTGTAGGGTCACTATTGGCTTATTTTAGTGCTTATTAATAAGCACTTGATTAAGCAGTTTCATATTTCTCCATACAAGTGCCTGTTTTTCCAATTTTCTTATATTCCTAGTATAATTTTAGACTTTTCCTGAAATTTTCAGATTTTTCCAAGTTGTTTTGCTATTTTTCCTAATTTAAAGTAGTTTTTAAGCAATTTTAAATAGCATTTAATATAAAAAATTCAGAAAAGGTTCAAAAAAATAATTTTTCAATTTTATTAAGTTTAGATAAATATAAGAAGTGAAAAAAGTAATTTTCCAGATTTTTCATAGTTTATTTGGTAATTTTTAGTAATTTAATTAGTTTTTAATAGTTTAAAATTCATAAAAAATAGAAAATAATCAGAAAAATACAAAAATAGTTTTGAAAATTCTAGTTTGATATTTTAGACTTTTTCATTTCATAATTTTATTTTTCTAGCTTTGTTTCCTCATTTTTTGTATTTTAGATAATTATTAAATAGTTAAAAATAGTTTTAATTAATAATAATTAATTAATTAGTTATAAAATAGTTTTCTTTTTCTAAAAAGTTTCTTTTATCATTAGGTGTGTAAAATATCATTTTCATATTTTTAGGGTTAATATTGCTTTAGTTTCACTTTTTAATTTATGCGTCACGTAGATTTTAATTCGGTTTTATAAAACATAAAACAAAAACATCATTTTAAAAATAGTGATAGCGTTTATTTAATAGATTTTATCTTTTAATCTTCTTTAATTTGCATTTAAGCCGTTGTAATTTGTTGGCTTATTCCGTAGTTATAATCATAATCAATATCCCTTCCGTTCAAACTTCTCGATCATTGTCGTTTGATAAATCATTGCATAGCTATTGGGACATAACGACCGGGAAACGCTATCCTCCTCGGATCTTCATTGATTTCGTGCTTGTCTGCTTTAGGTTTTCTTACGCTTGCGTGAGAGAACTTGACGATTTCTTACAAGATCAAATTTTGGCGCCACGGGAGTGAATGCTATTTGTCTCACGTCTAGCGATTAGTTGTTTGAATACTCACTCATTTGTTTATATCATCCATATCCATATATATATATCCATATTTTCTTCTAAAAATTAAAACCCAAAAAGCGACCAAAACGTATAAAACACAAAAATATTTTCTTTTGTTTCTATATATGTATCAAATAATAAAAATACAAAAGATTCGTCGTTTTCTCTAATAAATAACAACTTAAAAGATTACCACCGCAAACCAAGGCGATGCACTACCTAGCTGGGGTGCGACCATAATAAGTTCCCGAACTAAAGATTTAAAACTTGCCTTTGTGTCCTTGTGATTGGTGTACCTTTTTCAAAGAAGCCATTCATCTTGGATTATTGGTTAAGTTCACGTTGTTTTGCCTCGATTTTGTGTTAATTGATTTTGTTGTGATATCGACGTTTCGAACCGTGAAACCCATAAAGATTCTTCTCACCCGGTTTTATAAAACGTCTTCATAATTCTCATTCTCATCCGAAAGATTTTCATAATTCCCATTTCTTCTTAACTCGAGATCCCTTAGAGTTATCTCTAGTGCTGCGCACTCGTTCTTCTAGATCATTGATTCCTTTGCGTGATCTAGCGAAATTCAAGAAGGCGTTCTCGTGAGGCGTCTTCGCCCAAATAGTCGAACCCGAGATTGGTACTATTTCAAGCAACAACATGGCGAGACGAGCGTACTATGGCGAAATGCTCCGTGCACCCACCGAGGGTTATGGAGATGCCATCGTTTTACCGTTATCAATTCGATCACTTGAATTGAAGACACATTTGATCCAACTTGTGTCTACAAATCAATTCCATGGTTCGATCGAGAAGACCCGTATGACACATCCGTTGGTTTAACAAGTTAGCCTCAACTATCAATTTCAAGGATGTACCACAAAAAGTCATCAAGTTGATGCTTTTTCCATTCTCTCTTGAGGGACGACCGGATTTGGTGGAAAAAGAACCCTCGATCTATCGAAACTTGGGAGGATCTTGTTCAAAAGTTTGTGAATTACTTCTTTCCTCCATCAAAGACGACTAATCTTAAAATGAAATTTGGATTTCGTCAAATTTCGATGAAAATTTTGGAGAGGCATGGGAGAGATTCAAAGATCTCCTCGGAAATGCCCCATCATGAATTCACTGAGCTTCAACAAGTCAATATCTTTTACAATGGGTTGAACGGTAATGATCAAGATTCCTTGAATGCAGCCGCGGCAGCAATATCTTGAATCGTAAACCTAAAGATGATTGAGATTTGCGAGCAAAATCAAAGTTCTATTTCTCGCAACAAAGTCAATGTTCCGAACACTCACCTTCTTCATCCGTAACTCTTCCGGGTTAGCCGCTCAGATTAACCGCTCTAACGGACATCATCCATTGTATGATAAAAGAGGTAAAGGAAATCAAAAGCGAAATTCATAAGCCCGAACCGGTCAAAGCCGTAAACAAGGTGTGTGAAACTTGTAGTGGTCCACATGCGTATTATGATTGTCAAGCAACCGATGCTTCCTTTTACCAAGCTCCGTAGCCCGGTAAACCACAATCAATACCGACCACGGTGATCCTCATTACCGTGCACCTAGCGGTATGACACCACCGGTTTTCCTCCGTGCAAAACCATGGCAATCAGAATCGCTTTGTTCCGAATCAAGGACAAAATTTCAATAACTCTCCAAATTTCAATCAAAATCGGAACAATTTCAACCAACCTCAATGATGAGTGTGTGAATACTCATCACATCCCGTAAGGAAGAGCAACCGATCCTTGAGTTGGAATGTCAATCATTCTCCTAGCAATGTAGTAGGCTAAATTGAATGGTTGACGGGTGGACAAGTTGTAGAGCATGTGACAAAGGCAAGCGTTGATATGGTCCCTATTCCCTATGGTGCTAATAGCGTTGGCTCTAAGCGATTCCTACCATTTCTTAAATTAGGCTTAAGTTCATTGAGCTCCATTCCATATGGATCTCGGTTCACCTCCTTTCCTTTCGGGTGACACGGGTTGGAGCGGCTCTTGGGTTAAAGAGGCGCTCACGGATGACATCCTTATCCGCTAAAAGAGTTTGGTAGGGAAGAGAGCGGTCATTGATTGCATCAAGGATAGTGAGTGACCACTTATCCGAGTAGACACATGTCCCTCGGTTGGGAATTCCTAGTACTTGAGCAAATTGGGTTAAGGAGATGGTGTAGTTGTTTTGATTGATCCTAAACCTAAGGCTAAACTCATCTTCCTCATCAATGAAACCGGTGACGCTAGCATAGAACTCTAACACAAACCTAGGACAAATGGGTTCATCAATGTCAAGGAGACAATCGAATTGAATGGCGGCTAGTTCTTGACGGAGATTGGTATTGTCGACAAAAGAGGAGTGAATGGTTCTACCCTCATAGAAGTACCTTGTTTCTAGACTCTTAAAGATTTCGACTTGTTCTTTGGAGAGGCCCTTGGTTTGTGATGTTTGGGAATGTAGTTGAGAGTATCCTTGTGGTCATAGAATCTTGCGGCTACCATGGTTACTCCTATGAGCAAGAATTTACATGTTAAAAATGAGAACAAATTTAACGTTTTGGTTCTAATGTGTGCCTATATGAAAACGATTTGGAGTTGTGGTTATCTCGACTCATTTTATGCATAAAATGGTTTTTAGTGGGGGTGTTTGGCAAACGGCATGAGATAACCCAAACGCTCCTAATTCAATGTGGCTTCATTTGAATATACCCGGGAATGCATATTAGTTATGCAATACCTTTAGTATTCAAAGCATGCAAGTGATGAAAATTTAACGTTTCTATTTGTATTAACAATGAAAAATTATTTTCCTACAAGTGAGAAGCTTTTCAAAAAAATCTTGACATGGGGTGTTTGGTTATTTGAATAAAACCTTATAGTCATTATCTTTTTATTAGTGGAAAACATGATTTGTTTATGCAATGTGACAATGTAGTACCTAATTTCAATGACTAGTTATGTATTTTGCCAATTGAATCCATGTTTTGTACAAGAATATACATAATCCCCATGTAATGATTTTGTGCACAAATTAGAATCCTAGACTCAGAATTAAGAGATTAAATGTAGTTAGGATACTTACAATGATGTTATCTCCAGTGATTAGTAGGTGAGAAAATGTCAAAATGAGTTAGGTCTAATGTTGAAACGTTTTGGTAAAGTAAGTTGTGAGGAAGAAGATGTTTTGTAGGCTGTATTTTTGCTACTGTTGTCACCACGGGCCAAACGGCACCAAAAAAAATGGTTCCTCCTTTGTTGTCGTTTGGTGCCGTGGGAACAGTAGTAGTTTTAAACAAATTTGTTTTGTTTTGTTTGTTCTAAGGTTTAGACTATGTTTTACCTACATGTTTGGTTCCATTAACCCCAAACCAAGTCTAAGAAGATTAAATGGTTCTCGTTTGAGAGGCTTGGTTAGAATGTCGGCAATGTTGTCTTCGGAGGATACTTTCTCAATTGAGATGTTTCCTTTTTGAACATTGTCGCGAAGAAAGTGATGACGGATTTCAATATGCTTAAATACGAGCATGTTGGACGGATTTTGTTGAGATCAATAGCTCCTTTGTTGTCGCAAAATATAGCGATATCGTTGAGATGAATGCCGTAATCCACGAGCTTGCTTCATCCAAAGAGCTTGTTGACATGCTTTTTTTGAGACGCACTCGGCTTGATGGTTGAGATAGCTAAAGCCGTTTGCTTTTGCAAACCATGAGGTGAGACAATGTCCGACAAAAGTGCAAATACCACTTGTACTTTTCTATCGACATAGTCACCGGCATGATCCGAGTCGGCATACACTATAGTTTCTACACCGTTCCTTTGGGATACCATAATCCTAAACATGTCGTTCCCTTAATGTATCTAAATATCCTTTTCAAGGCTTCTAAGTGTGATACCTTTGGATTTTCTTGAAAGCGAGCACATAGACAAACACTAAACATAATGTCGGGTCTACTAGCCGTAAGATAGAGTAAGCTACGATCATTCCTCTATATTTAGTGTTATCTACCGATTCACCTTCCTCATCCTTGGTGAGTTTAGTGTCCAGAAGACATGGGTGTCTTAGTTGGTTTTGAGTCTTCAAGACCAAATTTCTTAAGCATATCTTTTATATATTTAGATTGGTTAAAGAATATGCCATCTTCTAGTTGTTTAATTTGAAGTCCTAGAAAAAGTTTAATTCACCCATCATACTCATCTCAAACTCATCGTGCATGATTTTAGAGAAATCATCACATAGCTCTTGACAAGTTGATCCGAATATGATGTCATCAACGTATATTTGAACAATGATAATATGTGATTCCTTTTTCTTGGTAAAAAGAGTATTATCTACTAATACCATGGTGTATTTGTTTTCAACAAGAAAAGTCTTAAGTCTATCGTACTAAGCTTTTAGTTCTTGTTTAAGACCGTATAATGCTTTCTTGAGTTTGAAGACATGATGTGGTTTCTCAAAGTCGGTAAAACCGGGAGGTTGAGCAACATATACTTCTTCGTTAATAAACCCATTAAGAAATGCACTCTTAACATCCATTTGAAATAATTTAAAGTTATAAGCACATGCATATGCAAGTAAGATTCTAATAGACTCGAGCCTAGCTACCGGTGCATAAGTTTCATCATAATCAATCCCCTCTTGTTGATTATAACCTTGTGCGACAAGCCTAGCTTTGTTTCTAGACACTACACCATTTTCATCCATTTTATCCATTTCGTTCCAATTATAGTTTGATCTTTAGGTTTTGGAACTAACTTCCAAACATCATTTCTAACGAATTGGTTTAACTCTTCTTGCATAGCAATTACCCAAGATTCATCTTTTATTGCTTCATTTATTTTTTTCGGTTCAATGGTAGATACAAAACAAAAATGATTACTTTGATTTTGGGCTTGTGATCTTAAGGTTCTTTGATTAAGTTATCCTATGACCTTTTCTAAAGGATGACTTTTGGATTCTTTGATGTTAATAATTTCATTATTTAATGGTTCATCTTCCTTGTCATTTTTAATTATTTCTTGACTTTCTACAAGTTGACTTTCAACTAAGTCATCATCTACCAAAGGTGATGTCTTAGAGGAAGGTGGACTTTCATCGAATGTTATGTTCAACGATTCCTTGACTCTCATTGTTTCTTTGTTTAATACAATTTAGGCTTTACTAGTTTGAGAGTAACCAAGAAATACACCTTCATAAGACTTTGGGTCAAACTTGGTGAGATAATCTTTAGTATTAAGAATGAAACATTTACATCCAAATACTCTAAAATATCCTAAAGTTGGTTTTTTACCTTTATAAAGCTCATGTGGAGTTTTGTTTAAGAAAGGACGTATTAGGACTCTATTTAAAATATATGTAGAAGTGTCAACGGCGTTATACCAAAATTTTTGAGGAATATTTTGTTCATTAAGCATTGTTCTACTCATTTCTTGAATGGTTCTATTTTTACGTTCTACAACTCCATTTGATTGAGGTGTTCGAGGAGCCGAGAATTTGTGTGTTATACCATTTGTGTCACAAAAGTTTCTGAATTGTGTTTCATTGTCAAATTCACGACCATGATCCGTTCGGATTGACATAATTTTAACACCTAGTTAATTTTGAATTTTCTTGCTAAGAATTTCAAATTTATCAAAAGCTTCATTTTTGGTTTTCAAAAACAACGTCCAAGTAAATCTTGAGTAATCATCTACTATGACCAAAGTATATAAGTTGCCTCCACAGCTTCTTATAGCGGATGGACCGAATAAGTCCATATGCAAAAGTTCTAGACACTTAGATGTGGACACCATGTTTTTAGCCTTATGACTACCATGGGTTTGTTTACCAATTTTGCAAGCGTCGCAAAAGTGTTGGTCATATTTAAGTTTAGGTAAATTTCTAACTAGCTCTTTTGAAGATAGATTTTGTATAAGTCTCATATTAGCGTGACCTAAGCGTCTATGCCAAAGAGTTGAGCTATCATCTAAAGATGTTAGACAAAGTTTGTCATTAGATGTTTTATCTATTTTCATGACATATATATTATTTTTCCTAACTCCTTTAGCTATGGTGATACCATCTTTTAGTATTTTGCTACCATTTTCTTCAAATAGTACTTTATATTTTTTATCACACAATTGGGTAATACTAAGTAGATTAAATCCTAACCTATCGACATGAGCAACATTTTCAATAGTTAGAGAGTTATGAGCGATCGTACATTTGTCAATGATTTTGATTTTGAGATTGCTACAAAAAGTGACATTACCTCCGTCATACTCTTGGTATGTTGAGAAGAGACTTTTGTTGCCCGTCATGTGTCGTGAGAATCCACTATCTTTTATCCATTCATCAGGTTCCAATCCAACTTTCAAGTATACCTCGTTTGACTCATGTGCCATTAGAGCGATCTCATCCTTGCTCGACTCTTCATCATCCTCACTATCACTCCAAGCACCACTTACAAAAGCTCGTTGAGTTTTGCTTTTAGGAGGCTTGGGACAATCTTCTATTAGATGACTTGCATCACCGCATCTAAAACACTTTCTTTCACCTTTACCCTTTTTGTAATCCCAATCTTTTCGGAATGGCTTCTTTTCTTCTCGAGGTTGTCTTACAAACTTTCCTCTTCTTCTAAAGAACTTTTTGAAATATCTAACGACCATGGCATACTCCTCATCTTCACTACCAGAGTAAGACTGGTCATCATCACTTGAATCCGTTCTTGCTTTTAGAGCAACGGATTTGATTTTATCTCTTTTTCCTTTGATGATTTCCGAATCTTTATCCATCACCATTTCGTGTACTTTGAGGTTTCCGATTAGCTCGTCTAGTGTCACTTTTAAGAGATCTTTTGATTCCTCAATAGCCGTCACTTTATCTCTCCACTATGGATGGAGTGCTCTAAGAAATTTCCTGACAAAGTTCTTACTACGAAAAGATTCATCAAGTGCTTTAAGTGATGTAATAATGGTATTAAAACGAGCAAAGCCACAATCAATGGTTTCATCTTCAGGGATAACAAATTGTTCATATTGTTGAACAAGAAGATCAATTTTGTTATCCTTGACTTGTAATTTCCTTGATGTGTAATAATCAAAGATTACCAAATATCTTTAGCGGTTTCACACATAAAAATTCTTTCATATTCTTTTTAGGCAAAGCATTATAAAGCATCATTTTAGCTTCATTATTTTTAGCAATTAATTTCTTTGTTCATCAACAAATATCTTTTGTTGTAGAACTAAAATCCCTTTAACAATAACAAACCAAATATCTATATCTTTTGATTTTAGATATGTTTTAAAGCAGTTTTCAATAGATAAATCCATTGGTTTCAAAGAGTGGTGGTCTTTGCATAGATTGCCCTTCTTTAAAGTTTTCGAATCCATGGATCGTTTCAAGTTTATAAAATACAATATATTTTAGAAATTCTTGAGCAACGAGCTCTCGGTACCAATTGTGGAAAACTAGAAGGGGGTTGAATAGTTTACCGATTAAAAACTTTGTTTTGAAACTTATTGAAAGATCAATTGATATTGATCTTAGATATGTTAGTGAAATATGCAAACAATATATAAAGAGTAGATAAGGAAAGAAACAATCAAACCACAACAAGTTGTTTATAGTGGTTCGGTCTACAAGGACTCTTTTTCCTTGCCTACTCCAGTCCCCGAGTCTCACTTTCGAGATTTTAACTTCACTAGTCAACAAGCTCCTTTCACCGTGGAGAAACCTTTACACTTACACTATTTCCGACACTAAGCTAGATGTCGAGTCTTTTCAGGTACAACCACTCCCACACACAATGTATTTTAAGGACTAAAATACTAACCACTCACACTCACAAGATTATGATGGTTTGATACAACAATGATGTATGAATCAACACAAGATCATACAACAACAAACAAACAAGACTTCCAACTTCTCGTTGAAGCTTGAATGTATCTTGATCTTCTTTGCTACAAAAGAGATCACTAATATGATTATGAAACTGAGTTAGAAATGTTAGAGAGAAGGAATGTATGAGAATATGATGGAAAGGGATGAAAAAAAACTTGGTTTGGCTTTGCTATTTATAGCCAAAAACATCAGCAAGCACCACGGACCACGAAACCCTTCAAAGGGTTCCGCCCGTGTTAACTTTTTGTGCCGCCGGGGTCTGACAGCAAGATCTCAAAATCTTACCAAAGTCAACCATATCTATCCAAGATTGTGTAAGATATGTAGAGTCTAAATCTACATAAAGTATCTAGTGAAATCTTCTAAGGATTTCATTGATGCACTACATGATGTCATGTGTTTGTTTTTCTATTTTTAGAAATATGTAAATACATAAGTAATGTTTAGTTTTAAGAAACCAAAACATTCTTGAACTAAAAACTACTATCATACATTATGGTTTAGAGTCATATCAAGATATGATTAATCACAATGTAAATGCTTGAGTGATGAAGATATTATTTGGAAAAGCTTGTTTTAATATCTATTAAACTTGACAAGCTTTAAGCTTTATAAAAATTAAATTTACTTTTGTAGTTAACAAAACTTAGGTAAAGATCAAAAATATAAATAACGTTTAATGACGATATTTGTATTAACAATATCATATCCACCATTTTTATCATCTTCATCTCCTCCATCTTCATCAACTCTCTATACCTTTATTCAAAAAAAAAAAAAATCTCACAATGTCTCAAAACCCAAATGACGGAGGGTATTTCACAAACTTACTAAACTCAAACCCACCACAATATGGGGGTTCTTCCAACCCGTCTACCCCCTCATCGCAAAATTCCAACCAGTCTCCACAAGAAATTTTTCTTAACCAACAATATGCGTTTCAACAAGGATTCGCAAGTTACCCAGCCCGATTTCAATCACCACAGTTTTTTAACCCGTCACAACCTCCACAGTTTCCCCAAATGGAATCACAACCGTCCGGTTCACAATTCAAAGTACCAAAATCACGTGAACCGCCAAAGGTAGGGAAAAAAGCGAGCAAAAAACAAAACAAGTTCGTGAATTTAGGCCTTGAGACGACGGCGAAGATGTGGAAGTCATAGCCCAGGCAGACAGGAGGAAGTGGAGCAAGTCTGAAGAAAGGTTGCTTGCGCAATGTTGGATAGAAATTTCCCAAAATCGAGATATGGGAAATGACCGTTCCGAAGATTTCTTTTGGAACGACATTCTCGACATGTTCAATACTGAGACCACCAATGACCAACGTACCAAAAATATGATAACTGGTAAATGGTCGAGGATTAACGGTGATTGCCAAAAATTTAACGCTATATACAAACATCTGCAGCGTCGAAGTGGTGAAAATGACCACGATCATGTCGAGAATGCGAAAGTTAGCTTTGCGCAACGTTATGCTAGGAAGGAGTTCGTGTATGAAAATGTTTGGATTTTTGAAAAATTACCGAAGTGGGATCTTGAAGATCCGATTGACATTACATGTCTCGAGGATATATTCGCCCGGACAAACGATCTCGTCACGAAGAGATGGCGGCAAGCGAGCCGCAGAAGAAACAAAAGTCGGCGTCAGCGTCGAGCGCTGCGAGCTCCGGTGGGAGTCAATCGAGTACTTTTTCGGGACATATATCCGAAAAATATGCTCAAAAAGCCGACGCTCAAGTGGCTTGTTACGAGGCGAGGCGGCAGAAGGAAATTGTTATCCAAGAGATGAAGTCTGATGATAGATCCCAATTTGAATCTTGACACGGTAAAAGCAGAGATTATCCGAAGGAGGCAAGAACGACTAATAAAGAAATATCACGAAAGAGATGACTAGGTTTCTTATTATTAGTATGTGTTGTATTTTTTTTCTCGTGTCGTTTTTTTTTTTCGTATCGTGTTTATTTTTCTTATTATTGTGTTATGTATTGTATTTTTATTTTTAATGAAATGAATTTAGTTTATTTGGAAATTTGAATAAAAAAAATAAAGTGGTAGTGGTGGCCCCAAATAAAGAGGTTGAGGTTTGTTATGAGGGAGAGGGTTTGTTGTGTTTAGTTGTGGAGGTTTGTTATGCTGATGTGACACTGAAGTGACAGTCATGAAGAGATACGGGTATATGACGACACCTGGTGCTCCAATATTTTATCTTCGAAAAAATTACACGTTTGGTCCCTGTGGTTTGCTCATATTTCAAGTTTAGTCCCTAAGTCGTTTTAATTACACCAAAGATACCTATTTTTGAAACCTTGCACTCATTTAGTCCCTATTTTGGATGGGCCATTAGTTTTTCCGTTAAGTGTTTGCACCGTTAGTCCCTCCGTTAATAATTTTTGCACCGTTAGTCCTATTTTTTCAAATAATAGTTTTCACCAGTTAGTCCCTCCATTAATAATAGTTTTCGCCCGTTTTCTTACGTTTTTGTCCGTTTTTATTCGTTTTCGCTTGTTTTTTTATCCGTTTCCCCCCATTTTTTACGTTTTTCGTCCGTTTTCGTTTTACGTCTTAAATCTGTTTTTATATGTTTTAAATCGGCTTTTACGTTTTGTCCATTTTAATCCGGTTTTGACTATTTTTTATCCGTTTTCAACCTTCTTTTTTCCGTTTTCGTTCGTCTTTATTTGTTTTTGCCTATTTTTTTCGTTTTTTGTCCGTTTTATCCGTTTCACTCGTTTTTTATCTGTTTTCGCATGCTTTTTTTCGTTTTTATATGTTTTCATCCATTTTTTTTACGTTTTTATCCGTTTTTATGTTTCGCCTTTTTATCATTTTTATTCGTTTGATTGTTTTACGTTTTTGTCCGTATTTATCCGATTTCGTTCGTTTTTTATCCGTTTTCGCTCATTGTTTTATGTTTTTCATCCGTTTTCATTTGTTTTTATCCGTTTTGCACGATTTTATGTTTTAATCATGCGAAATGGATAAAAACAAATGAAACGGATAAAACATAAAAATGGGCTAAAACGAAAAAAACGAATAAATCGGATAAAACGGACAAAACGTAAAAGGTAAAACAGAACAAAAAGGGCAAAACGTAAAAACTGCAACGGATAAAACGTAAAAAGTGGATGAAAACATATAACAAAAAGCGCGCGGCGGATAAAAAGCGAGTGAAACGGATAAAGCGGAAAAACAAAAATTAGGCAAAACGGATAAAAACGAACGCAGCGGAAAAAACGAAAAGAAGGTTGAAAGCGGATAAAAACGATCAAAACCTTATTAAAATGGACAAAAGCGAAAACCGCGAAAACATATAAAACAGACGAAGACGGATAAAAGCGTAAAACCGGACGAAAATCATAAAAACGGAAGCGGATAAAAAGCGGCAGCGGATAAAAAAAGACAACAACGTAAGAAAACGGGCGAAAAATATTATTAACGGAAGGACTAGCGGTGAAAACTATTATTGAAACAATAGGACTAACGATGCAAAATTATTAACGGAGGGACTAACGGTGCAAACACTTAACGAAAAAACTAACTACCCATCCAAAATAGGACTAAATGAGTCTGAGTTTCAAAAATAGATATCTACGATGTAATTAAAGCGACTTGCAGACTAAACTGAAATACGAAAGAAATCACAGGACCAAACGCGTAATTTTTTCTTTATCTTAAGAAACATAGAAGACTAAAAAAGTGACATGAAGTAGTGTACTATCACGAAAACCAAAATCCTTTCTAACAAATGTATTCTCCGGCCACCGTCAACTCACCGGCCCACATTTCTCCAGCCACCATTTCCAAAAACCCCAAGAAAACCATCATTAAAAGCACCATTTCACTTAATCTCTTCAACCCATCATCACAATCATCTTTTTACACAAAACCCACCTCCAAAAGAGCTCATTTTCATCACAAATTGTATAAAAATCGAAACTTTATTCAAAAGAATAGGGTTTCATCAGACGATGTTCAGAGTAGTGTTTCATTTGATGAGTTTGAAGGAAAGGAACCAAGTTTTGTTGAGTTTATTACTTCTGAAAGAGTTAAGGTTGTTGCAATGGTGGGCTTGGCTTTGGCTTTGTGTAACGCTGATCGCGTTGTGATGTCGGTTGCGATTGTTCCGTTGTCGTTGAGTCGTGGTTGGAGTCAGTCTTTTGCTGGTGTTGTTCAGGTACTTTTTATCTGTTATTGTTTGTGTTATATAGGATATAGGTTAGAATGTTGGATATTAAGATTGTGATGGTTATTAGTTGATGATTTGATGGAAATACTAGTGGTAGTGTAATGCCCCCCAAAGCTGACTAGTCGGGTATCCTTCCAGGTTCAACTAAAATACTATGGTTACTAGTAGCCCATCACGTGAAGCTTTATAACAGTAGCTAGTGTCAGGTCTGATTCTTAGAAAGTATTAAGCAAGAAGCTGAATACTTGACACACCTAATCTGTGTTATGTTCCTTGTTTGCCAATCAGAAAAAGGAGGTGCGACTCGTATTAATAATCTGCAGCTGATAGGAAAAAACCTCTACCTTTGAGCTCATATTATTGATTTACGGATGTATAGCATCCATGGATGGACTTTATTTGACCTGTCTAAGGAATTACTCTTTGATGTCAAGTAGATGATTGAGAGAAAACGTAATTTATAATCGTGCTTTAGACAATGTTGTCTTTAACATGAAACCTTAGGGTATCTACCTATCTTCATTGTGAGGCATGGGTCATGCCTAGGAGCTTACTTGAAAGTATTATTTCTGTGTGTGTGTGGTCTTCTATGCCAACCTTAGATTCACATCACTGTTGCATCCATGTGCTAGATTTATTTGCTAGAAATCAGAAGTGTTTGGATGAACTAACTTGAGAAATATTTGGTCTTTTGATATCGAACGGGATCTTTTTTATGAAAGTTGCTCTACCTGTTTTGTTTCCTTCTGATTGGTAGCACTGATGGCAGTCATCTTTCCTTTGGGGATATCTGATATCACCGATTGCTGGAGGGACTCTAGTGGACTATTATGGTGGTAAAGTAGTTATGGCTTGTGGTGTAGCTTTATGGTCAATGGCAACATTTCTCACCCCTTGGGCTGCAGAAAATTCTCTTTGGGCTCTACTTAGCATGCGTATTTTGCTTGGAGTTGCAGAAGGCGTTGCACTTCCATGCATGAACAACATGATAGCCAGGTAATATAAACATGTGCTATGGTTACAGGTTTCAGTTTCGACCAATTTACTTATTAACACTTCATTCCATTTTATGTTTCAACTCTATCGGATCGTATTAAAAAAGTAGCTAAAAAGGAAACATGTAGCAAGCCCTTCAAAGTGTAATTTTTAATGCCTAAAACCTCCTTAATCATTTTATTGAGCAATTTATTTGCTATTGTTAATCATATATGACTCACTAGTTGTTCATAAAATATCAAGTTTTTTGGATCAAAAATATTTCGGGCCAGACTAGCTTCCTCTTTCCCATACCAAAATTACCGTTTTTTACCCGTTATCCAACCTGTTAGGCACGCCCATTTTTATTGAGGTGGCAAAATGAGCAGCTTGGCCAACGGGTCAAAACGGGTCAATTTTGTATGGGGGAGGTCAGGTTGACCCAAAACACATTCTGTCCAAAATTTGGATTATTTGTAATGATACTTATTGTGCAAATATGATTTACAAAAAATTATTATTCCAATAATATCCAAGGTTTTGAATAATATGAATTGGGGAGTTTTATTCATTAGAAAGCAACTTTTGCCACTTTCGACCCATTTGACCGGTTTCCTTTTTAGCTAAAATTTGTTATTTTACTTGTTGACCTGCTTGAGATAAAAGCTAACCAGAATCAACCCGTTTATAACTAAGTTGATCAGAATTAGTGATACACCACTTCTAATATATTCTTTTTGAAGTGAAATTTTCACAGCCTAACTTCAAGTAATTAATTTTGGTGAAACCAAAAGGGTTATTAGGTGTAAGTGTGTGAATATTTACCTAGAAAAGGTCAATGTCATATAATAGCTACTTACTTTCTCCAATGTCCCGTTTTGGTACTTGTACTTTTTTAGACCGGTTTGGTATTTATACTTATATATGGACTACATTAGCAATAATAACGGTTGAACAAGTTAATTATGGATGTGGCATCCATGTACCACATCTCAAATTTGCCACATAGATTCCCAAACAATCCCTTTCTATCCTACACTTAAAATACCACGTAAGCACTTTAAATCCAAGTAATCAAATAAATTCAAAGAAATCTACAACCTCATCAGGTTTAACCTGTCAACTAGTAACCTACTGCCTAAAGTGACCAATCTAGCCCATCAAGACATGGTATAAATACCAAAACAGACCAAAAATACAAAAACGGACCAAAATTACAAAAAAGGATTATTGAAAAAAGTAAGTTGCTATTTAATGACAGTAACCCAAACTAAAAAGGCCTACGATCTGTTGAAATCTTTTATTTCTATGTTAGATGGTTTCCTCAAACTGAACGATCGAGGGCTGTTGGGCTTGCAATGGCTGGATTTCAACTTGGTAGTGCTATTGGGCTCACACTTTCTCCTATTCTCATGTCGCAAGGTGGTGTAGGAGGACCCTTTATCATATTTGGATTATCGGGTTTCTATGGGTCTTGGTATGGGTATCTGCCACATCTAGCACTCCAGAAAGAAAGTCAAATAACCAAATATGAGCTAGAATATATACAAAGCACAAGGAAGAAATCCGTCAAGGATGAGAGTCAAGTGAAGACAGCCAAAATAATCCCACCCTTCAAACGTTTGCTTTCTAAACTGCCAACTTGGTCCCTGATTGTTGCAAATTCAATGCATAGCTGGGTATACTTCATTTTAGTCCCTGTGCTTACCATATGCAATAATGTTACTGATTAGAGGTATCAAAATGGGTGGGTTGGGTAATGGGTCAAAACGGGAAATTTTTCATTACAGATTGAGCTGACCAGAAACACTTTCTTCCGAAAGTGATAATTTTTTATAAGCAAATAGCGTGTCAAATATGATTACAGAAGATATACTATCTCAATTCTTAATAATAATAATTTTTTCATGGAATGAATGAGGAGTTTATGCACTAAATACACTTGTGGCGACTTTCGCTTGGTTTCCTTTTGAGCTAATAATTTCTATAAATGTGTTTGACCTCATAGAGATAAGTCATAACCCAAATTGACGTATATTTGAAATAATTGCTGGAAATTGTCACCTCTAATATTTGTGTTTGGAACTAAATGTGACCTGTCTGTAGTTGTATGCAGTTCATCCTATTAAAAAAAACCCCTTTATTTTGTTTCATATCTAGATAACACTATGTTCTTGATACGTTAACAGTTAACTTCTACTTTCTTGCCACAGGGATTCTTTGTTATTCTATCATGGATGCCCATATACTTTAAAACAGTAAGTCTCGGTGGCATGCTATCCTGATCTACATAGGTCTAAAAAAACTTATTATTAAATGGTGGGTGCTTTCTTTTTTGTTACAGATATATCACGTTGACCTCCGACAAGCAGCATGGTTTAGTGCTGTTCCTTGGAGTATGATGGCACTAGTAGGCTACTTTGCTGGTGTTATTTCTGACAAATTAATTCAAAGTGGCATGACTGTCACTTTAACTCGCAAAATTATGCAGGTGCGGAATATGCATTGTTTTCCAACTAGATATACTATTAAAACACATTTTTTGTGAAAAGAGTTAACAGGAGAGGGCTGTGAAAACTTTTCATACTAGAGAATTGATTGATGATTGATCTTGTATAGTTCCTTTTAGGAAAGAATCTTAATGTAGCTCTTTTTGCTTGAATTCTTGTTTCAGTCAATTGGTTTCATTGGACCTGGTATTGCTCTTATTGGGTTGATTATGGCAAAGAGCCCAGTGGCCGCTTCTGCTTGGCTTACATTAGCTGTGGGGCTAAAGGCGTTTAGTCACTGTGGCTTCCTTGTGAACCTTCAGGTACAATCTTTTTTCTTGCATCATGACTAGACACTTTACTCCCTAGTATTTATGTTCAGTCTGGGTCGACTGATTTCCATGTAAATGACCTCTATTGATGACTGTAAATATCTTATGATTTACAGGAAATTGCTCCACAGTATTCCGGTGTTCTACATGGTAAGAGATTAAATCTTTTGATTTCCATAATGGTTGAATTTACAATCTATCTGTATTTCATCTTTCAACTATGTTGAATCTGACAATAGTAGTTTTCTTTTGCTCAAAAAGAAGTTGACCAAGGTTTTTTTACCTACTTTTGCCACTTTCATCAACATTAGATCATTTCCATCAAATATTTCATCAAAACTCCAGCAAAAATAAATGGTTCCGTCTACCCTTGTGTTCAATTTGATGGATAGCCAACATAAGGGGAAAAACTGGCTTTAAAAAGCTTGTATTATAATTGTATCCCATGGTCCATTCGTTGTTGATCCAAATGTATTTTTGCTGTATAGGCATGTCGAATACTGCAGGCACGTTAGCGGCTATAATCGGGACTGTTGGAGCTGGTTTCTTTGTTGAATTGGTGGGTTCTTTTCAGGGATTTCTGTTGCTTACAGCAGTTTTATATTTCTCAGCTGCACTGTTCTGGAACATCTTCTCCACTGGTGAGAGGGTAAATTTTGATGAAGGTAGTTAGGCTCTTTTCTTACTCATTTTTGTAGATATGATCTTTGCATATGTAGTAGCCAGGAAAGTGAAAAACTTGTACATTAGTAATATGACATGTCTTTGTTTTGCATCATTTCTATAGTTATTCATCATCGCAAGTTATGGAAAACCTAGCCCTGAATAGACACTATGACACAGTTAAATGTTTAAGGTAACTATATGTTGGTCAAAGTATTAAAGACCCTAGAGTAAAATAAACGAGTAGTTGAATCTTAAATCTAGATCAATAAAAGATACAACGAAAAATTGAAGTATTTTATAACTGTATATTTTAAAAATCTTGCCAGCATGTCATGTGGAGGTCGTTCACAGCTTCTCATACAGAAAAAAGATTTGCTGCTAGCTTTAGGTTCATCTTTGCCTGGAATACATGTTACGCAAGCTATAGAGTCTAGTGGGTTCCTAGGGTTTTTTTTTTTTTTTTTTTTTTTTTTTTTTTTTCATATTGGAAAAATCACGTTTACAAGCAATTTCATCTGTTGAACACCTTTACAATTGATTCATCACTAGCTCACACTCAAATCAATGATCAACTTTATTTGATGCTAAAGATGCCTATTCGCCACTTCCAGTTACAATAAGCATTAGTCTTGCATCAAAGCTCCATATTTGTAACATGCCATAACAAAGGATGATTTTTTTTTTCATATTGGAAAAATCACGTTTACAAGCAATTTCATCTGTTGAACACCTTTACAATTGATTCATCACTAGCTCACACTCAAATCAATGATCAACTTTATTTGATGCTAAAGATGCCTATTCGCCACTTCCAGTTACAATAAGCATTAGTCTTGCATCAAAGCTCCATATTTGTAACATGCCATAACAAAGGATGATTTTTCCAATGTTTCGTTTTATTTGAAGGAAAAAATAAATAAATAAATAAAATTATATCATTGGTTTTGGACCTCAAAAGTTTTGAACAAATACATCTTTTGCCCAAAAAATATATAATAAAATTTAGGGTAGTTACAAGTTACAACGTACAACTATCACATATGGACCATAGGCACATTTTATTCAAGATAACTCTAGTGGCATATCACTAAAACCAAAGAAATGGGGTGTTACGACGCATTGTCCTGCAGGCATAAATATGTAACACATAACCGATCATTCGAGGGAATTTTTCCGACTTTTTTTAAAGCCATTTCTGTTAAGGACCAATCACATCTTAACTGGTCTTTTGGTCCGAGGTTTTCAAGATTGGGTATCTATTTATGATCGTTTTCGTCTTTACAAGATTGATCGTAAGATTAATACTTTTTATAATATTATATAAATTTATAAATTATTATATATCATAAACACAAAATATTATAAATGTTTTATAAAAATGTTGTCTTAAATTATGGTTATGAAATGTTTAAAAAGATTAACATGTTGTTTTTTGAATTCTAAAAAACAATCCAAAAATTTGTAGTTTGTAATCCGAAAAAAGTAAGATCGGATAGGATTAGATCTTAAGATCGTAAGGTCAAGATCGGAATCCTTTTAAGATCTTAAGCTCGCAAAGATCCTATGTAGGATTCGAATCGTTTTTATTTTGCAGTATCGTAAAATCGTAAGATCTTAACATCAGCATCGGGATCTTAGCAACCATGCTTTGGTCAACATTTATCTTAAACCAGTCCTTTGAAAACTTCAGCTGATTTCTTATAAGGTGTGTCAAGTACCCCATATCCGTTTATCCAATACTGCTATATGAGTTTGATCGTTTATTATTCTAATGATGTTTAAACATCTTGTACATGTTGACTGTTGGGTATATTTCTAATTCTTGTTTTGAAAATAACTTAGAAACACGTTGTCAAAGAAAGAACCATATAATAAAAGAATTATCCAATTAATAAATAGTTTGTTGGTACTACCCTTTCGAATTTATTTCATATATGCCTTGTGGGTCGTGGACTCGTGGCAACTAATAGTTATAATTATACTAAAATATGAAATGATAATGTTATGTTAATAACAAATAAGTATCTCGAATAACAGAAAGAATATAGCATAAATAAATAAACATTTAAATTTTCAACTATATGTCTATATTGTTTGTTTTAAACATCAAGTATTTATGATACTAATTTGGTTGAAATATACTAAGGGTGCGTTTGGTTTATAAGTGGGTTTGGATTTAGATTTGGATTTGGATTTGGATTTAGATTTGAATGGGATTGAATTAGAGATAAATATGTTTACTTTATTATTTTAATAATAATATATAATATAACAAATATTATTTAAAAATATAAAAAGTTTTCTGAGAGAGAAATGACAAAAAATAAATTGTATAGACTTCCTCCACCTTTACTATTTGTGGGCCAACTTCACTATTTTCATCCTAAACATCAAACCAAACAAAGATTATTATCCCAAATCCTATTCTCAGAGGCCCACGCCCCCCAACCAAACGCCTCCTAAGATACATTTATAGTTGACTAACAAAGGGCCAAACCAGCAATTATATGCACCAATATTTTAGTAAGAAAAATATTAAATAATTACAACAAAAATGTTATACCAGTTTTATCGTGGGTTTTGGTAACAAATGTCCACTGCACAAGTTACTATGTAATTAATAAACACAAACTTTCTTATTTAAGAAAAAAAATGCATGCAACACACATTAAATAAAGTGATAAATTACTATATTTGAACATAATTTTCACTTGAATAAACCAAAACATTCCTTATATAAAAGAGTTAAATACATTTTGGTCCTTGTAGTTTGTCAGGCATAACACTTGTAGTCCAATAGTTTCAAAAGTCTCAGATCCTCTCCTGCATCCGACAACCCGTAACACTTTTGATCCATTTTCACCGACACCGTTAGTTTGACTTTGTTTGACCATTAAATGGGAGGGTATTCTTGTCCTTTCATATTATAACACAACAAAAACACATTTTACTCCACATATATCACAATATCCCTTCATCTTCTTCCCTTTTTTTCTCTCTACCCAAACTTATCACATTTTCTAGGCAGCCACCATCCACCTTCTTTGCCGCCATCCATGTTACCATCCGCGCTGTCACCACCATCCAAAACTTGTGTACTCCCTACCGTGGGTCTCGATGTGGTGAGTTCCGGTGTGGTAAATCTTCAAATAATCACCATCAACCAACAAACACCCTCCCATCACGACATCACCATAATAGTCACCATCAACCAACAAACACCCCCTCCCACCACGACATCACCACAAAACCACCACCACCGACTCACCAAACCACCAATGCATCACCATAAACAACCCCTGCCACGACATCACCATCAAACCACCACCGACTCACCAAACCACCACCGAATCACCAAACCACCAACCTATCACCAGAAACACCCCTTGCCACAAAATCACCACAATTAACCCACCAAACATCACCATGACATCATCACCACCGACCCACCAAACCCCACCATGACGTCAACACCAAACCACTGAACCCAACCACGACATCATTACCAACGTTCAAATACACCCACCAAACCCCACCACGGTATCACCACCAACCTCTGTAAATCACCACCAAACTATCGGAAATCATTACTAACGTCTAGAAAACATCAACACCCGTCAGATCTATACCACGTTAGATATATACTAGATCTGTCTGATGATGGTGATGGGTTTTGGTTGTAGTGGTTTCGTGGTGGTGCATATTTGATTCGGCGGTGGTGGGTCCGTAGTATTGGTGGTTGGATCTTGGCATGGTGGTGATGGTGGCAGTTTTGATGATGGTGATTGGTTTTTGTTAGTTTTGATGAGGTGTGTGTTTTCTTATTCTGAAGAAAGAGTTCTTAACAAAGTGATATGGTGTAAATGTTTTTGTGAAGATAAAGAATGAGGTTGAACCACTTTTTGTGTATGTATATATTTTTGTAATAATAATAATAATAATAATAATAACAATAAACGGTTTCTCTCTAGTTTGTGTGGGCGAATGATACCTTTCACGTTCATGGATGATCTTCATGATCTCATTACAATGATCCATCTCTTCCATTCAATATTCACAGTTGAATCATGTTTCCATTCTACCGGGTACATAATTTTCTTTTAGGGTTCCGTTTGGTGGTTTATCTTCTTCGTTTATTTTTGTTTTCTAGGGTTTCGTTTTGAGACCCGATCTTTTGCGTGGATTTTTGCTGCTATATAACGTTGTGGGGATTTAGTGCGCATCTTCTTAATGGTTATTTAGGCTCGGTTTTTTTTCTGTGTGTGATCGGCTTATTCGAAGCTGGTGGGGTTTTCGTTTCGGGACCCGACTCGATTTGTGGACTACCGCTGTTGGTTTGATTCTTTGAAATAGTTGTAGGGGGCCGGTTGCATCTCCTACACTGCTTTTAGGATTCGTTGGCTGCAAGTTACAGTGTCGAGTGGTTTGGTTCCTAGACACTTGTTTTTGGGGTACTATAAGTTTTGGTTGCCTCGTTTGGGTTTGGCTTGGTGTCTGCATGCATAAACGCTTTGTTTGTGGGGTACTGTTGGTGGTTTTTTTTTGTTTCGTCTTGGCTTCTTGTGGTATAAAAGGTACATCAGTTTGGTTCAGTACAGGTGTGGTGTTCTTTTAAAATACAAAGGTGACTCTCCTTTGTTAGTGGGTCCGCTTTGGGTTTGATGTGGTGACTCTCATTGTAATATATTGGTATTACTTTGGTATTTCTTGTTGGTATTATTTTTAGCGGTTTGATTTTGATTGTCGTGGTGGTTGGTTCGTTTTATGTTGTGATCTTTATGGCTATTGTACGGTTTCATTGCCCTTTTGTTGGCCTTTGTGGTTGTCATGATGGTAGTGAAAACGGTCTTACTAGAACTTCTTTGATCACCCACCTTCGAGATCGGCATTTTGTTGGGGATGCGTTGGCTATCACTAAACATTCTCTGGCCACTAGTATTGTTGTTTTCGAGGCAGCTGAAGTTACGTTGAAACGTATGGGTCTTTGGTTATGTGGGGTTTGTTTTAAGACGCATACTTTTCGTTCTAAGTGTCGGCATGGTTATGATTTTGTGTCACCCCCTGATTGTGGTGATGGCATTGTTAGGTTCGTGATGTTTGATCTCACCAAGCCACAAGTTCCTTCGTCTGTTCAACTTGCCATTGTTGAAGATTTGGTTTTTGACGAGCATCATGGTTTTGATTTATCTCTTCTTGACACTTTGCTTTCTAAGGGGTTGCGCACTGTCAAATCCATCCCTCCCAAGTGTCGCTTGGGTTTTTCTCGCGTATTGAAAGGAGCTCTTGATAAGGTGATCTGCACACCTGATGACATTTCTTGCTGGGTTAATTTGTTAGTCTTGCCTCTTTGTCTCCTTAAAATCTTTTGCGAGGAGTAATATAGAGTGTAGGTGCGCTATTAAGCGTCGCCAAGAAGAGTCTATTTCTAATGCCATTCGATCTTGGGGCATGTCGGGTGGTAGTTGCAACTTGTTAGAGGCTTTAGTGAACCCTCCCATCATGGTGTAATATTGATGAGGAAAATTTGGACTTGGGTGGCGTTGTGTCAAGCGATGTAGAGAAAGATTTGTGATGGACATTATCTGCGGTGTCGAGTTCTCTCTTCTTACGGTGTTGCTCCTTATCGATGCTACTCTTGAGGACTTAAAGGCTAAGCACCCTTTCAAGTCTGCTCCTTCTTTGCCACATATACCTATTGATCATCATCACCTCATTGCATCTCGATGTGATTCTTGATATGATTAAGAGTTTCCCGTAGTGCGTCTTGTGGTCGGGATGGTTTGCGTGCCCAACACCTTTTGGATTGTTTTAGTGGTCTTGCTATAGCTATTTCGATGAGTTGATCGCTTCTATCACCCAGTGGTGAATCTTTTTCTTGGTGGTAAATGCCCGAGGCGTTGGGTGAGTATATTGCTAGTGCTCCTCTCACTGTTGGTCAAGCCGTGAGGTGGTACCGTCCTATTCTTGTGGGGACCATTTGGGCGTTTAGTTTCAAGGTTAGTGCTTCTATGATTGGCCATTCTTTGGATTATTATTTAAATGATCTGATTCGGTGTTGGGGTTTTCGGAGGAGGAGGCTATTCTTCATCGGTGAATCGGTTTATTGAAGACCGTGGAGATGATGTGGGTCTTCGATGTTGTTGGTGGATTTCAAAATGCCTTTAATTTGGTGGATCGTGAGGTTATGTTACAGGAGGTTCGCCTTCGTTGTCCTGCTATTTCACATTGGGTGGAATTTTGTTACTCCAGCCCAACTAGATTATATTATGGGGAACATACTTTATGGTCGCACCAAGGTGTGCAACAAGGTGATCCACTTGGACCTCTTCTTTTTGCTTTAGTGTTACATCCTTTGGTATGTAAGATTAGAGACTCCTTTAACCTTTCTTTTCAAGCTTGGTATTTGGATGATGGCACTATTATTGGAGATACTTTGGTCGTGGGGAAGGTTTTAGAGCTTATTATGATGGATGGACCTCGTTGCGGTTTACACCTCAATGTTGATAAAAGCGAGGTCTTCGCCAAAGGAAGACCCGAAGCGAGGCTTGTGGGTGTTTTTCCACCTAATATTTCTCGACCTTTGCGGTGTTAAATTCTTGGGTGGGCTGCTAGTGTGGACTTTGAGTTTAGTAGTGAGCTTGTTATGAAAAGGGTTGCTAAAACCATTGAGCTTATGGGTGCTATTGCTAAGCTTAATGATCCTCGATGTGAGTTGTTGCTCCTTACGTACATGTCTTTGGTATTTCCAAGTTATATTTTTCTATGCACATGTTCTCCTCGGGTCTTTGAGTGTGCTCAAGTTTCATTTGATGTGGCGCCGTTCTTCTTTGGGCGTATTGTCCACCGCTACGGACTGGTTTTGGTGATTGGCGGTGGAGGCTTGCCACCTTACCCTTTGCTTTTGGGGCTTGGTGTATATTACGCGGTGATGTCTTGAACTATGCATTCCTTGCTTCTAGACTTCAATCGCTAGCTTCTGAACTAAGCTCCTCCGACATTCTGAGTATTGTGAACTCTGGGCCTTCCTTTGATGATGCCTTGTGTACTTTTAATGCGAAAATGGAATTGATCTTTTTAGTAACCCAAGTGAGATCGCTGGCCCCAAACTCATGAAGAAATTGGCAGATATACATTTCACGTGTTACCCAAACGGTTGAATCTACATTTCGCCTATCTACTCGACAGATGGCGCTATGGAGTTCGCAAAAGGAGGACTACACTTCAGATTGGCTTAGGGTGGTTCCGATATCGGGTTGGGGCAGACTATGAACGCTAGGACTTACCGATGTGTGTTGTGTTATCGGCTTGGTGTTCCCTATTTTACATTCGAGATCCGTGCTCGACTTGTTCTAGGGTCTTTACTGGGGATATTTATGGGGACCATGCTGTTTCATGCGCGGGTATTATTGGCATTAAACATCGGCATAATGTGGTGCGTGATGTTCTTGTTGACATATGTTCTCGTTCAGGGGTTTCGGCTCGTAAGGAGGTTGACATTGGGCTTATTGGGGAAAGGAACACATCCTTACGTCCAGCTGATATTTTACTTTACTCATGGGATGGTGGGCTTGATGTATGTGTTGATCGACGGGGTCATCGCCACCAGCAAACCGGTATGGTTGATTTTGTGCCCGGTCGTGCGATTATTGAAGCCGCATAGCGTAAACGCGTCAAGTACGAGGCTAAATCTGCGGATATTGGATATGGGTTTCTCCATTTTCTTTCTCTTCTTTTGACGGGACCTTACCGGAGAAGAATCGGTGACCTTACTAAAGCGTATCCGAAGATTCTCGATGACTCGAGACATTGTTTGAGGCAGCGTCTTCTTGCTCACATTTTTAGTATGATTAGCCGCTATAGCTAAAGGAGTAATAATAATTAGTATCTCGGCTCCTACTAATTTCTTGTAAATCCTAGATTCTTCTAATAAAGTGATGTTTCATAAAATAATAATAATAATAATAATAATAAAGGGCATTTTAGTCACTGCACATCATCATTCAAGAGTATTTTAGTAATTTCATGTTTTTAACAAGTCAAACTAACATTCAACGAAAATGGACAAAAAGTGTTACGAGTCGTCGAATTCGGGAGAGGATCCAGACTTTTGAAACTATTGGACTAAAAGTGTTATACCGAGAAACCACAAGAACCAAAATGTACATAACGTTTTATAAAACTTATAAAATTTAGACTAAAATACACCGTTGGTCCCTAAACTTGGTCATACGCTTCGCGATGGGACAAAAGCTGGCGATATCATCGGTGAGAGGTCCAAAAGTTGGGATTTAAATGCCAAACTCGTCCCTTGACCAGGATTGCCATAGTCAACTTTAATTTGCTGGATTTCCTTCGAGGGTATAATAGACCATTCACAATTTTGACCCAACCTTCAACCCAGGGACCAATTGTGATTATGCCTACTAGCCGTTTCTTCCCTGATACGCTTGCATTTAATTTCGCCCGAACCAATACACCCACCCAACAAACAACTTTACCAATCATAATACACCATTATCCAGAAACGATAAACTGAAAATCAAATCCGAATCTAAATCGTCATTTCCTGAACTCAAAAGACCAACCCAACTTCCAACAAAACCATGTCGATTGATCGTATTAGCAACATGCCAGATGTAGTGATCACTAACATTTTGAATCGGTTGCCTTTGTTAGAAGCGGTAAGAACCTCTAGTTTAGCGCGAAACTGATGGTCTAAGTGGACTTTGCTCAATGATGTCATAGTTGATGAGGATTTCTTTTATTATTTAACATATGAATTTGATGGGAGGCTTGTTACTAGATTCTTAAATCGGCTTATGGGTCCAATAAGAAAGTTTGTCTTATTTTGTAGAGCCAAGATCAATGCTTGGAATAGACAACTTTCATTATGAAGAGATTCGTGAGTGGCTCTTGTTTTGGTGAGCATGGAATTGAGGAGATCGATTATTACAACTTTCATTATGGTATGGTGACCCGCCGATTATTACGTTCCCAACCCAACTTTACTCGTAGTGAGTTGAAACATCCGTACTTCATGTTTGTGGTATGGCTACTTTGAAATATTTTCATGGCTTTCCAAATCATCGAGCTTAGAATTGATTCATGTCAATTTTCTAAGCGATACAGTTTGGGACTTTATTGCTAGTTGTCCTCACTGAGTCTCTTAAAATGAATCGTCCTAGTACAAACGAGATGAGACTATGGGATATTGCAAAGTTAGGAATTTGAAGAAGTTAGATTTGTCATTGGTCGTTATAATGTTGTGACGACAATCACAACAACCGATATCTTTCACCTGACAAGACTTCAAAATCTTGAGAGCCTTACATTGGATTTTGATGATTGCACGGTAAGAACAATTTGAGTTTTACACTTATGATTTTACAATGTTAAAGACCATTGTGTAACAGTAATGACATTTAATCTTTAAAACTTGTTGTAGTTGATACGGGAAGCTAATTCTAGGATGAATGTGCCCTTTGTATCCTTGATTAACCTTAAGCTGTCCCATGTCGATTTTGAGAATATTGTTATGTTATCGTTCATCATTGAAATGATTCGTGGATGTCCAAATTTGAAAATCTTTGGATACCGAGTAAGTGTTTTGGAGTAATGCATATGTAGCAAATAAACATTCCTAAATTGCCATGTTTGTGTATCTCTCAACACTATTTGATTTTTCAGTGAAAACACGCTTAATGTTCTACCTTTGGAAAATTTTCCCAATGTTGTGAGCGAAACACATTCGACCATGCCATTCTGATTGTGGTGTTTGAGCTTTTCCTAGAACAGAGCATGAATTAACTTTAATAAAGTTTATACTTGCGTGTTTCGGTCGCTAAAGACAATCAATATCGGGCTCGTGATAGGAGTCATGATGGGAATGAAAATATCAAGAACAATGGGAGTTGGCTAGAAGTCATTGAAACTCCACCGAGCTTCCCCAGTCGTGGTAGATTTCTTTGTTGGTTGTAGTTTATGTATGGGTTGAATACCCTATGACAATTAATGTTGCAAAATAGGTTTGGTATTTTGGTGCAGATTTGTTTATATGGTTTGCTTAAAATTAGCTTGTTCATATGTTGTTGTTTGTGCGTATTGTAGGTGATGCAAGTTTGACATTCGAAAGTCAAAGTTTCATTTACCATTTCAATTTGATTGTAGCAAGTAAAACTGCATTTTCAGTTTACTTTAGTTAGTCAATACTTGATATTTGACTTTGTAAAGTCAATATTGCAAAACCATTACTCAATATTTGACTTTGTAAAGTCAATATTGCAAAACCATTACTCAATATTTGTTTTGGAGTTTATTGATAATTTGATATGTTTTAGAAGTTTGACTTAACAAAGTCAAACTTCTAATGGTTTTGTGTTGTTTAAACTTCAACTAAGTTGTAATATACGTAAGTTGGCAACTTGAGGGACCAATTGTGTATTCTAAAGTGATTATTGGGCGGGAGTTTTAAGTGTGACAACGACAACCAAGAAAAATTCAAGGACCGAGTGTGAAAAAAAGTACCTATTAGACCCTTGATTGTCTCTTACCGGAGACGCTTTTTACTTGTGCACACCAACCGATAAACCCATCCACCACTTTTTCCACACACAAACAATTTTCAATGGAAGATTTTCCCATTTTAAATGAACTCATGGAGATTGCTGGATCATCCAAGTTGAATGATCGTATGGCTGTGTGGTTTGAAGAAGAGGCTGCACAAGAATGGATTTTGAAAAAGCTAGTTCTTGAGTGCATTGAACATCGAAGAGGAATCATGAAACGAGGCGGTGATCGAAGAGAACGAAGCTCTAGGACCAGGGGAATAGCGCTTGTTGTTTGGATCTGTTGAGGAAAATCCATCCTGCACACACACCAACTTGTTCAATTGATACGATTGTTGGTCAAACTGATGAAGCTATTCGTTCCAACGAAGGTTATGTTAAGAAAATGGCTGAACATAATGCCTGAATTTTGGGTTTTTCCTTGGGGGTAGATAAACGCGGTCTTTTGGGTGCTAGTTTGGAAATATAGGTTGGTAAAAAGGGTATGTAAATTGGATCTTTTGTTTAGTTGTTGGTCTTGGTTTGATGTAGTTGTTTATGATCTTTAACCGACTATATTAATGATAAAATATCATCTAAGTTTTATGTATTTAATCTGTTCTTGTATTGTGATATTTGGTGTATTTTAGTCTAATTAGTATCAGCAAAACCAAACATCCCCTTATATCAACAAAACCAAACTGCCCCTTTTATCAGCAAAGGTTGAATCAGCACAACCAAACACCCCCGTATCAGCAAAAGCAAATGCAGTGGTTTAAAAATATGTGTTGAAAATGCAAATGCTTTGGCACTAAATCATAATGTATCACCAAACATCCCTTGTATCAAAGAAACCAAAAACCCTTTTATCAAAGAAAAGTTGTTCAAAGAAAAGCAAACACCCGTGTCGGCAAAAGCAAAGGCAGTGGTTTAAAAATATGTGTTGAAAATGCAAACGCTTTAGCACTAAATAATAATGTATTGACAATGGTGTATTGTTTAGGAAGAAATTGGTTTGGTGTTAGTGTTGACAGTGGGACTGAACACGCCCAATGTCTCAAGTTGTAACATCTTGAATTTTGACTTACCCAAGTCAAACAAACTTATGAAAGGCAAAAAATTAGTGTTTTACTATTGTGGTATGACTTGGGTAAGTCAAACCTATTAAGTTAGTGCAAAACGATTTCAAGCAGATACAATGCACAACCAAACACAATTACTTACATAAGAACCCAAATTTTTATTCATCGATTTCATGTTCTCAACAACTACAAAGTTTATTATCATCTAAACATACACTTAGCTAGACCCACAACTCTCCCTATCATCCTTTTCCTTCATTTCCTTCCTTTCCTTAAGATATTTAAACAAAATTTCCAGATTTTTAATTCTTTCTCCCAAATCGTTAAACTTTGATAACACGATGTCAGCCTCTTCCTTCTCCTTCTTAACACCAAAATCCTTTTCATTTGGGCAGTCTTCTTTCCTCAACGAACTCAACAAGGCCTTCCCTTTATCGTTTTATGCCATTATAGTTTTTTTTTTGCTTTGGGTAGAATGTGTGTTGATTGTATTTTAGGGTTGAATGTTGTGTGTTGCCGGTACAAATATGGGACAAAGTTGGGTTAGATTTTAACTATGTTGGGTCAAAATTGTGAATGATCTATTATACCCTCGAAGGAAATCCAGAAAATTAAAGTTGATTATGGCAATCCTGGTCAAGGGATGAGTTTGGCATTTAAATCCCAACTTTTGGACCTCCAGCGATGATATCGCCCAACTTTGTCCCATCGTGAAGCGTATGACCAAGTTTAGGGACCAACGGTGTATTTTAGTCTAAAATTTAAGTTTTCATGCCACCTCAGAACAACCACTATACAAGGTTTATGAAAATGTCTAAAATACTTGAAAAACTTTATATTTTATTCTAACATAGCGAGAGAGTATTTTATAATCTATGTAGCATGGAAAAAATCATATTTCTTAAACCTCTCCATAACTTAACACAATTAATAATGTGTAATCTGAAATGTTTATAAAGTTGTAACATTTTTATCATAACGAGAATAAGTTTATAAAATCAAAAGGTTCATGAATTAATGATATACGATGACATGAAACACTTATAAAGCTTTTATAAAATTTGACCATCGATGCATCCAATGCTTTATAAACCTTTTAATTTAAAGAAAATGTTACTACTATCGTATAAACACCTTAAAGCTTTGTAACTATTTCACATAACACAAACATTTAATGTTGCCATTTAAAATCTTTTCAAGCCACCTAGATGGCTAGATATGTAATCAAATCTCACTATAAACACTTTCTAAGTTTCTTTTAAAAACAAATACACAGCTTCATCACTCTTATGAATATATTTTTATGGTTATTTAGTTGTTGACTTGTAGAGCGCAACTCATTAATGTACGCATCAACTTAGAAAGATGCAACAACTACAAAAACAATCATAGAATTTGTATGTCGTTTCGCCTAAGAAATTTCAAGGCAGTACTAGAAAAAAGAAAGAAAGATAATAATTCGAATTAGAATTTGACGCAAATGACATCAAATAAACTATAAGTAGTCGTATTTCAGGCTATGCTTGGCAAGAGGCTTATAGAGGCTCATCGAGGTTTTGGCTTTTAAAATAAGTCGACTTATAAAATAAGTCTCGTTTGTCACACATGCTTATGGAGGCTAATGACTTATAAAATAAGCCATAAGCTTCCATAAGCTCAAACCCATAAAATGGGGCTTATAGGGGCTTATGAATAGTTAAATTACTTATATATCTTTAAAAATATAATGAATTATCACGTAAAAGCTGAAAATATATATGAATTTTATTTGATGTATTTTTGTGTGATTTTACATTAATAAGCTTCAGATCCAACTAATTCGCCAAACATTTTTATAAAAATATAAGCTTCAACTTTCAGCTTATAATATAAGCTCCCACCCTCTCTCTACAACCTCGTAACCCCATCATTCACCAAACATATGACTTGATCATTTTGAAATTTTGTATACTAGCAGGTTTATATTATGACATTGATTTACGGCTATAAGTTTTTATTAAAGTTTTGTTTGTTACACAAACTTATGAAATTTTTATAAACTATAAGATTCTATAAGCTCAAGCTAACATAAATGTGCTTTTAAAAATGTTTAGAGCTTGTAGTACGTTAAATTACTTAAACATGTTTAGAGCTTAGTTATGTATTATTTTACATGATAAGCTCTAGCTACTACAAATTTGTGAACCATATATAAATAAAAGCTATAGCTTTTAGCTTTTAATATAAGTTCAAGGCTTCAGTTTCAGTTACTAACTAAATTTACATAAACTAATAAGCCTGATAAACAAACCTTTGTTCCCCAGACATAGGGTATGTTTTGCAAAATGGGTTGGTGTTGGCCAAGCTGGAGTTGGAGTTGTAACTTGAGTTAGTGCTTATATTATAAGCTGGAAGTTGAAGCTTATATTTTTGTAAAACTGTTTGGCGGTTTAGTTGGAGCTGAAACTTATTAATGTAAAAGCGCATAAAGATACATCAAGTTAAATTCAAATATACTTCTAGCTTATGCGTGATACTCCACTATATTTTGAAGGTTATTTAAGTAATTTAACTAACCATAAACCCCATAAGCCCGTTTCAACTGGCTTGGTCTTATAAAATCTTCCATAAACCTGTGTGAGAAACAAAAGTTATGTTTAGGAAAAGTAACTGTTGCCAAAATTTGAGATGGTGTTGGAGATGATGCTAGAGATGAAGATTATAAAAAGATGTTATTTTTATAAGCTATATGAAGTAACATTTGATTTTCAAAGATTATGAAAGATTTTTTTTTTTATAATCTCTTGTAAGTTTTGTCTGTCAAACAAAGATTATTTTTTAAATAGTTTATTTTTTTAAAAAATAAACATAATCTCTCCATAATCTTCATGTGACAAACCTAGGGCTGAGCGTCGGTCATAAACCGACCCGAACCGACAAAACCGAGGACCGAAAACCGTGAAAAACGCGAACCGAAACCGAACCGAATGTTGTCGGTTCGGTTCGGTTTTGTCGGTCTAGGTGTATTTTGGCATGTTTTTGTCGGTTTTGGCCGAACCGAACCGAACCGACCAAACCGAAAGCATGGGACTGAACCGAAAACCGAACCGGGCTACTGTCGGTCCGGTTCGATTTTGTCGGTCGGTTCGGTTTTGAACCTTCGATCTTCACCTGACAAACCTCGCTCAAAACTTATCTTATCATCTCACTTATTTTAAAAGCTCAAAGCCTCAAACTCTTGTAAGCCCCAACAATCGAGCGCCAAACACAGCCATAATCTCACTTTTGTCACTATTATAAAAACATCCACCCAATTAAATCACTGATCAAATCATCATTCAACAAATATCAACAACCCAACATATAAACACTAATCAAATAATAGACACAAGAATCAGCCCATTAAGTCGGTTGATATCTTAGAAAACCTTGATTTAGTCTCGATCAAATAGTTTAATCCAAATAAGAATCATTCATGATCTCCCAACTAGACCAAATTTCGTAGTAAACGCTTTTTAACAACTCATATACTAATACAATCCTTTTTTTTTTTTAGCAAATTACACAAAACAAAAAAAACACAGACATAGATTTTATTTCTGACACAAACAGAGAAAAACACAACACAAAAACATAGATTTTACTTCTGACACACACAAAAAGTACAAAAAAACAAAACAAAGATTTGATTCTGCATATGAATCAAACAAGAAAAACTCCCATGACCCGACCCGGACCCGGTCAAATTTGGACTCAAAGCTCAAGTTCAACATCAAATTCAAATTCTTCTGGATTACAAAAGAATAATAATATTCAAGAAGCTAAGGCAAAAAAAGACAGTTCATTTTTTGATATAATTGCAAAGGTGTTCACATGTGGTGGTGGTCAAAATAATAAAGATAATGATGATGATTTGTATGATGATCATGCTATACCTACTACACCTGGTACACCTGCTAATTTCCAATGTAAGTTTTTCATTTTTAAGTTTGCCAAGTTTTTTAGTGATTATGATATTTGTTTGTTTATGGATTTGAATATTGATGGTTGTTAGTTGTCATGAGCTGAATTGGTAGTATTTTGTAGCGAGTTCGGGTTTTGGGGTTAGTATAATGTTAGATAACCCGCAACGCTGACCAGTCAACACGCTTGGATGACAATATGTGGGCCCGCTCAGGAGAGTGTTACCATTTTGAGCAAGTCTCTCAGTTCCGGAACCAACTGAGCTATGTGCTTGAGGGCTGTTCTGAAGAACTTGGGTCTTTACTTGGAGAATCCCAAGTCCCTACGACTAGGATATCCCATTGGGATTAATATTAGTGAATGAAATGATAGTTATGAAGTGAATTATGTGTATGGAAGTAGAGTGATATGTGCTTGATTTTGCATATTTGACATTTAAAAGTCAAATGTATTGCTCATTGATGATTAGAAATCAATAAGTCGTTGATTCAGCAATCATCGTTGCATTGAATGATAACCAGGATTTAAGACGTATGGCGTTTTTAAACTAATAAAAGACTACATAGATGTCGTTTTGAGATTTTAAAAATTAGAACGTTTGACTCTATAGAAATGTGGCAGTTTTTTTGGTAGGAAAAAAGACACCAGTAAGAGAAGCTAAATGTTATTACAGATATGCACAAAGAACCATAAATTAGAACTTTGGAATTTGAGAATAATTAGGATTATTGCATCGGTAGTCTTATCTGTTTACAGAACTTTTTGATGGCAGTCATTGAAAACCTGCATGGAATAGTTGTGAAGAAATATGTTTTAGAACTTGTAGATTTGATGTCTATAAAAATACTCACTAGTTAGGCTGTGAAAATATTACAAGAGTGTTGTTTTGCTGCAGATACAGCACGCACTCCTTCAAGAAACAGCAGAAAACACAACTACTCTGCTTCATCTACACCTTCTAGGGCATCTGGTGGAATACAAGGCATCGATGAGCTATCCTTTGAAGATATTCGTAAGGCGACTGGAAATTTCTCTGATTCAAACATAATTGGGGAAGGAGGATTTGGTTCCGTTTATAAGGGAACGCTGAGAAACGGATCCGTCATTGCTATAAAGCGTGCAAAAAAGGTTAATTATATTTGGAATAGAAACTATTACTACCTCTATAAATTGAATGGAAATATAATCATAAAAAACTTGTTAGCTAGTAAATTGGTTGCTAATGCCATATATAAATATCTAATACGCTTGTGCTTGTAAACTGGTTGCTAATTGGCTGCTAGTGTCAGATGTAAATTGGTTGCTAATGTTGAATCTTGTGAACCTAAAGCAATACCATCAAGTTATCAGTATTATGGTATTTGGAAAAGATGTAATTTATACATAAGTTTTTATATACGAAAACCATAAAATTCAAATTCCATGGGGGTATTAAGGAGTATTTATTAATTATTTACGTTTTATGTGGCAGGATAATTATGACCAAGGGACTCCATTGGAGTTCAAAAATGAAATTCTAACATTATCACAGATCGAGCATCTAAATCTGGTCAGATTTTATGGTTATATAGAGCATGGTGGCGAGCGTATTATCTTGTTAGAATATGTTACCAACGGAACCCTTCGTGAACATTTAGATGGTAAGTGCAGCTACATGTATCCAGTTTTTAACTTCAGTCTACCACTTCCCTCAAAAGGAACAGTTTGCTCTTTTTGCCTTGTAGTTCTAAAGTTACTTCAGAAGTAATATTGTATTTCTTTTAGGTAAATGTGGAAATGGGCTTGAAATTGGAGAGCGGCTAGATATTATGATCGATGTAGCTCATGCAATTACATATTTGCATACGTATACAGGTATGTTGCTTATTACTTATAAACACAGATGTTTTTAGTATCAAGAAATCTCATTAATTGTTTATTTATAAACAAATTGCAGATCAACCAATAATCCACAGAGACATAAAATCCTCTAATATACTGATTACTGATAAACTGCGTGCAAAAGTGGCTGATTTTGGATTTGCCCGTATAAATGTTGGAGATCCAGATGCCACTCACATATCTACTCAAGTGAAAGGAACTGCAGGCTACTTAGATCCCGAATACCTAAGTACATACCAACTTACTGATAGGAGTGATGTTTACTCTTTCGGGGTTGTGCTTGTGGAGCTGGTCACAGGAAGACTACCAATTGAGTTAAACAAAGCTACTAATGAGAAGATAACGAAAACTTGGGTAATTTCTTCTGACCCAGATAAATATGCTGTTTTTTCATGCCATGTCTCTTCTGATATTCATTTGCTACCCCTGGTTCCTTAAAAGTTGGAACTTCACAAATTAAGGAATGTTGTGGGCCAAATAAAAGATATAGATATGATAACTTAGTGTGATTGGGTACATTCAGAAATATTTGAGGAACCATATCTGCTCATCTCTTATTTAATACTGTAGTTATACTTTATAATGCCATGCATAGTTTGTTGTCAAGTATCTAGAAATTAGCATAATAAAGCACATTTGGAAAACATCAGCGAATAGTTCTCTCGTCATTAGTTATCACTTATTAGTCACACCTTGAAGGGTGTAAGTAGTCTTTCGTCACATATCTAGAAATACGTTTTCAGGGCATTTGGAACCAACTGTTGAATTGTTTTCAATCATACCTTGTTTAACAGTCATACTTTGATAGTCTGAAGCGTAGTAGACGGTCAAATATATTTGATTGCCTCATAACCGATACTTGTAAATGATGCTTGTGGTATCTCAGTGCTTGGTGTGTTTGGGAAGTTTGGAAAAGAATAGTGAACTGTTGCCTCTACTTTGATAGCGTTTAGTGCAATTTTTTTTCACGAAGGCAAACATATTAACTAGCGTGTACAATGAAAATATTTTCTAGGAACATTTGAAAGGATGGCCTCATTTTGCTTTCAAACATCATTACACTTTGGTCAGGACAAATTAAAAGTATTCATAAACCCAAATCAAGCAATGGGCCCACGGAAACTTGGTAAGACTGGGAATGTCTGGATAATAATTAGTGAATTGTTGACCATCATGCTTACCTTAGTAGGCTCGTGAAACCTATAAGATCTAACAAGCATTCACAGGCTAGTGAAACCTATGACCTCAAGAATAAGGAAAAAAACAAAGTCAGGCTAATCATAAACGTAACTATCCTCTTGCAGGCACTGCATAGACTAAAACAAGGGGAGGTGGTACTAGCAATGGATCCGAAACTAAGGAGGAATCCAGCATCCCTGATGGTGGTCGAAAAGGTTTTAAGACTCGCCCGACAATGTCTGGCCCCCACAAGGCAGTTAAGACCATCGATGAAGAAATGTGCAGAGATCTTGTGGAGAATAAGAAAAGATTTCCATGAACATAACGATGTTACCGCTGTTGCAAACCATTCTGTACAAGTACCTCAAATGGATGGCAGAAAAAACCACCGCCGTGAATTCTTTGGTATTGAAGATAGCAGCAAGGAAAAGTTTCAATCTGCATAGAAGTTGTGCACAAAAAAAGGTTTTGTATGTAGAGAATTTATTCAACTGTTTATTTGTATCATATATTAATATGTTATATTTATTTATACACACATACAAATACTTTTGTATACTTGTATTGGTGACTGGTGTGTTACAGTAGTAAAAATATGTTGTGATTGATGTTCACTCTTCTTGCTATAAGATGTAACTAGCATATCACTGTATATTTTGCATTGATTCGAACTCCAATTTGGTTTGATGGATGTTGCGACAAGATTTTGTCATTAGCACTAAAACACAAAACAACACAGAGATTTGATTCTGCATATGAATCAAACAAGAAAAACTCCCATGACCCGACCCTGACCCGGTCAAATTTGGACCCAAAGCTCAAGTTCAACTTTAAATTAAAATTCTTCTGGATTACATAAGAATAATAATATTCAAGAAGCCATGGCAAAAAAAGATAGTTCATTTTTTGATATAATTGCAAAGGTGTTCACATGTGGTGGTGGTCAAAATAATAAGGATGATGATGATGATTTGTATGATGATCATGCTATACCTACTACACCTGGTACATTCCAATGTAAGTTTTTCATGTTTAAGTTTGCCAGGTTTTTTAGCTATGATATTTATTTGTTTAAGGATTTGAACATTGATGGTTGTTAAATGGCATGAGCTGAATTGGTAGTATTTTGTAGCGATTTTGGGTTTTGGGGTTAGTAAAGTGTTAGATAACCCACAATGCTGACCTGTCAACACGCTTGGATGACAATATGTGGGCCCGCTCAGGAGAGTGTTACCATTTTGAGCAAGTCTCTCAGTTCCGGAACCAACTGAGCTATGTGCTTGAGGGCTGGTCTGAAGAACTTGGGTCTTTACTTGGAGAATCCCAAGTCCCTACGACTAGGATATCCCATTGGGATTAATATTAGTGAATGAAATGATAGTTATGAAGTGAATTATGTTTATGGAAGTAGAGTGATATGTGCTTGATTTTGCATATTTGACATTTAAAAGTCAAATGTATTGCTCATTGATGATTAGGAGATTAATAAGTAGTTGATTCAGTAATCATCATTGCATTGAATGCTAACCAGGATTTACGACGTATAGCGTTTTTAAACTAAAAAAACAGGCTACATAGATGTCGTTTTGAGATTTTAAAAAGTAGACCGTTTGACTCTATAGAAATGTGGCAGTTTTTTTTATAGGAAAAAGACACCAGTAAGAGAAGCTAAATGTTATTACAGTCATGCGCAAAGAACCATAAATTAGAACTTTGGAATTTGAGAATAATTAGGATTATTGCATCGGTAGTCTTATCTGTTTACAGAAGTTTTTGATGGTAGTCGTTGAAAACCTGCATGATATAGTTGTCAAGAAATATGTTTTAGAACTTGTAGACTTGATGACTATAATAATACTCACTAGTTATGCTGTGAAAGTGTTACAAGAGTGTTGCTTTTCTTCAGATACAACACGCACTCCTTCAAGAAACAGCAGAAAACACAACTACTCTGCTTCATCTACACCTTCTAGGGCATCTGGCGGAATACAAGGCATCGATGAGTTATCCTTTGAAGATATTCGTAAGGCGACTGGAAATTTCTCTGATTCAAACATAATTGGGGAAGGAGGATTTGGTTCCGTTTATAAGGGAACGCTGAGAAATGGATCCGTCATTGCTATAAAGCGTGCAAAAAAGGTTAATTATTTTTGGAATAGAAACTATTACTATCTCTATAAATTGAATGGAAATATAATCATAAAAAACATCGTAGCTAGTAAATTGGTTGCTAATGCCAGATATAAATATCTAATACGCTTGTGCTTGTAAAGTGGTTGCTGGTGTCAGATGTAAATTGGTTGTTAATGTTGAATCTTGTGAACCTAAAGCAATGCCATCAAGTTATCAGTATTATGGTATTTGGAAAAGATGTAATTTATATATGAGTTTTTATATACGAAAAACATAAAATTCCAATTCCATGGGGTATTAAGGAGTATTTATTAAATATTTACATTTTATCTGGCACGACAGTTATGACCAAGGGACTCCATTGGAGTTCAAAAATGAAATTCTAACATTATCACAGATCGAGCATCTAAATCTGGTCAGATTTTATGGTTATATAGAGCATGGTGGCGAGCGTATTATCTTGTTAGAATATGTTACCAACGGAACCCTTCGTGAACATTTAGATGGTAAGTGCAGCTACATGTATCCAGTTTTTAACTTCAGTCTACCACTTCCCTCAAAAGGAACAGTTTGCTCTTTTTGCCTTGTAAAGTTACTTCAGAAGTAATATTGTATTTCTTTTAGGTAAATGTGGAAATGGGCTGGAGCGGCTAGATATTATGATCGATGTAGCTCATGCAATTACATATTTGCTACAGGTATGTTGCTTATTACTTATAAACAAAGATGTTTTTAGTATCAAGAAATCTCATTAACTGTTTATTTATAAACAAATTGCAGATCAACCAATAATCCACAGAGACATAAAATCCTCTAATATACTGATTACTGATAAACTGCGTGCAAAAGTGGCTGATTTTGGATTTGCCCGTATAAATGTTGGAGATCCAGATGCCACTCACATATCTACTCAAGTGAAAGGAACTGCAGGCTACTTAGATCCCGAATACCTAACTACCTAAGTACATACCAACTTACTGATAGGAGTGATGTTTACTCTTTTGGGGTTGTGCTTGTGGAGCTGGTCACAGGAAGACTACCAATTGAGTTAAACAAAGCTACTAATGAGAAGATAATGAAAACTTGGGTAATTTCTTCTGACCCAGATAAATATGCTGTTTTTTCATGCCATGTCTCTTCTGATATTCACTTGCTACCCCTGGTTCCTTAAAAGTTGGAACTTCACAAATTAAGGAATGTTGTGGGCCAAATAAAAAATATACATATGATAACTTAGTGTGATTGGGTACATTCAGAAATATTTGAGGAGCCATATCTGCTCATCTCTTATTTAATACTGTAGTCAAACTTTATAATGTCATGCGTAGTTTGTTGTCAAGTATCTAGAAACTAGCATAATAAAGCACAGTTGGAAAAAATCAGCGATAGTTCTCTCGTCATTAGTTTTCATTTATTAGTCACACCTTGAAGGGTGTAAGTAGTCTTTCGTCACATATCTAGAAATACGTTTTCAGGGCATTTGGAACCAACTGTTGAATTGTTTTCAATCATACACCATGTTTAACAGTCATACTTTGATAGTCTGAAGCGTAGTAGACAGTCAAATATATTTGAATGCCTCATAACCGATACTTGTAAATGATGCTTGTGGTATCTCAGTACTTGGTGTGTTTGGGAAGTTTGGAAAAGAATAGTGAACTGTTGCCTCTACTTTGATAGCGTTTAGTGCAATTTTTTTTCAAATACTAGAAATGCTGTTTCACGAAGGCAAACATATTAACTAGCGTGTACAATGAAATTATCTTCTAGGAACATTTGAAAGGATGGCCTCATTTTGCTTTCAAACATCATTACACTTTGGTCAGGACAAATTAAAAGTATTCATAAACCCAAATCAAGCAATTGGCCCACAGAAACTTGGTAAGACTGGGAATGTCTGAATAATAATTAGTGAATTGTTCACCATCATGCTTACCTTAGTAGGCTCGTGAAACCTATAAGATCTAACAAGCATTCACAGGCTAGTGAAACCTATGACCTCAAGAATAAGGAAAAAAACAAAGTCAGGCTAATCATAAACGTAACTATCCTCTTGCAGGCACTGCATAGACTAAAACAAGGGGAGGTGGTACTAGCAATGGATCCGAAACTAAGGAGGAATCCAGCATCCCTGATGGTGGTCGAAAAGGTTCTAAGACTCGCCCGACAATGTCTGGCCCCCACAAGGCAGTTAAGACCATCGATGAAGAAATGTGCAGAGATCTTGTGGAGAATAAGAAAAGATTTCCATGAACATAACGATGTTACCGCTGTTGCAAACCATTCTGTATACCTCAAATGGATGGCAGAAAAAACCACCGCCGTGAATTCTTTGGTATTGAAGATAGCAGCAAGGAAAAGTTTCAATCTGCATAGAAGTTGTGCACAAAAAAAGGTTTTGTATGTAGAGAATTTATTCAACTGTTTATTTGTATCATATATTAATATGTTATATTTATTTATACACACATACAAATACTTTTGTTATATTAATATGTTATATTAATATGTAGAGTGTTGCTTTTCTTCAGATACAATACGCACTCCTTCAAGAAACAGCAGAAAACACAGCTACTCTGCTTCATCTACACCTTCTAGGGCATCTGGCGAATACAAGGCATCGATGAGTTATCCTTTGAAGATATTCGTAAGGCGACTGGAAATTTCTCTGATTCAAACATAATTGGGGAAGGAGGATTTGGTTCCGTTTATAAGGGAACGCTGAGAAATGGATCCGTCATTGCTATAAAGCGTGCAAAAAAGGTTAATTATTTTTCGATAGAAACTATTACTACCTCTATAAATTGAATGGAAATATAATCATAAAAAACTTCTTAGCTAGTAAATTGGTTGCTAATGTCAGATATAAATATCTAATACGCTTGTGCTTGTAAATTGGTTGCTAGTGTCAGATGTAAATTGGTTGCTAAGGTTGAATCTTGTGAACCTAAAGCAATGCCATCAAGTTATCAGTATTATGGTATTTGGAAAAGATGTGATTTATACATTAGTTTTTATATACGAAAACCATAAAATTCAAATTCCATGGGGTATTAAGGAGTATTTATTAAATATTTACGTTTTATGTGGCAGGACAATTATGACCAAGGGACTCCATTGGAGTTCAAAAATGAAATTCTAACATTATCACAGATCGAGCATCTAAATCTGGTCAGATTTTATGATTATATAGAGCATGGTGGCGAGCGTATTATCTTGTTAGAATATGTTACCAACGGAACCCTTCGTGAACATTTAGATGGTAAGTGCAGCTACATGTATCCAGTTTTTAAGTTCAGTCTACCACTTCCCTCAAAATGAACACTTTGCTCTTTTTGCCTTGTAGTTCTAAAGTTTATTACATGTATCAAGAAATCTCATTAACTGTTTATTTATAAACAAATTGCAGATCAACCAATAATCCACAGAGACATAAAATCCTCTAATATATTGATTACTGATAAACTGCGTGCAAAAGTGGCTGATTTTGGATTTGCCCGTATAAATGTTGGAGATCCAGAAGCCACTCACATATCTACTCAAGTGAAAGGAACTGCAGGCTACTTAGATCCCGTGTACCAAGTACATACTGTCATATTCACAACAATACTTTATTTCAAATCAAAGCCTCAATAGTCGGATTAGATTAAGCCAACAATAGTATCCAAAGTGTTACAAGGTTAGGTTGACAAATACAAAGAAGAAACAAGATGAGTACTATGATCAGAAAAGAGAGAGTATAAGACAATGACTGCACACACAATTGTGTGATAACCCCAGATTAGGGGAAGGATTAAATAAGATAAAAAGATACACAATGACCCCCTCAACTACTATAAGAGAGGCATCGTGAAATGAACGATGTCAATGAAATGAACTTCTAAACCCTTTAAACCATTTATGCTTTGTCCAAGAATAACCTCCGTAATAAGCGCAATAAACATAACTTGAAAACTATTAGCAATTGATAGAATGACATGTTTGCCAGATTATGACCATAATTTCTAACATTCCCTTTAATCATTGGGCAAACATATCAAACAATATCAATTTTTCACACAAGAATTTATCTTGATAAGCAGGAAGGTTTTGTAAGAATGTCTCTGAGTTTGGTTTGAAGAGCCAATCTTTTGGCACTTATAACACCTCTTCCAATTTTTTCTCACGAGGAAGTGAACATCAATTTCAAAATGTTTTGATCTTTCATGGAAAAGCGAGTTGACGACAAGTTGCAAAGCGATTTGTTATCACAAAAAGATTAACGAGGAGATTGATATCAACTTTTAGATCTTTTAAGATTTTTGAATCCAAATAATTTCACGAACAGCGATGACATTGATCTATACTACCTGTCATGGAAGATTTTGAAAGGGTGTTTTGTTTTTACTTTTCCATGAGATCAAACAATCATTAAAGAAAACACGATAACACGTGATGATTTCCGGTTTTCTTGCATTTAGCCAGTCGCATCACTATACCCTTCAAGATGATTTTCGAGTTCTTGAAATTATACCTTAGACCTTTTCACGGAGCTCCTTTCGGATATCTCGAACATTGAGGCACATTCTAAATGAGATTTCAAGGAGAATGCATATATTGTGCCAGACGGTGGGTGAGTATGAGATGTCAGTGCGGTATGGGTGAGATAAATAAGTTTCCCAGTAACCCGATAACCGATAATGTTAACAAGTAAGGGATCATCGTGAGTGGGTATGTATGGAAGAACAAAGTTGGGTTCCATGGGAGTGGACACAAGTTTGCACCCAAGGAGTCCAAACTCTTTGAGGAGTTCAAGACAATATTTTCTTTGGGTGAGACATATGTTATTACCAGTTTTTAAAACCTCAATGCCAAGAAAATATTTTAAGTTTCCTAAGTCTTTTATATGAAATTTAGATTTTAGAAATTCTTTGAATAGGTTTATCTCATCAATGCGGTTTCGAGAAGGACAATGATCATTGATGATTGAACAAAGTTATTTTCTTTTAATACACTAACAAGTTTTCATTCCATTTCACGGGAGCTTGTTTAAGGCCATACAGAGACTTGACAAGTTTACGGACTTTATTCTTATTGTTCTCATTCTGAACCCCTTAGGATGGTCATATAGACATTCTCATCAAGGTCTCCATCTGAGAAAGGCATTGTTAACATCAAGTTGGAAAAGAGGCCATTTGTTTTTCACAGCTAAGGCAATAAGACATCTAACGATGAACATTTTCACAACAGGAGAAAAGTTTCATCATAGTCTATTCCTTCCCTTTGGTTATAACCTTTAGCAACTAATCTAGCCTTGTATCTATCAACTTCACCATTGGCTTTATATTTGATTTTAAAGATCCATTTGTAACCAATGGGAGTTCTATTAGGTGGAAGATCGGTTATATCCAAGCATGATTTTCATTTAAGGCCTCAATTTGAGTTTATAGCATCAACCCAATTCTTGTCAAGAATAGCTTCTTCAATGGTAGGTTCAATAGTTTTATTTAGACTAGAGGAAAGCAGAATTATCTTTGTTAAGATTAGAGTAATTAACAACCTTTTCAACACCATATTTAACTTTCCTTCAACAATAAAGTCATTAAGATTCTTGGCGGTTTAGAAACTCTGGTTGACCTTCTAGTAGTAGTGGTGGCAAGCCTACTTCTTGTTGAATTCGATTTGAATCGGAAGATATATCGAGAGAATCGGAAGATGTATCGATGAGGATGTGATTCATGTGATACGATTGCCCTCGAGTGTGTATTTTCATCTATGAAAGTTGCAACAGTTCATCATCCCTAGTAGGATAACCCAACATTGTGCCATCATCATAGGATGTCACTCTCCCTTCATCATTGGGACTTATTTTTTAGTCAAAGAAATTTTTGTGATTTAAATCTTTAGGCACATAAGTTTCAACAAAAGGTTTTGACAAAGTATTTTTCATTTTGAAGGAAAAACAGTTTCATAAAATTTGACATCTCTGGAATAAAAGATATTTTTTGTTTCTAAACTTAAAAGTTTATAACCTTTTTCTCATTTGAATAACCAATAAAACACTTTTTCGGACCTACTACTAAATTTATCGAGATGTTGAGAATGGTGGCATAGCATAAGCGACCAAAGACTCTAAGGAAAGAGAGTGAAGGGTCATGCCCATACGAGGGGAAGGAGACTTGCGGACAACACCAAGATGGTAACTTTGTTTATGACATAAGCGCGGTTAGAACACATTCGAAGCCAAGATATAGAGGTAATTTCCACAAACATAAGGGATCTAGCCACATTAAGGAGGCGCCTATGTTTCCTTTACTCGCAATACCATTTTGTTGTGGTGTATAAACATAAGAGGTTTGATGTAAAATTCCTTTTCATGAAAGAAGTGTTGAAGTTTGTTATTGACAAATTCCGTCCCATTATCACTCGAATATCTTAACATTGTGTTCAAATTGATTTGATAGCATATGAGTAAAGTTGACAATGAAACATAAACATCATCCTTTCCCTTAAGCATATAAACCCAGACATCCCTAGAATAGTCATCAACAATGGTTAAAGAGTATTTGTAGCCATCTCTGCTAGTGACTTTATATGGTCCCCATACATCTAGGTGAACAAGTTGACCAATTTTAGTTAATTTATGTTCACTTAGAGTAAATGGTTCCCTGGTTTGTTTAGCTTTATTGCAAGTATCACAAAGATGGTCAGATTCAGATGTACTATCAAGTTTAAGAGTGGGTTTAAGTATATGTAGGACTTGATCAGAGGGATGACCAAGTCTTTGATGCCAGAGATTTCTAGAAACATGACAAACAGATATGCAGTTATTAGAAGTGACCTTACATGTAGAATCAATATCAAACATATATAACCCATTGCATTGTTTACCAATCCCCACAATCCTTTTTTGATGTAAATCCTGTATATAGCAATTAGATTCATTAAACCCAACAAACATCTTATTGTCTCTAGCAATCTTATGAGCAGAATGCGATGACATTGTACTCGGGAACAACGAACATCAAAAGAGTTAGGTCATTATTGACCTTAAATCACCAATTTAGTAATTAAGGCCCAGTACCATTGGGATGTCCAACAGTTAGACCAAGATTTGAAATGTCAACAACATTGATTAAAAATTTGCAGAGATCTGATCATGTGTTGATTTGCACAGTCAACAATCCAACCAAGACCGATGTTTCGAGATAAAGTTTTGTGTTGTTATTAAAAATTTGTTGAAGTTTATGTTAAACTTGACACTACCATTAAAGAAAGTTCTTGAAAAATTTTACCCGCCATGTTGGCATTAGCGAAGACACATTGTTTTCATTAAGAAGACTCATAAGTATGGAGAGTGTTCATTAGAAAAGAGACATGAGAGTTGCTAGCTCTATTATCGGTGACATGATTAGCATCGATTGGAAACATTATTACTCACGATGTGTTTAGCATTAAAGTTCCTTTGATATATCCAAAGGGATAACCAACAAGATCATAACATCTATCAACGATGTGACGGGTTTTTGCGGTTAGTACATTTGAGATTCATGTTTGGTCCTCTGTTGTTTGTTTATTACCAACATTAAAACCGAGCCTTTATTGAAATTGTTGTTGTTGTTGTTAAATCCTTTCTTGTTATCAAAAATTTTCCACCATCAAAAGTTTTGCAACAAAAGCGGTAGCATTGGGTTTAGCGAGCTATTCCCGGATGAGACATTTCGTGAGATTCTTCTCCGGAGACACAGAGAAAGCGCTTTGACATTAGGCAAAGGGTCTCGTTAAAATATTACTTCGATGGGAACATAGGAGTCATCAACACCCATAAGAAATTGCATTAATTTGATTAGGCGATTATGTTTTTCAAAATGTTTTTGACCTCACAAGTATGGGGAGGTAAGCTAATCATACAATCAAATTGTTTCCACAAAGAGTTAAGGTTGTTGTAATAATCAAAGAGATGACCCACTTTGACTAAGAGAGTTTATATTTTTATGCAAATTAAAAATATTTGAACCATCAACCTTATCATAAGTATCTTTAAGATCATTCCACATTTCATAAGCGGTTTAGCATAGATTGCACAACAAATAATTCGGGGATCGAGAGAGTTAAGAATCGGTGACAACAACGAGTTACAAGTATCCCATTGATTAGCAAGAATAGGATTTGAGTCATCTCTTAAGCAAGTACCATCAATAAATCCTAACTTATTATGATTCCTTAAGGCAAAGGTCATAGCCATATTCCATATTTTATAATTTTCTGTTCCAGTGAGTTTGATGAAAATAATAGGTGTACCATTAGTGTTGTTAGGGTGTAAATATAAAGCATCACCAAAGGATAAGCTTTTTTCAGTGGAAGAACCACCACCACCAGTATTATCATCACCAATAGCCATAATGTAAACAATAAGAAAGACAAATAACATAGAAAAATAACAACTAAAGTAGATAAACAAATAAGAGACAGTAAGAATAAGAACTTGAAATTAAGAAACAACAAGAACCAAGCTTGTGGACTGGGGTAAACCTGAGCAGGTATTCATACCACTCAAAAGTGGCTGATCAAGATGTTAGTATACCCCGTTTGCACCTACAAAGACTTAAGTACTGTTGTTTGAAGATGAGAGTAGACTTATAGGGTAATATGCAGCGGAAAGAACAAATCACAATTACCCTAGATTCACTTAGTCTAGGGCTAATTGTGAATAAGAGATAACCAGTGATTACGCCAATAGTAATAACCCCAAACCACCTTTTGAAACCCAGAATAGCTTTTGATTGTTGACGGAGAGATATCCTCAAGTTTCTGCGAAGAAACCCTAGGATGGTGAATCAACCGTGATTATGAGCCTGATGCTCTGATACCATGTACGAAAGTATCAGCAGATTCACAACAATACTTTATTCAAACCAAAGCCTCAATAGTCGGCTTAGATTAAGCCAACAATAGTATCCAAAGTGTTACAAGGTTAGGTTAATGTCAATGAGACAATAACCAGACAAATACAAAGAAGAAACAAGATGAGTACTATGATCAGAAAAGAGAGAGTATAAGACAATGACTGCACACACAGTTGTGTGATAACCCTAGATTAGGGGAAGGATTAAATAAGAGAAAAAGATACACAATGATCCCCTCAAGTATTATAAGAGAGGCATCAGCAGAAATGAACAGGCATCAACAGAAATGAACTTCTAAACCCTTTAAACCATTTATGCTTTGTCCAAGAATAACCCCTGTAATAAGCCTGCAATAAACATAACTTGAAAACTATTAGCAATTGATAGAATGACATGTTTGCCACAGATTATGACCGTAATTTCTAACACATACCAACTTACTGATAAGAGTGATGTTTACTCTTTCGGGGTTGTGCTTGTGGAGCTGGTCACAAGAAGACTACCAATCGAGTTAAACAAATCTACTAATGAGAAGATAACGAAAACTTGGGTAATTTCTTCTGACCCAGATAAATTTGCTGTTTTTTCATGCCATGTCTCTTCTGATATTCACTTGCTACCCCTGGTTCCTTATGTTGGGAATTATGCGAAGTAGGATTTCTCATCAATTCTCGCCAAGGATTCTGCGGCTGAGAAGGCGTAATCAAGAAGAGATCTCTTTGAAGTATAAAAGCCTTGCCGTGTATCTATTTGAAGAGTGGAAGGCGACTAGGATCCAGACACGCTTTATTAATTATATGCTAACCCATCATTATTCTTGAACCGCCCGAGGTTAGCATGGGTATTATTGTACCTTTCAATATTGTTTGGTGTTTAGTCATTAAATGCATGCTTGCATGCTTAGTCGATTGAGTAGTAATAGTTTAGGGTTCCTTGTCTATAAAAGGAACTTCATAGTATGTAATAGATAACTCATTCGAAACATAGAGTTTCAGTTTATAAAAGATCCATAGAGGATCTAAGTGTTCTTAGTTATAACAGCTTGTATTTACATTCCGCTTAAGAATACGAGTTGTAGAGATTTTCTATTAGTTTTTTTATGATTACATAGGCAACACTAACGATCTACGAGTGCTCAAGATCTGTCAAGGTCTGATTGTTTTAAACAAGTGGTATCAGAGCCTCGGGAGAGTCTCTACGATACTAAGAACCATATTTAACCTCACCCCATACAACCAAAACACATTCACCATGCCCAACTCGATGATGAATCCAAGTCACAACAACAACATCAAGAACACCACCTCTATGCAAAGAACTTAGTCTTTCCAACAAGAATGGTAAGTTTCCTTATCTAAAAAGGAAGAGTATGATCCGTGGACAATGAAGATGCGTAATCGATCTCCAATATTGATTGGAATCTTTGGGAGATTATGAAGAAAGGAAGCAGATCTGAAGAAGACTATCCTGGATCTTGATGGTAAGTTTACCATTGCTCCTCCCAAAAGCTGCAGAAGAGATTCTAGGCGTGCAGAGAGAGCACAAAGTAAGAACCATCCTTCTTCAAGCTATTCTCGAAGATCACTTGGGTGATTTTCACCACATGGATGATGCAAAGGACATATGGATGGTGCTTAAAGCAAGGTTCGGTGGCAATGAAGAGTCCGGAGAATGAGGAAGTCCATGCTTTGAGACAACACTTTCAAGAATTCAATATCTCGAAGAAGAAGGTATCCACAAGGGATCTGACGGGTTCCATAAGATTTTGAGTCGCCTAAACCAATTGAATGCAAAACGACAATGATGATTGCAATTCAAAGTTCCTACGATCTTTGCCTCCATCATGGTTACATGTAAGTATAGCCCTTAAGGCTAAAGGTGGGTTGGACATGCTCACTTTTGATGAGTGCACAACAAACTCAAATCTCTTGAACCTCGATGTCGATCTCCCTACCGTGCATCCTCTTACGGTCATACTGACCTTTGTTGGGACATCTCACTCCAATATGATGATACATGCTCCTAGTCCAACTTACTTACCATCATCATCTTACAATCGCCCCACTCCATCATGCCCTCAAGCTAAAGCGGTAGTATATTGGAGGATGTTCTTCATTCATTTGTTCTTGATTATGATACTCGTGACATCTTGTCTATGAAGATTTTGAGCGAGGTGGACCCACTTGATATGGAGGAGATGAAACCGAAATGGCGGTGGCCATGCTTTCGATGAGATATCAAAAGGTTGAAGAGAGGTCGGGAAGAAAGTTTGGCTTCAAGGAAAGGATCCACTCGTTTGACGGAGAAAGGTCAAGTGTTTTCTTGTCACCGATGGGTCATTCTCGAGGAATGCAAAGATAGGAAGAGTGGAGAGGAGCTAACTACAATTCCTATCGCCAGAATCGAAGGAAGCTAGAACGCCGGTGACTCTTGTCACCTTGGATGAACAGGTCAATGGCCGCACATGAACTGTGAATGAGGAAGTCTACGATACTGAGAGAAGCTTGGATTCTTTGGCAAGATGTACTTGGAAGATAGGCATGATCAATTTGCCTTGATGGGACTTTCTCATGTACACAATCTGTATATTTGGTTGTAGTGAAGATACAATGAACTTAAAGAAGCTTATGATACTATGAAACCTAAATACAATGAATGCTATGTTGATAATGAAGCTTATAAACTTTCATTAAAAACATTAGAAAGACAAAAGGTATGGTTTCAAAAGAATCGGATAGCTTATGAAGAAAAGATAAAGGGGTTACAATTTGATCTAGATATTGCAAACGTTAACCTAAAACGCACCGAAAAGAAAAAGGCGATGCTATTCCGAGAACCTAGAGCTTAAAGAGAAACTAGCTAAGGAAATAGCTAGACATAAGCAATGGCTAATATCGGTGACAATCTAGCTAGAAATCTATAGTAGTCGGTCGGTGATCTCGGAATAGGTTTAGGTTTTCAAAAGTATGTGGATTGGAAGCTAGGAAAGATGGGCGTAAATCTACACCGCAGCTTAGAAAATTTAGTTAAAGAAGGTGATTTGCATGTCGTCCCCGGTCCTATTAGAGGTGAATTCATGCCCACCGACCGTCCATCATCATTGACTTTGATGGATCACACCATCTGTATGGCAAAAGTCAAAAGACTTGCGGACATCGATGCTTCATCTAATGACTTTGTCTCTTTCTATGACAAATGACAATTCATCGGATCAAGGGTCTACTTCACTGTGATTCAAGTGATAAGTCGACCTTCCCAAGCACTCACGAGCCTACACCCAAGCCTCGCACCCAAGTCTATCTACAAGCCTTCTAGGGTAGTCTGAGGAATCAACTTCAAGCCTGTTTCCCCAAGACTTGTCCTTTAAATCTTTGCATAATAAGTCATTAAAACAATTCCTTTAATGTTTCGGTTTAAGTACTTCTACATGTAATAGAACATCTTCTTTGTTGAATAAATCTTCCAAAAGGAAGACATGTTTTGTATGTGGAAGTAAATTTCATTTAATTAAGGATTGTGATTTCTATGAGCAAAGATTGGGTGTATGTGCTACTCACAGAAACCTAGACCAAGTGTGGACCAATGTTAAGAATATTCCACCTTATGTCCCACAAGCTACTTATCCGACTCTCCTTGGAGGAGATCATCGATAGACCTTATGTGCAACCTACTAGCCCATACTTTAAACATGGTTATTGGCCGCATATGTTGACTCTATGAATAATGGGAAAGGATTTTGGGCATCATCAAGTCCTCGTGAGTTGTTCTTGGAATGATAAGGGACCTAAATTTCAATGGAAACCCAAGAACAATGGTGGATCTTTCTCATCTGCTAGACAAAAATCTTATGATCCACGAGGCAGGTTCAAGTCAGCAATGACTTGAGCCTCCTTTGTATACTAACATTCTTTTGTATATATTTTTGTTTCTATAGGATCATCCCCTTAAGCATAAAGATATTGGTATTGTTGATAGTGGTTGTTCAAGAAGTATGTCTGGAAATAGAGATATGATGCACAATTTTGTTCCTATTGAAGAAGGAGGCAATGTGACTTTTGGTGGAAGTGATGGTAGAATTATCGAAAGGCACCATCAAGGCACCCTCTTGAACTTTGAGAATGTGTACTATGTTAGGGAACTTCAACACTTCAATTTTTTCTCGGTCTCACAAATTTGTGACAACAAGAACAAGGTACTCTTCTCTCAAGATGAATGTCTTGTGCTTTCTAAAGAGTTCAAGCTTCCGAAGATACTTCAATCTTTGAGAGTTCCTCGAACTCACAATCTATACACATTCAACCTCAATGAAGTTCATCCCGAAGGTGACCTCACTTGTTTGGTGGCTAAAGCATCCTTGGATGAGTCTACCAAATGGCACAGGAGAATGGCTCATGTGAATTTCAAGACCATAAATAAACTCTAAAATGGGTCTTGTTGAAGGTCTTCCTCCAAAGTTTTCTCCAATGATCATAATTGTGTTGCATGCAACAAAGGGAAGCAACAGAGCCTCCTACAAAGCTATCTTCGCTATGAGCATTATTTCCGAGCCTCTTCACCGTTACATATGGATCTATTTGGTCCAACTCAAGTCGAAGCATTGATCACAAGTATTTTGTTTGGTTATCACCGATGGCTATAGTGATTTTGTTGGGTGTTCTTTCTAAGGACTAAAGATGAAACATCTCCGGTCTTGAAAGACTTCATCACCCTCGTTGAAAATCGGTTGAACAAGAAGGTTAAGGAATTCGGTGTGATAATGGGACAGAGTTCAAGAATGCTATTATTATAGAACTCAGAGGTCTAAAAGGATAAAGAGGACTATAGCAATCCAAGAACCCCGCAACAAAATGGGGTAGTGAAAGAAAGAATAGGACCTTGATAGAGGCTGCAAGATCAATGCTACAGACTCTAAATTGCCCACTATGTTCGGATCAAGTTGGCACAACTTGCTATGTGCTAAACAGAGTCTCCATTACTAGACCTCACCTCAAAACACCATATGAGCTTCTCTTTGGGAAGGTTCCATCCATTCATTACCTCAAACCTTTTGGTTGTCGGTGACCTTTCTAAACACCGGTGATCCGTTGGGAAGTTTGATGAGAAAGTGGTGAGGTTATATTGTGGGTTATTCATTTCATAGCAAGGCTTACTGAGTGTACAATTTATCGCCAAGAAAATAGAGAGACTTTGAACACGAGATACATGGAAGATAAGCCCAATGTTCAGGGCGATTGTGGTCATGTGTGGTCTTTGACCTTGACTACTTAAGCGATTATTTGGGTTATACTAGACATATGGCTAACCAACGTGCAGGTTCTCAAGAGTCTCCCACTAACAATGCAGTACCTTGGATGTTGACTCGAAAGTGAATTTGAAGATGATGAACAACCTATACTTGTGCCTTCTTTCTCCCTAACAATGTTGCGGGTAACACTTCTAGAGATATTTCACGAGTGAAGATGAATCACACTATGCCGAGGACCTTGCTAGATTCGAGACTCAAGAGTTTGCGGCTAAGCTTGAAGTCGAGAGGGTGAATGGGAGCTTGCAAATGAGGGTCGCTGGAAACCATGTTTGATGACACCGATGCGCTCTCCCATCGTCATCAAATCTCAAAGCTCATTGCTTTCTCCTCCTTTTCCTTCTAGAGTGTCCACGGACTTTGGTGAACCCTATACTCGCTTTCCAAGACCTTCGGATCTTGGAAATCATCAACCCAATCGGCATTTTCACCTCACCTTCCTATGACACAACTTTTGTACCAACTGTGTCTAATCTTGAACCTTCCATTGAAGTCAACCCCATCGCTACTAAAAGAATCAACATCACTCACCCTCAATCCAATATTATTGGTGACAATCTAGCACTGTTAGAACTCGAAGGGCTATCTCTAGTCCTAAATTTGAACGAGTTGCTTTTCTCTCTTATGTCTCAAATCGACAAAGAGACAATCACACATACTTCAAGCATTGTGCATTTGCGTGTTTTCTTTCTCAAGTAGAACCAACCGGTGTCACTCAAGCTCTTGAAGACTCAAGTTGGATTGAAGCAATGCAAGAAGAAATGCAACAGCTTCAAAACCAACAAGTTTGGATCTTGGTACCATTACCGGATGGCAAATATGCTATTGGAACTAAATGGATTACGAAGAACAAAAGAGATGCAAGGGGTGTGGTTATTAAAACAAAGCAAGATTAGTAGCTCAAGGTTACGAGGCAAGAGGAAGGATTGATTATGATGAAGTGTTTGCACTGTTGCTAGAGTAGAGGCTATTCAAATTTTCTTGGCCTATGCTTCTTACATGGGCTTCATGGTGTATCGGATGGATGTTAAAGGTGCTTTTACATGGTGAGATAGAAGAAGAGGTTTATGTCACTCAACCCAAAGGATTTGAAGACCAAGATCATCCTAATCATGTTTACAAGGTGGTTAAAGCTCTTTATGGATCCGCATCGGGCACCAAGAGCATGGTATGCTAGGCTTTCATCATTTCTGTGAAGCATGGCTACGGAAGAGGTGCCATTGATAAGACTCTTTTACGAAGAAGAACTCGACAGACATCATACTTGTGCAAGTGTATGTGGATAACATCATTTTGGATCCACTAAAGAAGCTTGGTGCGAGAATTTGAGGCGATGAAGGAGAATTTCGGATGAGTGCTATGGGGAGCTTACTTTATTTTTGGGTCTCAAGTTCTGCAGAAACAAGATGGGATATTCATCGGTCAAGATAAATATGTGAGGACATTTTGAAGAAATTTGGTATGGAAGGTGTCGGGGGCGCCACAACACCTTATGAAGCTCCAAAACAAAACCAACAATGAACCGGATCTACAGTGAATGTTAATTTATCAGATCAATGATTGGTTCATTAATGTATCTAATGACTTCAAGGCACGATATTACCTTTTGTTGTGAGTGTTTGCTCTCAACATCAAGTCACTCCACTTACTTCCCATCTCAATGCGGTCAAGAAGATCTTTAAGTACCTCAGGCCAACCTCTTTAGGCCTTTGGTACCTAAAAAGTCTCCTTTTAAGTTGGAAGCATATAGTGATAGTGATTATCTTGGTGCAAATCGGATAGGAGATCCACAACCGGAGGTCATCAATTCCTTGGAGCGAGATTGATTTCTTGGCGGTGCAAGAAACAAACCATTGTGGCTACCTCAACTCTCAAGGTAGTATGTTCTTCTTGCGCAAATTCGTATGATGTGTCCTTTGGATTCAAAATCAATTCTTGGATTATGGGTATAACTTCATGAACACAACACTTTTATTGATAATCAAAGTACCATATGCATTGTCAAAATCAGGTCTTTCATAGTAGAACCAAACATATTGAAATCGTGCACCACTTTATAAGAGATGCATATGAAAAACATTTGATAAATGTGGCTAAAATTCATCTGAGATGATAATGTGGCGGATCATTAACAAAAGCTTTTGATGGACCAAGGTTTCAACACCTTGTGGTCAATATTGGAATGCTTAACCCTTAAGCGCAAAGTTTAAGGGAGGCATAGGCCTCGGGGAGGATTTTATTTTGTTTTTGTTTTGTTAGTTTCTTAGTTAATTAAAAAAAAAAAAAAAAAAAAAAAAAACCTAACTTTCTCTTGCAGGTTTGTTGTATTTTGTTGATGGTTTTAACTCACCGATATACCTTGTGTATATCAAAGTGTTAGCTAGTCCAAAGGTGACTTTGGTAAAGACATCAAACTGTTGATAAACGTAATGATTTGCTCAAAATCATAGGTGCAGCAACCACCCATGCTTAATTCTTGGCGTTGTATGGTCATCAATTCACCATGGTATATTCCTTTGGAATCCAAGAATTGGCTAGCCCACAAGTATATGGCTTGTGGTAAAGGCAAGCGAATCCATATTTGGTTATCAATTCACCAATTCTAAGAATTGACTAGTCCCGAGCAAACGGCTACAGGTAAAGACACATCAAATCCGTTTATATAGTTGTTGATTTGCTAATAAATCGATGGTTATCAATGTACCATAGTTTTCGGACTTAAACATCGGCTACTCCGATGGTGATGGCTATTGGTAAAGAGACATCAAATCCATTATTTTCAATGATTCACCTCTCACGAGGAGTTAACACACCGGATGTGATGAGAATAATATGCAACTAATGAGTATTGATGTACACTATGTCTTTAGTTCTTTGCAAAGACACAGCGTTTCAAAGTTTGGTCATCATAGAGATGAGATTATTATTGGTTCTTTGCTTCTTGATGTGTGAGAACAATCCTCTAGTACTACGGTCTCTAAAGATCTATCAAGGTTAGGAAGCTGGAACTTAACCAAGTCAAATTCAGGTTTAGGGAGGATTGTTGGGAATTATGCAGTAGGATTTCTCATGTCAATTACGCGAAGGATTACGCTAAAGTAGAAGCATAATCTGCTTGAAGAAGAGATTCTCTTTGAAGTATAAAAGCCGTGCTGTGTGTCTGTTGAAGAGTGGAAGGCGACTAGGATCTGCATACACTTTATTAATTATATGCTAACCCATCATTATTCTTGAAGCGCCCGAGGTTAGCATGGGTATTATTGTACTGCTCAATATTGTTTAGTGTTTAGTCATTAAATGCATGCTTGCATGCTTAGTCGATTGAGTAGTAATAGTTTAGGGTTCCTTGTCTATAAAAGGAACTTCATAGTATGTAATAGATAACTCATTCGAAACATAGAGTTTCAGTTTATAAAAGATCCATAGAGGATCTAAGTGTTCTTAGTTATAACAACTTGTATTTACATTCCGCTTAAGAATACGAGTTGTAGAGATTTTCTATTAGTTTGTTTATGATTACATAGGCAACACTAACGATCTACGAGTGCTCAAGATCTGTCAAGGTCTGATTGTTTTCAACACCTTAAAAGTTGGAACTTCACAAATTAAGGAATGTTGCGGGCCAAATAAAAGATATACATATGATAACTTAGTGTGATTGGGTACATTCCAGAAATATTTGAGGAACCATATATGCTCATCTCTTATTTAATACTCTAGTCATACTTTATACTGACATGCGTAGTTTGTTGTCATAAGGAATGTTGCGGGCCAAATAAAAGATATACATATGATAACTTAGTGTGATTGGGTACATTCAGAAATATTTGAGGAACCATATCTGCTCATATCTGCTCATATCTTATTTAATACTCTAGTCATACTTTATAATGCTACGTGTAGTTTGTTTTTTTTGGTGCAAAAGGTGAATTATATTACTTCCAATCAATGTTCAACATATAAGATAACAACTGATAATGGACATCATCCATATCAGATACAAAAGTGCAATACATTTCAACCGATATCTGACAAAGCTAACAAAGATATCGGCCAACACTAAACTAAGAAGCACAATCAAATAGAGCATCAACTACACACAGCAACATCCAAGCATCTTTGAATTCACCTTCAATGCACCAAAACCATCTAACTACATTTCCACCACACCTTCCCATCAACACCATTCAACCAACACCCACAATGATCAATATAGGATAGGTGGGTGGCCTCGTTAGGGACCCATAACCCTTCCAGATAGGGGCTATACCAAGTAGCCTACATTTCCATCTCAAAAAATGGCTTCAGCTACTTGGGAACGCACACCCTATGGGAAGACCAACCATTACCTCATGTGATGATGTATTAAGAGGACCCAGAAGGATCATCTTTCACTCCTCTCTATTCCTCTCATCATACACCGTCCACCCAAGCCATATACCCTTCACAATGATAAGCCCTTCAGTGAAAAAGTCAAGTGCTGTGACCAAAGTTCCTTCTATTTGGAATATTAAGTGGGATAATGCAACCTCATAGTGACTGATGTGGTCAACAACAACAACAACAACAACAACAAACCCAATCCCGCGAGGCGGTATGGGAGGTAAAATGTGATGATCCTACCCTACCACAGGATAAATCCGAGGAGAAATACTGCCCAGCGAGACCTCCGTGAGTCGGTGTGCGGGATAGAGAGGAAAGGAAAGAGAGCAAAAAGAAAGTAAACAACAAGCAAAAGCAGGCAAAAGAAAGCATGCAAAACAAACAAACAGAGCAGAAATAAAAGGGACCCGAAGACAAGGGGACTAATGCAAAAGAACATAAGCAAAGCGCAAACAAAAACAAAGAGCCAAGGCACAAAGAAAAGCAGGCTAACCTAAGGGGGCAACACAGAGCAAAGCAAGCAATGCGCGAGGCCTAAAGCTAAGGCAAGGCAAAATGAGGCAACAAAAACACATACACAAGGCACAACAAAAACAGGAAAACCAAAGAGGAGCACACAAAGCAAAGCATTGGGCCTAAAGCTACAACAAAGCAAAAGGGAGGTACCAAAACCGAGAACGCAGGGGCAAGGCAACAAAGAGACGCCTAAAATCCTAACACCCAAAAAACAACCTAGACCCACTAAGCACCTAGCCAAGACTAGCCGCATATCCTAATTCTATCTCTCCACCCCTTCCTATCTGAGGTTATGTCCTTCGACAAGAGAAGCTCTTTCATGTCGAGCTTGAGTCTATCCTCCCACCTGAGTTTGGGTCTACCCCTTCTTCTCACTCCATCTACAACTAGCTCTTCGACTCTTCTTACTGGCGCTGATTGTGGCCTCCTCCTGACATGACCGAACCACCTCAACCTTCCTTCTCTCATCTTCGAAATAGTATTCCCGACCTCAAGTTTTACTCTGAAAACTCCGTTCGAGATCATGTCAAGCAAGGTTTTACCACATGTCCATCTAAGCATTCTCGGTTCTACCACCTCTACCGTATTAGCGTGGACCTTGGAGATGGGCCAACACTTAGACCCGTACAACATAGCTAGTCTAATCGCCACCCTATAGAATTTTCATTTTAACTTTAAGGGGACGTTCCTGTCACAAAGGACTCCTGACACCACCCTCCATTTCGCCCAACCACTCTAATCCTGTGGGTTACGTCCTCATCTATCCTCCCTGATTTGTAAATCATTGATCCCAGATATCTAAAAGACTCCTTAGGTGGCGGGATCTGGTCACCTATACGAATATCCAAATCTTCGTGGTGACCTGACTCGATCCTCCCAAAATCACATCTCAGGTATTCAGTCTTCTCTCTGCTCACCCGAAGACCGTTGTCTTCAAGAGCCTCCCTCCAGTGCGCTTAAGTCTGTTGTTTAACCCTTCCGCCGATTCTGCCACCAACACAATGTCGTCAGCAAAGATCATGCTCCACAGTATGCCCCCTTGTACCCCCGGGATAACTCATCTAGAATCAAGGCGAAGAGGTAGGGACTAATGGCAGATCCTTGGTGGAGCCACACTTCTATCAGGAAAAACTTTGAGATCCCCACGGTGGACCGTACACGGGTCTTGGCCCCCTCATACATATCCTTAATGACTCTCACGTATCTCCTTGGGGTTCCCTTATCAATAAGAGTTCTCCAAATCAACCCGCGTGGGACACTATCATCTCCTTGGGGTCCCCTATCAATAGTGACTACTGTGGTCAAATTGGCTAAAAGGAAGTTGAGGTTAGGTCAAATTGGCTAAAAGGAAGTTGAGGTTATTATGCATACGAGGTGTTTGGGATAAGGCTTTTCTACGAGATCGGTGTTTCAATAAGATGTAAAGTGTTTTCTTGGCCATAACAATGTATAAGTACCTTGTACCTTGGAGTCTATTCGGTTTTATGGCCCAGAAACACTTTAGATCTCATTGAAACACCGATCTCGTGAAAAAGCCTTATCCCAAACACCTCAGATCAGACAATAACCTCGACTTCCTTTTAGCCAATTGTTCAAAGAAGCTTGACTTTTCCACGCATAGTTTATTGTCATAAGGAATGTTGCGGGCCAAATAAAAGATATACATATGATAACTTAGTGTGATTGGGTACATTCAGAAATATTTGAGGAACCATATCTGCTCAACTCTTATTTAATACTCTAGTCATACTTTATAATGCCACACGTAGTTTGTTGTCGAGTATCTATAAATTAGCATAATATGGCACATTTGGAAAAAATCAGCGAATAGTTCTCTTGTCATTAGTTATCACTTATTAGTCACACCTTGAAGGGTGTAAGTAGTCTTTTGTCACATATCTAGAAATACGTTTTCAGGGCATTTGGAACCAACTGTTGAATTGTTTTCAATCATACCTTATTTAACAGTCATACTTTGATAGTCTGAAGCGTAGTAGACTATCAAATATATTTGATTGCCTCATAACCGATACTTGTAAATGATGCTTGTGGTATCTCAGTACTTGGTGTGTTTGGGAAGTTTGGAAAAGAATTAGTGAACTGTTGCCTCTAGTTGTGATAGTGTTTAGTGCAATTTTTTTTTGTCAAATACTAGAAATGCTATTTCACGAAGGCAAACATATTAAATGGCGTGTACAATGAAATTATATTCTCGGATCATTTGAAAGGATTAGTGGCCTCATGCTTTCAAACATCAGTACACTTTGGTCAGGAGAAATTAAAAGTTTTCATAAACCCAAATCAAGCAATAGCCCAACGGAAACTTGGTGAGACTGGAACATCTGGATAATAATTAGTGAACTCTTATCCATCATGCTTACTTTAGTAGGCTCATGAAACCTATAAGATCTAACAAGCATTCATAGGCTCGTGAAACCAATGACCTCAAGAATAGGGAATAAAACCAAGTCAGGCCTAATCATAAACGCCATCCTCTTGCAGGCACTACATAGAATAAAACAAAGGGGAGGTTGTCCTAGCAATGGATCCGAAACTAAGGAGGAATCCAGCATCCCTGATGGTGGTCAAAAAGGTTCTAAGACTCGCCCAACAATGTCGGCCCCCACAAGAGCAGTTAAGACCATCAATGAAGAAATCGCAGAGATCACATGGAGAATAAGAAAAGATTTCCATGAACATAACGATGTTACATTGTTGCAAACCATTACGTACAAGTACCTCAAATGGATGGCGAAAAAACCACCGCCGTGAATTCTTTGGTATTGAAGATAGAAGCAAGGAAAAGTTTCAATCTGCATAGAAATTGTGCACAAAAAAAGGTTTTGTATGTAGAGAATTTATTCAACTGTTTATTTGTATCATATATTAATATGTTATATTTATTTACACACACATACAAATACTTGTTGTATACTTGTATTGGTGACTGGTGAGTTACAATAATATGAAATATGTTTGTGATTTATGTTAACTGTTCTTGCTATAAGATGTAACTAGCATTTCGCTAAATATTTTGCATTGATTTGAGCTCCACTTTGGTTTGATGGATGTTGCGTCACGATTTTGTCGTTAGTACTAAAATAGACAAAATTGGATAATTTGGATCATGCTGACTTTTAGCCCTCAGAAAATATATAGTCATAATACAAATAAGCTGTAAAAACGTTTATTTACCATAAAAATATCTCAAGTAGAAATCAAAGATCACAAGTTTTTAAACTAATCATCACAATTACTTTGTTCTTGATTTAAGATCATTTACATACCAAACTTATTTTACATACTAAATGATCAATCTCCACCATCCATCTTTATTTAATATAATTGATGAGATTAATCACAACAATTAAAAAAACACTTTCATCATTTTTTTACAAATATTAATATCTTTCAAACCGTTAGTCGTTAAGCGAAAAAAATATACCATCAGGACGAACATTTAATTATTTTTCTATAGATAGACACTTTGATAAACTTTCGACAAATATTTTTTCGTGTTTTTCACGTTTTTTTACGTTTTTTTCATTTTTTTTCTTGCGAAATTTGCATGAAAAATCACATGTGATTAAACACTAATTTGAATATTATAATAATATCACATGTGATATATGTGTTAAATCACATATGATATGCAATATCATATGTGATTTAACACTAATATTACAAGTGATATTACATATTATATGTGATTTAACACTAATATCACATGTGATATTATTAGAATATTCGAATTATTGTTTAATCACATGTGATTTTTTCATGCAAACTTCATTAATGGAAAAAATGAAAAAACGTGAAAAAGGTGAAAAAAATGAGTTTTTTTTTTTTTTTTGGTCTATAGTATTAGGGGTGTTCATGGGGCGGTTCGGCTCGGTTCGGTTAAAGATTTTAACTATCCATCATGGGCGGGTATTTCATTTACTATCCGAACCGAATCAGTACTAGGCGGGTAACCGGACATCGGTACCGAAATGAGCGATTACCAGCAGTTCGGTCACGGTTACCATTTTAAAAATTAATCGAATTGAATCGGATGAACAATAACATAAATTAGAGCGTAATATGTCAATTGTAGTAAATTTAAATAACATTGAAAAGATTTAAGTCATAATAATGTTGTTCCGTCATAATAAAAGCATTCAAAATATCATACGTAACAAAATAATTAATACTATTTATTTGGCGTTTATAAATCGATAACTTTAATCATATGTAATCCATGGGCGTTAGTAAATGATCACATTAGGTAAGTAAAAATCGTTATCGATAAAAGTAATGCAATAAGATAGTTAATACTTGTACATTTTAAGAATGGTTTGTTGAAACCTACATGTATATTATAGGCGGTTCGATTCGGGTAGCCACGAATAACTAAAAGTAAAACGAAACCAAACCATGATAAGCGGGTTTTCGGTTTCGGTTTTTCTCGGTTTCGGTTTCTTCGGTTATCGGTTTTTTGCGGTTTCGGATTGAACGGATCAGCTCAGTTCGTCGGTTTCTCGGATTTTTTGAACACCCCTATATAGTATATCAAAGTGCCCGTCTATAGAAAGATAATTAAATGCTCGTCGCGATAGTGTAATTATTTTCGCTTAACGATTAACGGTTTAAGAGATATTTAAATTATAAAAAATAGGTGAAATATTAAAAATGCTTTTAATCTCAACCATGATATTTTTTGGATGAAGGGTGAGGATAAGTTCCTTGGTATTTGAGAAAAGTTTAGTATGTAAACTAACTCTTTTTTTTTTGTTACTAGACTATACATTATTTACCAAGCTACTTATACATTTGGTTTTAGTAAATAATTAAGTAAATATATTACTTACCTCATGCATCATACCATATCTTGCCAAGATACTTGAAGGATTTGAAAGATCACACTTGAGATCCAAAATCCAGACTTTGTTATCCAGATAGTCGGATCCCTCGGATTGTGCTGGTAGGATCCCTTCTGAAAGGGAAAGGGATCCGTCGGGTCGCACACATTTTGCTTATAGAATAAAAGGTCATTTCTTCATTGGTTTCCATCCATCTCTTGCATAATATTTCTTATATTCTTACATCTTCTCTCTAACCTTTGATCACATATCATTCTTGTAGTTTACTTTGTTTTTGGTGATTCTCTCTAAGCTCTTCGTAAAATACGAGATCACATTTTGCATACAAGACTTGCAAGCTTAAGAGAAATGTTGTTAGCCTTCATCATCATTACAATATCAACGATTTGATTATTCTATTGCATTTATCACATTGTACCATAAACTTGTAGTGTTAGTTTGTGTTGTTGGGTTGGTTCTTTTGTTGTAAAGAACTTGGTATTTAGCTTTGTATCAGATAAATGTGTAAGCGACGTTGTGAGGCTTCTCCGCCAGATAAGGAGCTTGTTGACATATGTTTACGAACTTTCGATTTGGGTACTCGGGGAGTGAAGTAAGGCAAGGAAGGTGTCATTGTTGTCGAACCACTATAACTACTTGTGTCACGATTCGATCTCTTCTTTACTTTACTTTATCATATTTGTTAATACAAATAAGATATAAAAACGTTTATTTATATTTTACGATCTTCTAATGTTTTGTCGATAACAAACGTAAAATCATTTTAACGAAACAAATAAAGTACGTAAAAGGCTTCAGCCAATAGTTTACTAACACACTTTTACTAAATATATCAAAAATATATCAAAACATGTTTAGTAAATAATTTATATAAAACCAAAGACATTTTTATATAAACACTAACAAGTAATATTGTTTACATCTTGTGGAAAACTAGAAGGGGGGGTTGAATAGTTTTACCAATTTAAAACTTCCTTTTAAATATTTAGATCGACTTATGTCAATCTATTTGATTGTTTATGTTGGACGTTGATAGATAGATATATAAACATATAATGAAAGATAAAGAGTAAGAAGTACATCACCACGACACAAGTTATTTATAGTGGTTCGGCTACAAGGACACCTTCCTTGCCTACTCCACTCCCGAGTCACCTACTCGAGAGTTCGTAAGCACTACACCAACTCCTTATGGCGGAGAAGCCTTCACTGGCGTCGCTTAACCTTTTTCGGTACAAAGCTAAATACCGAAGTTCTTTCACACCAAGGCGAACCACACCTAACACAACGTCGCCTACCCTTTATACGGTGCTAGGCTAACCACCGGTTCTTTCGCACCTTAGGAGAATGATGAGTGTGTAAATACTCATCATTTTTGTACAAAATAAAGCGTAAAATCATCTCGAAAACACTCGAAACACATCAAAATGATCAAAATATCACAAATCGGTGTTTTATGTGTTTTAAATGCAAAATATCAAAATCGGATGAAAACATATCAAATTTGCAAAATTGCGGTTTTAGTCCCCAAGTTTCAAAAGTTGTCAAAAAGCAGTCCACGAGCACATAATTTCAAAGAAAAATCACCAAAGGTCCTTTTAAAATCAAAAGTTGTCAAATTAAGTCCTTTGGTGAAAAATATCATAAGTTTGAGAAAATTACAAAATGGTCCTCCAAGTTTGAAATTTGGCAAGATTAGCCCTGGAATTTTGAAATTAGCAAGTCTAGTCCTTGTACTTTTTGAGATTGTCGGTTCAGGTCCTTGAAGAAACTTTTCGTAATTGGCGCCTAGGTCCTGAAGTTTGAATTTACAATTGGTCCTATGTTATTTAAAGCCTTTAAAACCTTTTGGACCTTAAGCCTAATTGTGACCCCACACTTACCATTTGTGAACCCCTTTGATATTTAGCTTGCTTGATCAAACTCCCAAGTCAAACAACCACCCGCCCACAATGTTCCCTCCGAACCAACATCTTCTCCACTTTTTACGCAACACCTATTCCCCCTCCTCACCTTTCCTCTCCCTTGTTCCCCTCCTCAACAACACGCCAAGAGCATTAAATGCACCTCCAACATCTACACTCAATCCCCACTGTCAAAACAAAGTTTCCAAAAGTGATGAATGGCCAAGATCATGTTATCTCATCAAGGTCGGGATTTATGGTGGGATTTTCTTAGAGAGAGAAAGGCAACTTGGAGCTATAAAGAGAAGAAGAAGCGGTTTCAAGGAGTAGTTTGTTTTATAAATTTCACTTATGTCGTTTTTAGATTATTGTCTTAGTTTAAATTAAAATGGTGTAATTTCGGTTTCATTGTATCACTTTCAAGTTTACAAACCTTTGTAAGTTACTTTTGAGTATCAATTAAAGTTTTTATATAAGTTTATATTTTCAAGTTTCTTATTCACAGTTTTCATGTTCAAATTCTATGTTCCAAGTTGTTATTGGCTTATTTGAAGCCTTACTAAGTTTATCTAAGCTCCTTGTAAGCTTTGTATAAGCTCATATTACTGATTTCAAACAATTTTCCATTTTAGTCAACAAAAGTCAACAGAGCTCGAATTAGAATGGAAGGCGATAATGGGTGCATGAGAGGTTTATTTGGGTTGAATTTAGATTAGGTTAGCATAGGTTTGGATTTGGTTTTGGCTGCATAAAATTTGGACACTATGGTTAGTGATTTTATCATTTTCGTTTCAAGTCATATGGCGCTTTTGTTTGAACTTGTAAATGTAGTTATAGATAGCTTAAACTTGTTTGTGTAGTTGTATAATGGTCATGTAGACTACGTTCAATCATTGGTTCAAGTGGTTCATTAGTTAGCTTCATGAAAAGTTCATATCGATTATATATAAGGGTGTTTGGATTCTTTGTTTTATCGAGTTGTTTAGGGTAGTTAAGTTCTAGAGTCTTGTTGTTTCATGCTTAGCTACCTTATTTGAGTTTATATCTCATCTTACTTTTGTTCTTGTAACCACCAAAGTCAAAATCATCCTCAATTGCCTTCAACAGGTTCCTTTGTTGAAGTTTTACATATCAAAAGCTTAATCATGTTCATATTTCATAAATACATCTTGCGATGAGTCTCATTTCACTTATTTATATCGGTCTAAATCCTTAAAATCTAGATAAAAGCTCAAGAAAGTCAAACTCTAAGTTTTGTTAATAAAGTCAAAACTTTGAAAACTGTTTTGAGCCAGTTAGAGATTTTAGTGAACTCATTCGAGTCAAATTTAATGAAATTTGTAGCTTTTAAAAGTTCAGCTGGTCCCCTTTCTTATTGTCAATTTAGTTGAATTTTGTCAAAATTTTAGAAGGCTCAATAAGCTTATCAATAAGGGCTTATGTGCCCTGTGCAGGGCACTGTAGCCTGCATAGGGAATCTGCAGGTCTTGTAGAGCTTGTGCAGAGCTCACCTTGGCTCACCAAGGTCTAGTTTTTGGTTTACCTGTTCTCACCCAGGTCTACTTTAGGTCTCAATAATTGGTTTTGCTTTCCGACTTATTTTAGTGCTTATTTCTTGGCTTGAAGTAGCACCCTAGAACTGTTTAGCTCTTTTGCTCAATTACTCAAATCTGTGTTAGTTTGCAATCAGAGGTCATGGCTTGTTGTTTCTGTTGCATTTAGGTTCTCTTAGCTTATTATAGTTTACATTATGAGTTGGTGCCTTTTGGTGAGCTTTTGGCTTATCCAGTGCTTATTCATAAGCACTTTCCATATCAGTTTCATATTCCTCCACATAGCACCTTGTTTTTATATTTTCCTTTATTCCTTATAATATTTTAGACTTTCCTGAAATTTTCAGATTTTCCAAGCTTGTTTGCTATTTTCTTAATTTTAAGTAGTTTTTAAGCATTTTAATTAGCTTTTAATACAAAAATTAAGAAAAGGTTCAAAAATAATTTTTCATTTTCTTAGGTTAAGATAAATATAAAAAGCCAAAAAGTATTTTTCCATATTTTCTTAGTTAAAATTGTATTTTAAATAATTTAAGTAGTTTTAATAGTTTAAAATTCATAGAAAATAGAAAATATTGAGAAAAATACAAAATAGTTTTGAAAATTCTATTTTGATATTTTAGATTTTCTAAGTCTTAATTTTATTTCTCTAGCTTTATTTCCTAATTTCTTGTATTTTAGGTAATTATTAAATAGTTAAAAATAGTTTTAATTAATAATAATTAATTAATTAGTTATAAAAATAATTTTATTTTTCTAAATATTTTCTTTTATCATTAGGTTTGTAAAAATATCATTTTCATATTTTTAGGGTTAATATTGTTTTAGTTTCATTTTTTTACTTGTACGTCGCGTAGATTTTAATTTCAGTTTTGTAAAAACATAAAAACAAAAACATCATTTTAAATATAGTGATAGCGTTTATTTAATATTTTTTATCTTTTTAATTTCCTTTAATTTGCATTTAAGCCGTTGTAATTTGTTGGCTTCTCCTGTAGTTATAATCCTATTCAAATCCTTTTCCCGTTCAAATCTCGCGATCACTATACGTTTGATAATCCATTGCATAGCTCGCTGGGACATAACGACCCGGGGAGACTCTATACTCCTCAGATCTTCATTGAGTTCGCTCTGAGCCGTTTAAGCTTATTACGATGCGCCATTCACAAGTGGCGGGCTTGAGTGATAAAGCTTGATCGTTCGGGGGCGCATCAAATCCCCAGGCGCCACTGGGAGTCTGTCTTTGATTATCTTCGTTTAGCAGATTAGTGATTTGGATATTCACTCCTTGTTTATACCATCTGTATGTGTTTATATTTTCTTTTAAAATCAAAAATCCAAAAGATTTTCATTCTTTGTTTTGCAAAATGTTTATCCAAAATACCAAAATATTCCTCTTTACCCTCTTACCCATTTTGATTCTTTATCCCTTTACCCTCTATCCATTTGATTCTAACTTCTTCTATTCTCATGGAATCTCTCGGGGCAGATGCAGGACGAAGTTGAAAACTTCGGACTTTTACACAAATGTCAAGAATTGTGTTGTTCGTGATGATCCATTCATTACTGCGTAGGAAATGGAGCGAGAAACCGGGGTGACAAAGGACGGTACTTCCATCCGACAATGGAGGTACTAAATCGTCCAACCTACGGTTATCCAAAGCTCTAACCCTCAATTGCTCCTAAGCCGTCTAAGATTGATCCTAAACTTTCACGATTTACGGTTAAAAGCAAACATGCGGAATTTAGACCGGTGACTAGCAAGAATGACTTGCCTAATCTTCACGTTTCTCAAGAACCGAACCGGAGACCATAACGAAGTGGTGGAAATTGCTAGCTCTCGAGCACACCACTTGTCCCACCTCCCGATTTTTCAAAATGTTCTTGAGTCTTAATAGTCATTCAGATCACCTTGTTGATTTTGTTGATCCTTTGAATAAACCGATTCCTCTTCATAACTATCAAATGCAATCGTTTATTCCTTGTGTCGATTGTGGTGAGCCTCTTAATGGTTCACCACCGTTGGTGTACATGTGTACAATGTGGTAATGATATTCATAATGGGAGTTGTTTGTTTTGTGGTTCGAGGAATTCATTTGATTATGATCCTAATCCGAACTCATTTAACGACCCTCAAACTTTTCCAATTACCCACCACGACCGACGTATCTTCATACAATCAACACTTACATTGTGAATTTTGTGGAGGTCCTCACCTAGGATTTGAGTGTCAATCCGAAACACGTTTGTCTATGAACAGTTTCCGGTGATGCTCGAACTTTGGTTATAACCAAAATCCATATGATTCACTGTCGGACTCAGCAGTTTCTTGTTGTAATCTTAATGGAGGTCCCATTTCAGCTCGATTGTCAAATAGGGAACCCGGTTCCTTGTAACAATCATGACTCTTACATGATTGAAAATTTCCAACCTCCACATTATCTGGTTCAAACTCCACGAGCCGTTGTCTCATGAAATCTCCGTGATTTTGAAACCGCAATAAAAACACTTGAGCATATGATTAGTAACTTTAAGAATCAAGTGAGTGGTGAAAAGACCATGGGAGAATTGCTAGCCGAAGCGAGAGGCCCGCCAATCTAGGGAAGAATTATTAGTCCTAGAGCATGCGGCTCTAAGGCGTTCCCAATTTCTTAAGGCAGCTCTCTATGATGATGACGAGGAGAGTTTTATCCTTTTAGAGATAATACTTCTCAACTCCTCGATCGAGTTGATATTCCGGTGAGTTGAGATTCCATCTCAAACAAGCGCTATCACACCCAAGCTCCCACTCACTCTCTCGAACATGGGGGACGAGCATCTTGACACTTGTTCACGAAAAGGAATCGGATGAATTCATAAAGTCTAGTGTTGAGAACCTTGTCCCAATCCGAGAGAGTCACGGGGAACTTCTAACCATATGTGTGATTCTCTTTCCCTTCTTGAGTGTTCAAATGATCATTTGGAAACTCTCTCCGATTTTAGCGACGATTGTGCTTCCTTTGGAAACATCGAGTACGTTGAGGCATCACTTCCACAATCGATCTCGATCCCCTTCTTGAGGAGTTCTCCGGTGAACTCACTCACATCAATCCACTCTTTGATTTGAAGCCGATCCGGGAGAGACCGAAAGTCTCATTTATAATGATCGTTCACTCACTTCTTATCCCAACAGGTCAAAGAGAATATTGATCACTTTGTTCCCGAAACATTCAAAGCTACTTTCACCAATCCTCTATTTGAATTCAACTCTGAATTCACTTTGATTTCTGAGAATCCACTCTTTGATACTCAGACTGAGGATAGTGATGAGCCTACAATGGAACAAGAGTTCACAATTTCACTCCATGTGAATGATTCTCTTCATAAAGAGTTCTCCGGTGAACTCTCTCATGACATATCTCCTCCGGAACATGATCATTTCTATTTTGATCTTGAGGATGATATTAGCTTGGAGGAAGGTGTACTCTATCATACGAGTTTGCCTATTAATGATACTACCCTCACCCTTCCTCCCGATATGTTTACATTTGAGGATGAAGAATGGATCTTGATTGTTATCAAAACCTTTCTTCCTTTCCTCAAATATCTTGTGATTTCTCTTCATCTTCACTCCTTTGGAATGAAGACACTATCTTTGACCCGGCATTTTCATTTATCATTTTGAGCGGTTCTATTTATATCTCATTGGTGTGGAACTTTCGTGCTTCAAATGTTTACCCAAACATCTTGAATGAAAGTCCGATGGAGATTGTTTCTTCCACTTTGCTTCCCCATGAACCAATTAATTGGGGTCGAGTCAAGCTAGCGACTCGGTAATCAAAAACGATAGCTTAACATGGGTTTTCACCCATGTGTTCCACCCTAGTGTGGGGGAGTTGCCCCATGTTGTGTATATAAGTTTTCTAAAAAAAAAAAAAAAAAAAACTTTCTAAATAATGGTAGTAGTATTTCCTTTTCGTTCTTTGTTTCGGCATAACCGCGGTACTTTGAATATTGAGGCAATATTCATTTCTAAGTGTGGGGAATTTCACGAATTTTATCATGTATTATCCGCCTAATTCCCTCGTTTTGGCCAAATTTTTTTTTTTTTTTTTTTTTTAAGTGTTTTGCACTTACTCAATTGGTTATCGATCCGCCATATCGTAAGACAAAAGGTTAGCTAATCCAGAGCAAGCGGCTCTTGGTAAAGATATCTCAAATTCGTTGACTGACTTGCAATTTGCCCAAAATTGTATGGTATTATTTCACCATATCCTAAAAAGTGAAGAGTTGGCTAGCCCATAAGTTTATGGCTTGTGGTAAAGGCGATGGAAAATCCATAATTGGTATTCACTCACCAAAGATAATATTGATAATTTATCTAAGAGTTGGCTAGTCCGAATGGTAAGGCTTCGGTAAAGACAAAAATCAAATCCGTTGAAAGTCGGTGGTTTGATCAAAATCACATAGTTATCGGTGTACCATGGTTCTTACTTGAAGCTGAAACATTTGGCTACTCCGAAGTAATGGCTTTTGGTAAAGAGTTTCAAATCCATTAGTTTTCTCAAAAGATTGCTAGGGACTAGCAATAGTTTAGTGTGGGGATTGATGAGTGTGTAAATACTCATAATTTTTGTACAAAATAAAGCGCAAAATCATCTCGAAACACTCGAAACACATCAAAATGATCAAAATATCACAAATCGGTGTTTTATGTGTTTTAAATGCAAAAATATCAAAATCGGATGAAAACATATCAAATTTGCAAAAATTGCGGTTTTAGTCCCCCAGTTTCAAAAGTTGTCAAAAACAGTCCACGAGCACATAATTTCAAAGAAAAATCACCAAAGGTCCTTTTAAAATCAAAAGTTGTCAAATTAAGTCCTTTGGTGAAAAATATCATAAGTTTGAGAAAATTACAAAATGGTCCTCAAGTTTGAAATTTGGCAAGATTAGCCCTGGAATTTTGAAATTAGCAAGTCTAGTCCTTGTACTTTTTGAGATTGTCGGTTTGAGTCCTTGAAGAAACTTTTGAATTGGCGACCTAGGTCCTGAAGTTTGAATTTACACAATTGGTCCCTATGTTATTTAAAGCCTTTAAAACCTTTTTGGACCTTAAGCCTAATTGTGACCCCCTATCACTTACCATTTGTGAACCCCCCTTTGATATTTAGCACGCTTGATCAAACTCCCAAGTCAAACAACCACCCGCCCACTGATGTTCCCTCCAAACCCTTGTCTTCTCCACTTTTACGCAACACCTATTCCCCTCCTCACCTTTCCTCTCCCTTGTTCCCCCTCCTCAACAACCCGCCAAGAGCATTAAATGCACCTCCAACATCTACACTCAATCCCCACTGTCAAAACAAAGTTTCCGCCAAAAGTGATGAATGGCCAAGATCATGTTATCTCATCCAGGGTCGGGATTTATGGTGGGATTTTCTTAGAGAGGAGAAAGGCAACTTGGAGCTATAAAGAGAAGAAAGAAGCGGTTTCAAGGGAGTAGTTAGTTTTATAAATTTCACTTATGTCGTTTTTAGATTATTGTCTTAGTTTAAATTAAAATGGTGTAATTTCGGTTTCATTGTATCACTTTCAAGTTTACAAACCTTTGTAAGTTACTTTTGAGTATCAATTAAAGTTTTTATATAAGTTTATATTTTCAAGTTCTATATTCTGAGTTTTCATGTTCAAATTCTATGTTCCAAGTTGTTATTGGCTTATTTGAAGCCTTACTAAGTTTATCTAAGCTCCTTGTAAGCTTTGTATAAGCTCATATTACAGATTTCAAACAATTTTCCATTTTAGTCAACAAAAGTCAACAGAGCTCGAATTAGAATGAAGGCGATAATGGGTCTTGAGAGGTTTATTTGGGTTGAATTTAGATTAGGTTAGCATAGGTTTGGATTTGGTTTTGGCGCATAATTTGGACAACGTGGTTAGTGATTTTATCATTTTCGTTTTCAAGTCATATGGCGCTTTTGTTTGAACTTGTAAATGTAGTTATAGATAGCTTAAACTTGTTTGTGTAGTTGTATAATGGTCATGTAGACTACTGTTCAATCATTGGTTCAAGCTGGTTCATTAGTTAGCTTCATGAAAGTTCATATCGTTATATATAAGGGTGTTTGGATTTCTTTGTTTTATCGGTTGTTTAGGGTAGTTAAGTTCTAGAGTCTTGTTGTTTCATGCTTAGCTACCTTATTTGAGTTTATATCTGTCTTACTTTTGTTCTTGTAACCACCAAAGTCAAAATCATCCTCAATTGCCTTCAACAGTTCTTTGTTGAAGTTTTTGCATATCAAAAGCTTAATCGTGTTCATATTTCATAAATACATCTTGCGGTAGTCTCATTTCACTTATTTATATCAGTCTAAATCCTTAAAATCTAGATCAAAGCTCAAGAAAGTCAAACTCTAAGTTTTGTTAATAAAGTCAAAACTTTGAAAACACATTTTGAGCAAGTTAGAGAGATTTTTAGTGAACTCATTCGAGTCAAATTTAATGAAATTTGTAGCTTTTAAAAGTTCAGTTGGTCCCCTTTCTTATTGTCAATTTAGTTGAATTTTGTCAAAATTTTAGAAGGCTCAATAAGCTTATCAATAAGGGCTTATGTGCCTGTAGGCGCAATCGTAGTAACTGCTGAGAATCTGCGAGTCTTGTAGAGCTTGTGCAGAGCTCACCTTGGCTCACCAAGGTCTAGTTTTTGGTTTACATGTTCTCACCCAGGTCTACTTTAGGTCTCAATAATTGGTTTTTGCTTTCCAGCTTATTTTAGTGCTTATTTCTTGGCTTGAAGTAGCACCCCTAGAACCTGTTTTAGCTCTTTTGCTCAATTACTCAAATCTGTGTTAGTTTGCAATCAGAGGTCATGGCTTGTTGTTTCCTGTTGCATTTAGGTTCTCTTAGCTTATTATAGTTTCTGTTAACAGTTGGTGCCTTTTGGTGAGCTTTTGGCTTATCCAAGTGCTTATTCATAAGCACTTTCCATATCATTTTCATATTCCTCCACATAGCACCTTGTTTTTATATTTTTCCTTTATTCCTTATAATATTTTAGACTTTCCCTGAAATTTTCAGATTTTTCCAAGCTTGTTTGCTATTTTTCTTAATTTTAAGTAGTTTTTAAGCATTTTTAATTAGCTTTTAATACAAAAATTAAGAAAAGGTTCAAAAATAATTTTTCATTTTTCTTAGGTTAAGATAAATATAAAAGCCAAAAAGTATTTTTCCATATTTTTCTTAGTTAAAATTGTATTTTTAAATAATTTAAGTAGTTTTAATAGTTTAAAATTCATAGAAAATAGAAAATATTGAGAAAAATACAAAATAGTTTTGAAAATTCTATTTTGATATTTTAGATTTTCTAAGTCTTAATTTTATTTCTCTAGCTTTATTTCCTAATTTCTTGTATTTTAGGTAATTATTAAATAGTTAAAAATAGTTTTTAATTAATAATAATTAATTAATTAGTTATAAAATAATTTTATTTTTCTAAATATTTTCTTTTATCATTAGGTTTGTAAAATATCATTTTCATATTTTTAGGGTTAATATTGTTTTAGTTTCATTTTTTTTACTTGACGTCGTAGATTTTAATTTCGAGTTTGTAAAACATAAAACAAAAACATCATTTTAAATATAGTGATAGCGTTTATTTAATATTTTTATCTTTTAATTTCCTTTAATTTGCATTTAAGCCGTTGTAATTTGTTGGCTTCTCCCGTAGTTATAATCCTATTCAAATCCTTTTCCCGTTCAAATCTCGCGATCACTATCGTTTGATAATCCATTGCATAGCTCATTTGGGACATAACGACCGGGAGACTCTATACTCCTCGGATCTTCATTGAGTTCGCTCCGAGCCGTTTAAGCTTGTTACGATCCGCCATTCACAAGTGGCGAGGCTCGAGTGATAAAGCTTGACTGCTCGGGAGCGCATCGAGAACTAATCCTATCACAACGTCGCCTACCCTTTATTAGGTACTAGGCTAAGCACCTAGTTCCATTATGGAGGAACTACTACCCTTCACGACACAACACCTATTATCAAGGAGATCTACTCCTTGTTACAACACCATCAAGGATATCACCATCCTTGTGAATAAATAAACACTTATAATGTATAATGATGCACCTCATTGATTATATGACCTAAGCATTCTTCCCAAATGCTACTTAATTTGATTCTTCGGCATCCTTCACTAATGCCTTTGACACAACGCTTGGCATCCTTCACTAATACCTTCGTCTTGACACCTTAAGCATTCTTCACTAATGCTTTGACGCAAATGATCAACATCTTTCACTAATGCTTTCATCTTGACACTTTCGGCATTCTTCACTAATGCCTTCAACCCAACATCTATGGAGAAAGGAAGAACTATCAACAAGAGAACCTTCGTTGTCTTGATGATGATGGCATGGCAACTCATGGACTTGAGCTTGCGTCTTCAAGATGTGGTGATCTTTCCTTTAATAGGAATCTACAAGATCACACAAAACAAAGAGAAAAGCTACATAGATCTCTTGGATCCGAGGTTAGAGGTTAGAATACTTGGGGAAGTATGTGTGTAAAGGGATAAATAGAAAGGAAGAAATGGCTCTCTATTTATAGAGGAAATTCACTCTGTATCCGGATCCCACGGATCCCTTCCACTTGGATCCGCTAGCACAAAGCCGAGGATCCGTGGTCCGCTCCTCTTTGCCCATGGGTATTTTGGGTTATGGGTCATGGGTCATGGGTTATGGGTTGATCCATGGTTTTCAATCTAGATACAATGTACCTTAAGGATACATTGAACTTGTGTAAGTGGTATATATAAAACCATGGGTTATGGGTCAAAACCATTTGCTAGTTTTATCTTTTTAGTATATACTTACTTTTACCCATTTTAGTATATACTTGTTTTACCCATTTTAGTGTACTTAATGTAAGTATGTATTAACCCAATATGTAAACACTAGTTGTTGTACATATGTATCTAACTCATAGAGTTACTTAAACTTGTTAAGCCAATATGTAAACACTAGTTGTTGTACATGTGTATCTAAAATATAAAATCACTTAATCTTGTTATAGTGTTTTATGTGAAAACGTAAGTGTGTTATAAAACTATTAGTTCAAACCATTTACGTATTTTATTTGTTTCGTTAATATGATTTTACTTTTGTTATCGACAAAACATTAGAAGATCGTAAAATATAAATAAGCGTTTTACGGCTTATTTGTATTAACAATCTCCCTTTTGTTGATGAAAAACATAAAATTATTTTAAGGAAAAGCTAAAATTGTAAACGTTTGAATTGTAGTTTTACTTTCTTCTCCCCTTTTGTCGAAACAAAAAGTGTTTGAAGAAACTAACATAATTTTATAAGAAAAATTATAAAAGATGTAATGAGAGCAAGTGACGGAATGGTACTCGTCTTAACTCCCCGACGAGTCCATCCCTTTGAAAAAGGCGTCAAGGACATAATGTAAAATAAGCTACTTGTGTTTGCAATTAAGTTTGCAAATGGTTCGTCTAAGTGGCGAAAATGTGCTCCCCTCGAATATTGCAAAGTTGCAATGGGGTAGCATGAAGTGTAATCCAAAATGGATTAAGTTGCAAATGATTTTGCAATAATGTTTGACACAAAGCTCCCCTAGCTTTTATGGTGTCAAAAACTTCATGTGTTATTTTGAAAATCTACAAAGTAAAGGTTAGAAAAACAAGAGTATAGTGCATAATTTCTGCAAAAGAGACTCAAGTTAGTAGAAATTTGTGCTTCATACCACGGATCCCACGGTTCCCTTCAAGGAGGATCCGGCTATCTGCTCCAGCTTTCTTGATGAAGAAATGTCAAGGAGTGCATCTTGAGGGAATGAGATAAAAGTACAATATAACAAGCACAACACACATAATAGTCATGGCATAAAAAGTATTCATTCAATAAAACAAAGAGATACACAACCAAATCTCTAAAAACTAAGAGAATGAATAAGCCAAATAGATGCTATTAATGTTAATAAGTTACTCCAAACTTAAGATTTGACTAAAAGCTTATTGAAGATCAAGGATGAGAAAGGTTTCCTAAGCATTCTCAGTTTGAGCTTGAAGCTCATGTATTAGTACATCTAATTCATGTTTCATTCTCTCAACATGTTTGCAATGGTCGCACTCATAGTCGTGGCCTTGAAGTGGAGGTTCAAGTGGAGTGGGTTGAGGATCTTCAAATGACTTTTTGGTGGCTCTAGGTACTAGTGAGGTAGGTTGAGTTGTGGAGAGTTTAGTAGATTTAAGTGATGAAGTCCTAGTGGAAGCACTCTTCTTGTGAATAGGTTTGATTGGTTTTCTTAGTGTGGGAAAGATCATAGTTTTGGTGGATTTACCCGAAGGTGATTTGGTTGAGGAAACTTCATGCATGATTCTAGCAAGTTTCTTGGGTGGTTCTTGAGTGGATGAGTTAGCACTAGGAGCTTTAGTCATAGTGATGATGCTAGTAAGAATTCTTTTAGTTGTTGATTATGAGATGTGATTTGAGAGTGGTACCTTAACTCTAAGGTTGTTTGGTTTATAAAGGATGATATGAATTAGAAAATTAAATTCTTGGCCATTTGAAAGGTTAGGCATGCTTTTGAGGTTTTGATAAGTTCTATGAGGATAATCAATGAATGCTAAAGGTGGTTGGAGACCTAAAGGTGATTTGAATTCAAACATGGAGTGGTTTATGCTCTGCAGCTACGGATCCCGCGGATCCCTCTCAAGAAGGATCCGTCTGTTAAAGACCGAGGATCCGGATATTCGACAAAGTTTAGGTGAGATCATTATTATTAATGGGTTTCGAGGTTTGACTCAATTTTGAAGTCTCTAGTGTTGGAAATCTCAACCATAAGCAATGATGTTTAGTGTTTGATGACTAAAATGTTTCTAGGCAATGTGGTTAATAAGGAGAAGATCTCGGCAACTAGTATTTGGACTTAATCCATTAATGTTCTTGGAAATGTGATGATTGACATGCACAAGGTTGCAATTCGAGTTTCAACGATATAGGAACTCATTTAAGATGAGATGGAGTGTTTGGGTTAGCAATGTTAGACATATCTCGTCACCCGGATCCCACGGTTCCTCCTTGGAGGATCCGTCTAGGCTATTCCTAGGGATCCGGCTCTCAGCAGTTATGACAGATTTGAAATGGGGTTTCTAGAAACTAAAGCCTATCTTGTTTTGGGTGTTTCAGCTCTCCTAAGTGTTTTAGGAAGAGGAGGTACTTGAATGATCATGAGTAATAAGTGTTTGTGCACATGATTGCTTTTTATGGAAGAAGGAAGGGACAAGAAAACTACCAATGGATGTCCAAGGATAACACTAGGAGTTATGAGGGTGACAAGTCATAATAAATGATCCTAGTGATCAGGTTTTAGCTTGAGGTGATATTAAGAAAAATTCTTAAAAATTTCAAGAATTGAAAAAACTAATGTTTGTCTTACCTTGAGATATAGAAGACTAAAAGCAATTTCCTAAAATTGTTTAGCTTGCTTTCCTAAGTGTTTGAGAGATGATACTTATTTTGTGAGTAGTTGAGCGGAAGTATGGTTAGTATTAGATGTGATGATAGAATCGGACTAAGGTCGTAAGTAAGCCTTTAGTGAGTCTAAGCCTTTCTCATCCACCGCGTGGACTTAGTTGGGTTCTAAACACACATGCTAAGCTAATGTGATGTTATCTAGAGCGGTTTAATGTCTTTGAATCTTGCATTGTTGATCGATGTCACGGATCCCACGGTTCCTTCAAGGAAGGATCCGCTAGGCTAATCCTAGGGATCCGGCATCTGCAGATCAGAAACAACACAGAACCAAAAAATGATGTGCAGATTTTGTACACTATTAAATCTATGAAACAAGAAATTTAGAAACAAGCAAGCCATCATATAGCACCAGAAACAATATCCAAAATTCCATAAGCCAACAATGCTAAAAAGAAATCATTCAACCATAAGATAAAAATTAAACACATTCCTATTGTCTCATTCGTCAATTCTTCCTCTTTCTTTTGACGACTTAGTGAGATTGTAAGCGAGGTTTTGAATCATGCCTCTTATTTGTTTGTATTCGCGGTCTCGTTTGGAATGGTTGGAAGTTGTTCGTGGTATTCAAGAATGTCCAATTTGATGTTGGATACGGGTCGATGTCCTCCTCATCTTCTTCTTCCTCTTCTCGGCCGAGGAGTCCTAGAGGCTTGGGTTTCTCTCCATTAACCATGAACCGTTTAGATGGTTGTTTGGTAAGGGTACCATGGCGTGATCGGAAGGTAATGGTCAATGTTGATGGGGATGGTTGCAATGCACTAACGCATTTACAAAGTCGTGTTAGAGCATACCATATGGGAGTACCATGTTGGAAGCTTTGAATACCCCACCATTCTCCTTACCATGTAATAGGCAAGATTAAATGGCCTTTGGTGGATAAGACAATAGATCATTTGCACAAGGCATGCGTTTGGATGATCTTTGTTTCCAACTAGGCTAATGATGTTTTCTCTAAGGATTTCTTCCCATTTTCTAAACATGGGATGCATTTCAAAAGTTCCATTTTAAAGGGATTACGGTGAATTAGCCTTTTATTACGATCGTAGCGGGATTGGTCGGTCCTAATCTTAAAGATAGTATCGCGAATGGTTTCGGGATTGTCGAGAGGAGTGTTGTAGAGGCTTAAGATCAAGTGCAAGGTTTTGAGCGTTAATTGCCCAATCTTGAGAGTACATACAAATTCCTTCACAAGGAATCTGAAGAATTTGAGCAAAAGTGTTGAGAGGAAGAGTAAAGTTTTATGTGTTGATGATAAAGGCGATTGAGATGCTATTATCGGTGTTTCTAATGATCCTAAAGCTTTTGTAAAACTCAAAATGAAAACCGGACAAATTTGTTCATCAATGTCAAGAAGACAATCAAAGTTGATTGTCGAGAAAACTTGACGAGTGTCGGTATTTTCAAGGAAACATTCCTTGACTACACGACCTTCGTGAATAAGTCGTTTGTGAGGCTTTTGAAAATTTTACAGTTAGTTTTGGTCGAGACCCTTTTACGATAGTAGCGTAAGATAGTGGACGGTGTCATGATGATCTTGTTGAGTGGCTTTGGGCATGGTTGGTCCTAGAAATACAAATTTTCCAATTAGGTAAAATTAGTTGGAAATGGGTTTATGGTTTTGGTTTGTATTAACAATGTTGTGAGCACAATGTGATTTAGTTAAAAGCCCTTTTACGATTAATTTGAAAACCCTAATTAAATTAATTTGATTAAAACTTAAGGAACCATAAACCCTAGAATGAAGATGATGAAAATTAGAACAAGTTAATGTAATTACTTACAATGGTGTTCTAGGAAGAAATGCTTTGAGGTTATGAATGCCAATGAGGATGGATGCAGATGGCTTGGTCGTTTTGTGTTATGAGAATAGAGGGAAAAGATCGGTGGTGATTTTTGAAAGCGTATGGTGAGTTTACATTCCACGGTTCCCTGGATCCTTTGTATTTGGGATCCGCTAGTACAACTAGAGGATCGGCTATTAAGAAAAAAAATTTTGTTTGACAATCTTTTTGTAGTATGCTTACGGAATAGCTTACAAAAAAATAGTTTGGAGGTTTTAGATGACGATTGTTTTTGAATGACGGCTTTTGATGAATCTCATATCGAGGATGTGATGACGGCGTTTAAAAAAAAATATTATTCCCTATGACGAGAAAGGTGGAAGAGTGACGAAAGAGACTTCTAACGCTCTTAGTGTTATAATAATCAAAGTAGTATTTGTGAAAAAAATAGAACTCAAGTATCCTATCTAACGAAAAGTAGAACATACCTTTACGCTTCTTGATTTGGTATAAAACCAAAGATACTTCATGAGCTTTTAAAGTAATCCTTTGTACTTGATGTACTTAAGTTGTGATTACTTTAAGAATCCTTCCTTGAATGTTGACTTCATCTTTGAGTGAAGATTTTGGAGAATTCTAGCATAAAATTACTCGAGAACGGAATATTGTTAGAATCATCTATCAATGTCCAACAAAATGTTTTAATGAGAAAATATGATCCAAAGAAAAAAATCCTTCTTTGTAGTTTTCAAACATACACGGATCGTATCAAGTCTTTAAAGTACAATATACTTTAAGAAACTTGGTTACGAAGCTCTGTACCAATTGTGGAAAACTAGAAGGGGGGTTGAATAGTTTTACCAATTTAAAACTTCCTTTTAAATATTTAGATCGACTTATGTCAATCTATTTGATTGTTTATGTTGGACGTTGATAGATAGATATATAAACATATAATGAAAGATAAAGAGTAAGAAGCACATCACCACGACACAAGTTATTTATAGTGGTTCGGCTACAAGGACACCTTCCTTGCCCTACTCCACTCCCGAGTCACCTACTCGAGTTCGTAAGCACTACACCAACTCCTTATGGCGGAGAAGCCTTCACAACGTCGCTTAACCTTTTTCGGTACAAAGCTAAATACCGAGTTCTTTCACACCAAGGCGAACCACACCTAACACAACGTCGCCTACCCTTTATACGGTGCTAGGCTAACCACCGAGTTCTTTCACACCTTAGGAGAACTAATCCTATCACAACGTCGCCTACCCTTTATTAGGTACTAGGCTAAGCACCTAGTTCCATTATGGAGGAACTACTACCCTTCACGACACAACACCTATTATCAGGAGATCTACTCCTTGTTACAACACCATCAAGGATATCACCATCCTTGTGAATAAATAAACACTTATATGTATAATGATGCACCTCATCGATTATACGACCTAAGCATTCTTCCCAAATGCTACTTGATTTGATTCTTGGCATCCTTCACTAATGCCTTTGACACAACGCTTGGCATCCTTCACTAATACCTTCGTCTTGACACCTTAAGCATTCTTCACTAATGCTTTGAAGTAGATGATCAACATCTTTCACTAATGCTTTCATCTTGACACTTTCGGCATTCTTCACTAATGCCTTCAACCCAACATCTATGGAGAAAGGAAGAACTATCAACAAGAGAACCTTCGTTGTCTTGATGATGACGAAGCATGGCAACTCATGGACTTGAGCTTGCACGTCTTCAAGATGTGGTGATCTTTCCTTTAATAGGAATCTACAAGATCACACAAAAACAAAATAGAAAAGCTACATAGATCTCTTGGATCGAGGTTAGAGGTTAGAATACTTGGGGAAGTATGTGTGTAAAGGGATAAATAGAAAGGAAGAAATGGCTCTATTTATAGAGGAAATTCACTCATTGTATCCCGGATCCCACAGATCCCTTCCACTGGGATCCGGCTAGCACAAAGCCGTGGATCCGTGGTCCGCTCCTCTTTGCCCATGGGTATTTTGGGTTATGGGTCATGGGTCATGGGTTATGGGTTGATCCATGGTTTCCATCTAGATACAATGTACCTTAAGGATACATTGAACTTGTGTAAGTGGTATATATAAAACCATGGGTTATGGGTCAAAACCATTTGCTAGTTTTTATCTTTTAGTATATACTTACTTTTACCCATTTTAGTATATACTTGTTTTTACCCATTTTAGTGTACTTAATGTAAGTATGTATTAACCCAATATGTAAACACTAGTTGTTGTACATATGTATCTAACTCATAGAGTTACTTAAACTTGTTAAGCCAATATGTAAACACTAGTTGTTGTACATGTGTATCTAAAATATAAAATCACTTAATCTTGTTATAGTGTTTTATGTGAAAACGTAAGTGTGTTATAAAACTATTAGTTCAAACCATTTACGTATTTTATTTGTTTCGTTAATATGATTTTACTTTTGTTATCGACAAAACATTAGAAGACCGTAAAATATAAATAAACATTTTTACGGCTTATTTGTATTAACACATCTTATAGAAATGCATATGTATAACAACTAGTGTTTACATAATATAGAAATGCTTTGTATATATTGTAATGGGTAAAAAACCAAAGTCCATGACCCATGACCCATAACCCATGATCCATTGACTAGGTACAATGAATGTTGTTGGGTAAAAACCAAAGTCCATAACCCATACCCATGGAGCATGATCTATAATCCATGACCCATTGCATGACATCATACATGAAGTCATGCTGGGTATTATCCATGATCCATGACCCAAAGTCCATGACCCATGACCCAAGATCCATAACCCAATAACTAGATACATTGCATCATGTTGGGTATCCATAATACATTACCCATAACCCATGGTTCATACCCCATAACCCATAACCCGGTTTGCAACCCAAAATCCGAACTAAACTGAAACAGTAGCCGGATCCCTAGTTTTGCACTAGCTGGATCCCTTTGGGGAGGGATCCGTGGGAACCGTGGGACAGTAGACAAGTTTTGTCTATAAATAGTGAGCCATTTCTCTTTTTCTCACTACCACTTCACATTTACTTTCTCCCAGTATTCTAACATCTTTAACCTCAGATCCAAAGGATCATTCTGTAACAACTCGTAATTTCCTCGATGCGTCGTAAATGGAGAAACGTCAATTAGAGCGATCGTTTCATCTAAGTTGAGTTACGAGTCGTATTATATATCGTTTTTATTGGAAATATTATTCTGAGAGCATTGGCGTAACTCTCGAGTCACGAATCCTTCATTTGCTGGGCTAAACGAGTCCCGAACCTAATTTATCAAAAGATTGAGAAATGTTGATCCCAGTTGAGCAAACGATCTAATATAGAAACTGACTTAAACAAAGACTTATTAAGTATTACGCGAATTTAATACTTAATCTTAAGAAGAAGAACAATGAACATTCAACACCTCAATATTATTATTAATCTGAATACTCTAACCAAGATTAGGGTTTTACAACCTTGAAGTGTATCGACCTTAGATATAAAACATACGTATATCTAATCTAACCTAGGACCTCCTTTTATAGGCTAAGGAGTCCTTTACATAGTACAATACGTAACATACACGATAAATATCTTTTCCATATTTATCTAATACAAAATATTAAACCGACTATACAAGACTAGCAGTGGTTACATTACAATATCCGTGGTTACACAATACTACTAGCCGCGGTTTGTCTTCAGCAGTGGATCCATTCTTCTATTCGTGGTTTCATCAACTCTGTCCGTGGTTCCAATACTTAATATAATTCTTGATCCAAGGAACCAAAAACCCAACAATCCTCCCCTAAACTTGATACATTCAAATAGAATTCTCAAGTTTCCTTTAAGCTTAAAACATCTGAATTGGAGGATGTAGCCAAACACTTACTAGATTTAAGAATTTTCTCATACTTCAGCAACAAATTGTAAGCTTGACCATCATAGGGCATCAACATCTTTATACCACCAGGCTTCACCATCTGAGCAATAACTTCTGGATACTTATTCAATTGAGGATAATCACCTTCTACAAGCATATGAATAACTCCTCCAGATACAGTTAAAACGTGAACTCCACAAGTTTGATATAGAAACCATCCTGTAACTTGTCCATTGTAGAGTCCTTTCCATTCAGGTTCATCATGAGTAGGTTCAAACAAAATCTTCAAGTGATGATAAACCATTCTCTCATGATAATCATCTGGTTGCAAATCACCAAACTTATTTCTATAAAGCTCCCAAAGATTCAGCAAATCATCTCTATCAAAATACTGAAGCATCTGTGAAAATTTATTATACTCAGAAACTTCATTATTGTGTCTTTGAATTTTCCAACATCCTTCACTTCCATTAAGCTCAAATGCATAAGAGATAATTTGATGACTATCTTCAATCTCTTTCAATCTTTTAGAACCAGATGTCTCCTGAATCTCAGATTTTCTATTTAGATTACCTTTAATCCACTCTTCATCTTTTTCGAACCCATAGGAGTAAAATTCTCATTATTAATCCTCATACACATCGATAAAGCTAATGGATTCTTTCAAATGAACATTTACTAAGATTGTCGAGAATATGTATACAATTCTTAATAATCTTCATCAAGACATTTCTCATCTCACGAATTGTAGGAGGTTTCTTCCTTATAACTTGCTTCTTTTCCTTACTAATCATCCTTGCCCATTTACCCAAAATTCTAGCTCTTTCCTCATCATCTAACAATGCCCATTCTTGAGTAGTATATTCATCCTGTATTTGATTAGAAGCTTGCGATAGTTTTGTGATTCATACCATTTAGCTAACCATTTAGAAGCCTCCTCCTCTTCTTGCTTTTCTTTTTATAATGCTTTCTCTTGACTTGTATGCCTCTTGTATACTCTTCATCATAAGCAATCTGTTCTGCTACACTTTTAAACTTTAAGACAGGTGTTGCAATACCTTTACCCTTACCAATATCTGATTGAACCATCTTCTTCTTCAAAGGTTCACCAATAACTAGACTTTTACCTTTGGGTTTGTTTGCAGTAGATTTAAGAGATGAAACAGGAGCAATGATGGGTGTAGAATTAGTTGAGGTTTTGCTTAGATTGATCAGTGTACTTGCAGCTTATTTCTCAACCTCTTTTGATTTAGGTGGTGACACAGAGATGGTTGTAACAATTGTGGAAGTAGTTATGATAGCAATGGGTACAATTACCATATCTGAAACTGCAGCAGTGGTTCCAAGAGTACTAGCCGTGGTTTCAGACACACTATCAGTGGTTGTGTCCTGCACTACCTCATCTTCTACCACAGTCTTCAAACTTTCAAGAATAGCTTCATTCCCATCTTTATCAGATACTAAAAATTGTGCTGCTTGATCTCCACTATCCACATCTTCTTCCATATGCACATCTACAGCCTCCCCTGAATTCATGCCTTCACTCCTCCCCTGTTTGGGTACATTCTCCACATTCAGAGCTGGAGAGGAGTCCACCTTCTTTTTCATCGTCCTCATTATCCTCAACACAGCAACTCCAGGTCTTCTTACTTTCTCCAAAACAAACATCCTATGCTTCAGTCTCTGAATTTCTTTACCCTGAAACACAACCAACTCTTGAAGACTTGAGATTGTATCATCCATTTTAGCACATTTAGCCATCAATTCATTAAAACATTCAAGAATATCCTCCCCACTTTGACCTGTGTTAACTGGTCCGAGAGGTGGTTCATTGGAAAAGTCACCATGTACAAGCTTAGGATCCGTCAATTCAGTGTCAGGTTCCAAACTATCCTCATCACTTGAAATGTGTTAAGCGCTCCAGAGGTGAATCCTTGGATAAAGAAAACATAGCACCGGACCTTGCCCGATCATCTATGCACCCTAAATGAGCCGGTTGGCTAGGGTTTCCTCCACTGTGTTAAGTTCAAAGAACTCTCCACATTAGGAGTTGCCAAAGGTTGGGTCTTAATGATGTTTCCACTATCCCGACCAAAGATCTAAGCATGAATCGATGGTGAAGCCCTTCCAATAATGTCACCTCCACACCATGTGACAGCCTCATGAACAACACCATTAACACCAGCCTGAGGAAGCTTGGTGCCCTTCTTTTTCCTAGTCCATATAGTGGTTTGGGTTTGACCAGAAGTGGGTTGAGATTCACTAATAGTGGGTTCAGATACTATGGGTTGTTCCTCAAAACCTGCATCAAACTCATGAATAACATGCAAAGTAATCATATGAGGGAACAAAGGAACATCCCTTATTTGAACATTTGGCTTCTGATTCCTCATATGCGCAAAGACCTTAGGAAGCATATAATGCACTTCATACTCCCTAGTATGCTCAACAGGTTCCTCTATTTGACTTTCCACAATTAGTTGAACAAACCTAGGATATAAATAATATTTACCCTTCTTCCTAATGTTCTTCACAAATCCTTCATAAATCATCCTAGACCAATTAAACTTCCTCCCCTTAGAAAAACATATAATAGTTGTAGCAATCTTGGAGGGAAAGTCATAAAAAACATATAATAGCTGTAGCAATGTTGTTTCCCTTTTTGACAAGCCACACAAAGTTCCTTACATTCAAAAACCTTAGAAGGTAACCCTCTCACTAAGTTGCCCTTTACAAGTTTATTGATTGTTTTAAAATTAAGGTAACCAATCTTCTATGCCATAATTTAGACTCATCAACTGATGCCTTAGCAAACAAACAAGTTAAGGACCTATTGGAAAGAACATCTTTAAGATCAAAACAATATATATTTTCCTTCCTAGGTACCCTAAGCTGTATATACTTCTCATCAGGCATCTTAAAATCAGGTGACAACACCACACACTCGGTTTCCCAAAAAGTACCCAATTTTCTTATCACACATTTGAGAAACATGAATAAATTATACTTAAGTCCACATGCAGATAGACCTTTTCAAAGTCTAAATTCCTGCTTCTAATTGTGCCTCGCCAAGTATCTTTCCTCCCTTTGGATCATTACCAAATGCCACATATCCTCCATCAAAAGCTTTAAAATCCTCCGAGTTGCTCCCATCCCAAGTCATGTGCCCAGAGCAACCACTATAAAAACTCCTTTATCTTTTAGCTCATCTTGTAGATTGCCCGCACATGAAATTAAACAAATTAGTTCCTTTTGTGGACCCAAGCCAATCATCGATTGGTCCGATACTGCATCAACATAATCAAATTTCTTTAGGTCCATTGATGCACAGTTGACATGATTTAAAACCTTGGTCTTAGGCTTCCATTGCAAACTAGTTGAGGCCTTAACAACATAAAATGGTTTCCAACCTTTGTGTCGCTTATCACCTTTGGAATTTTAAAACTTCTTTAGTATCGGTGGTGATATTTTGCTTAGCGATGGTTGGAACCCATTTGGGTGTAAGATGACTATTGATTTTGTATTCCATTCCTCTTTAACACCGCTCTAGGAATCATGTTTTGTTAGGATGAGGGTTTGTTTTCTTTGAAAAGTTTTGATGATTTACCCTCATCCAATGATTCCAAACTTGTGGTCTGCTTTTATGAGTTTCTCTGTAAGTGCTCAAAACTACCACATGAAAAGCAAGCCTTTTTAACACATTGAAACTCATCTCCTAATCTGTTTGAAATTAGTCCATTAAAGTTTCTCTGATTGCCCCTAGGTATATATCTTTTCATCTGTTCCCTAGGTACTTCCTTGTACTCTACTACTTTCTTAACAATTTGAGCTCCAAATCTAGGAACAAGGTTGGCATGCTTAGAATCAACTTTCTTAATATGTTCTTTCTTTTCAGGCTGAGTTGATTCAGATCTATCTTCCTCAGAATCTGATTCCTAATCTTCAATTATGGGAGCATTAGATGACTTATCAGAACCTATCTTAGGTGATTCAATCTTGTTAGTCTCACCTACAAGTTTATTGAAACTAAATTCACTGCTAAATGAGAGCTCTTTTGTAGGTGGTGCATGTTTCATAAGAGATGGTGGTGGCATATCATTGTAACCAAGACCAGTACCATCCTTGAATAGTTTTTGACCTATTGGCTTATTTACTAGATCAAGCATACCGTGTTTTAGCAACCCTAACAACATGTTTTTCTTTTTCTTTTAGGGCTTCTACTTTTACACTCTCTTGCTTTTCTAGTTTCTCTTTAAGCATCTTAATCTCTATCCTTAAGATCAATTTCACCACCTAGTATATTAATTTTATCAACATACTCAAACTCACATTTAATACAATAATTAAGCTTTTCTTCAACACTTTCTAGACCAACTCTATAACCTAAGTTATCTAGAGAAAGTCTTTCTATTTCTTTCCTTAAACTCTTAGTGATAGCCTTTTGAGATTCTAAGTTATCTTGACATGATTTAAAAGAACAAGTAGAAGTTTTAGAATCATTAGATACCTCGAATCGAACCAAAGATGAAGCATAGGCCATAAAAGCAAAGTTATGCTCTTTAGAAGCTTCACTAGCAAGAAAAGTCGCATTGGGACCTTCTTCAATCTGATCACTCCGGTCATAGTCTCCAATACCATCTTGAGCAACCAATGTGAAGAAGTAGCGAGCTCTTCAATGGTCTTCTTGATGCCTTCATCCTCTTAGAGCTCGACATTCCTAGAAAAGTGACCCTTCTTCTTGCGTTAAAGCACTCCATCTTGCTTTTGTCGAATCCACTCTCCTTTGACCATCATACTTAACTTGTCTTCCGGTCCTCTCGAAACTTCCTTGCTTGGAGAGTCAACATAGCCATCTCGCCATTGAAGATTTATCTCTTCAAGATCATCATGATCAATTTGATCTAAATCTTGATTCAAGACAAGATAATCGGTAGTTAAATCGACGTAAAAGCACAAATTGCACCATCACCGACATTATCACTAACGGTGGTATTGTTTGCAATAGCGATGGTTATTCCATTGGCAGCATTGGATACATCTTGTGAACTCTTGTAATTAGTGGAAACAAAAGCAATGTTTTGATTAGTAGAAGATGCACCAGCAACGTTGTTCTCAGACTCATAAACCTTCAAGTTGTTGTAGAGATTATCCAGAGTCATCTTATCAAAGTCCTCCTTATTTCTCCACACAATTGTATGAACAGCCCATTCAGGTGATAAACTTCTAATGAACTTCAAATTTATATGTTCTTGAATAACATTGTAGTCCACCAACTTTAATTGGCTGATAAGTTTTTGAAGTCTATTATAAGTGTCATCAAGTTTTCTCCACTAAGCGTTGAAGTTTTCAAGTCGATGCTTGAGCATATTCTTCCTTGATTTCTTTGTAGCTTCATTACCAAAGAAACCTTGTTTCAAGAGCATCCAATAACGCTTTAGCGATTCATATCTTTCAAAGTCCAAAGCATACTCATTAGGTATTTCCATAGAGAGAATACTATGAGCTTTAATCTCTAGTTTCCTTTAGCCTTGTCGACTTCACAAACAATAGCTATCTCTTTACCATCATCACCCTTCTTAGGAAGAGTATCACCTTTTCAACAACATCCCGGATGGCATAATCAATCATACGAATGTATTGCCTCATTCGCATTCTCCAGTTTGATACTCACCATGCTCGAGCATGGGCACCTTAGATGCAATTACCATGTGTGTTTCACGGACATCTTAACTTACTTGAATAGAACTTAACAAAACTTCTTCTTGGTTACGCTTCTAGATCACAAGCTCGATACCACTTGTTGATCCCACTTGACCAAACGATCTAATATAGAAACCGACTTAAATAAAGACTTATTAAGTATCACGCGAATTTAATACTTAATCTTAAGAAGAACAATGAACATTCAACACCTCAATATTATTATTAATCTGAATACTCTAACGAAGATTAGGGTTTTACAACCTTGAAGTGTATCGACCTTAGATATAAAACATATGTATATCTAATCTAACCTAGGACCTCCTTTTATAAGCTAAGGAGTCCTTTACATAATACAATACGTAACCTACACGATAAATATCTTTTCCATATTTATCTAATACAAAATATTAAACCGACTATACAAGACTAGCAGTGGTTAAATTACAATATCCGTGGTTACACAATAATACTAGTCGCGGTTTGTCTTCAGCAGTGGATCCATTCTTCTGTCCGTGGTTTCATCAATTCTGTCCATGGTTCCAACACTTAGAATAATTCTTGATCCAAGGAACCAAAAACCCAACAAGAAAGATGCAAAACTAGTCCCTTTTGAAATTACATGGCCGCCCCTTAGGTTTACTTTACTTGCAACTTGGGTCCCTCCAGGGGTATATATACCCCAACCCACACACACTTCTCTCATTTACTCACTCATTTTCTCTCTCTAATAAACACACACAACTTATTCTCTCTAGCAATAAAAATTCGACCACCCATTATTAGGGTTCCAGTGCCGTCACAAATTTTGGCCAACTTTCCGGCCACCTCCTCTACTTACACCACCTATCTCAAATGATAGATCGGGCTCTTGTGGTTATGTTTCTATAACACATGCACCTTCAAACCTAGCCACGCTCCTTAAATCTAATTTTAAAGATTTGGATTTTTAGGTTCTCATGGTTACACGTTTTTAAAGGAGTCCCAACTTGGCTTGGTCACGAGTAGTACTCGTGAATGACACCACCAACCTCGTCCTCCTCTCTTTAACTTCTCGGTAAAACTCACCTCGCCTCATTTATGTTTTATTTTCTATTTTACCAAACGTATATATATATATATATATATATATATATATATATATATATGTATTTTGATTCATGGATAAAAGTGTTAATCGTAAATTAAAACGTTCATTAAAGGGATTCGTATGGTGAGAAATTGTTTCAGTGGTGTTTTTGTTTATGTGGGTTTGAAATAGAATCAGGTCAGACCCGTTTGGGTCCTGTACGGGTCGGGTCAGATGACCCGTGGCTGTTTTGGTCTCTATATGGTGCGTTTGGTTTGGTAAAATTGTCGGGTCATAATATATTGACCACGGGTCCGAAGTAATTTTGCGTATTGACTTGTGGTTGTTATTAAAAATCATAGAGTAAACAATTATTTCGAGATGGTTAGAACATGGTAAATGGGTTAGGATGATAATTAGTTTTATAATATGTGACGAGTTAATTGTGTATGAATTATCGATTATAACGAAAATGATAAATAGAATATGTCAACGGGAAGACTTGTAAACCATATACTTAACTACTTGACTTTGTAGCGACTTAACTATACGACGATATCAAAATAAAATTATCAGGATACACGATATTAGACTTGTTCGAGTAGCGAATAACCACTTATAAGACAGTGTGATAAACTACGTGATTAATAATTGATATCGGGTAATACATATACATTATAAGGTACAACTACGGTTATTAAACTTGAAGTGACGTTTTGATACATTAATTATATTGATTATGAGTCGTACCAGAATAAATGTTTTGGCTATAACGAGTATAATATATTAGACTCAGAAATGAGTTTAATATATTTGTTTTGCAATAAGCCTAAGTATTCCATTTCACATTTTAAATGATAATGAGATATATAAATATATATTATTAACGGCTATTATTTTATTTAATTATAAACCTTTATTAAAGCCGATAGTAACTTGTGTTTTACAAATATAAAATAACTTTTATAAACTCGTCGGGAAAGATTATTTTGATAAGACAATCTATTAGAATCATAAGGAATTGGGAACGTTGAGTAAACAAGCATGTCATTTATAAAATACTCTGCGGTATAACTTATATGAAGTATTTTATTATAAACTTGTATAAATTACGAGTAACGAATATGACACCTTTTTAATCAAATGATAAATGGAAACTTATCTTTTATGATAAGCATGTACGTTTGGGATTATCGGGTAAACTACCGAAAGTTAACCTATTTATATTACATAAATAGTTGTCGTCAATTCCTAGTCTTTGACTAACTTGAGTATTGTCAGTATTTCTTGACTTTTTCAATGACTTTTCCTTTTTGGCGTGCGTTCTAGTTAATATGTCTCGACTATGTCGACGTCTTCTCCCTTTTCGCGTGAGTTGTACGTCGCGTCTATGTTTCTTACCACCACACGAAACGTTAAAACTAAACTTTTGAGATTGATTATAAACTTTTGGGAGCAATAATGGACTTTTGAAAGTAATGACACGGATAATCCACGAAAACTACGACACATTATCTTTTATCGACTTCTTTATCGTATGAGCCGTATTCTGAGATAATCGTATACGCATTAGGTTGCGTCACTTCTATTCTATTGTACTCGTCGTACATTCTTCTGGATGCCATGGAGATTAGCCTTAGATGCCAGTCGTGTCAATAGTGAATAGTGCATTACTGTGGCTAAGGTGAGTTTCATAGCCCCTCTTTTCAAAGGTTTTCATAACTATTTTGGGGGAGAATACATGCTGCTTTTTACGAACCATAACTGGATATGTGAACATTATTTGGGAATGACTGTTGTTTGGTATATTTGAATTGGTGATTGATAACTTATGTGTTTATGTGAAAGCAAACTATTTCTTGGACCTGTCACTACCTTTTTAAATTGCTAATGCGTTGACTAGGAAAGGTTCTACATACGACATTTGTTGACTTAGACTAGGGTAGCATTCCTATGCTATAACGCTATGCCTAGCTAAGAATAGGCCGACTTAGACCAGGCTAACTTGTGTTCTAGGCCTTGCTACGACGGTGCCGGCTAGAGTCGCTTGGGGCCCTGCTGAGATCTCGATTGTGTTGTGGATTATTGATTGGATTGATTGTTGGTTGGAATGTGTATTATATGTCTGCCTTAGTTGCACATAGCAATTAAACTTTATCAGGTCCACTATTACTTTGGTAACTAAACTCTATGAACTCACCAACAGTAGTCGACCTTTTAGCATGTGTTCTCGTGTTTAAGGCGATAGCTCACTATTGAAATATGCTTGGCAAGGGCATGGTCATAGGCGACTCTGATGAATAATCGAGACCGCTTTAATTATCTTTTGGGCCTATATCCGCACTACTTTCATTAATGTAAACTTCATGTTTTCAAATAATGAATTTTAATCTAAATGGATGGAATAAAAACCATTCTTTGTACCTTATGTTGTGATACCAAGATAATAGCATCCAAATGTTCGTATGCTTCTGCTGGACCATATTTTTGGGGTGTTACACATTCTTTGTAGTTTTATGTTTGTGTGATTCTCTAGGTTCCTCATAAAGGCGAGATCACCACCTCTTGAAGACATGCAAGCTCAAGTCATGAGTTGCTAAGATTTGTCATCATCAAGACCACTCAAGTGCATCTTGTTGATAGTTTTTTCCTCCCTCCATAGAAGTGTTGTGTTGAAGGCATTAGTGAAAGGTGCCGAAGGGTCGTGTTGAAGGCATTAGTGAAAGGTGCCAAAGGTGTACAATCGATATAGTGCATCAATGTACATGTTAGATAGTTTGGGTTAAAGGATGTCGATGTCCTTCTAGTGTTGTAACAAGGAGTGTGTCTCCTTTGGGTAGTTGTGTAGTGGTGTAGTGTTGGGTAGTGGTTCCTCCTTTGTAATGGAACTCGGTATCTAGCCTTGTACCGGATAAAGTGTAGGCAATGTTGTGATAGGTTTGGTTATACCTCGTGGAAGATTTCGGTGTCTAACCTTGTACTGGATAAAGAGTAGGCGACGTTGTGAAGGCTTCTTCGCTACATTAAGGAACTTGTGTTACGAACTCTCGAGTGGGGTACTCGTGGAGTGAAGTAAGGCAAGGAAGGTGTCCTTGTATCCGAACCACTATAAATACTCGTGTCGTGGTTTTGTGTTCTTTACTCTTTATCTTTTGCATTACTTACTTATATGCTTATCTGTTAGGATTTGGAAAATCCATATAGAAGAGTCGGTCACCCCAATTATAGTCTAGCATATGTTAGCTCGTAGACTTTACGTTATTTACTTGTTATTTATTTAGTTAGCTAGTTAGTTAGTTAGTTTAGAGCAACACCGTGGAGGAAGGACGGTCTTTACCCATCGTATGCCTCGATCCACATCCGGCTGGAGGACGTTTAGCTTGTAACTATAAATACCTCTTCCATCCTTGGAAGAGGTGGTGCTTCTTCATAATATAAATTTTCTTTTTGTTTTTACTTTCTCTCTCAAGAACACCATCTCTACTCTTTATCTCTCTAAACATGGCATACTTGATTTATCACCATCCTAGGCCACCCGAATCATCAAACAACATAAAAAGTATGATCCTACAATTGGTACCAGAACCAAGGTTGTGTTGTTCTTGATGATTTATATGGCTTTTAGTGTGGTTTTTGATGTGTTCGTGTATGCGGTCTAGGCGGGCTTTGATGCGGTTTGATGAAGGGTTGATATTGTTTGAAGTTGTTGGTATTGTTTGAAGCTTGTTGATATGATGATAAGTTTGATATCATTTCACAAAGTCGTTTAACAGCTTCATTAGAGATTTTTAAACTAAACATGGTCATGCAAGTTTTTAACAAGTTTTAACTGCTTTGAAATTGGTTTTAAGTCGTGTCTTTTGGTACTTAATATGTTTAAAGCAGTTTTTATGACATTTATTACTGGTTATGAATCTGTTTTGAAGCAGTTGTGAGTCTTTATGATGGTCGAATTTGTTTTTTTGCGTTTGTACATGCTCGTTCTTGACTGCGATTTGGGTCAGATTGGGATACTCTACTATGCGGTTTGGTCAAGTTCTAGTATGCGGTTTGATGGAAAACTGTCCAGATTCGTCGTTTCGGCTACGTTTTGATCAGACATGCGATTTGACACCAAAAACTTGACTGCGGTTGAATCCAATAAGTCATGCGTTTTGACATAAAAGGGTGCGGTTTGACTAAATGTTGCAGATGTGCGGTTTGTTACAAAAATGACTACGTTTTGGTACTAAAGCTTTTTGTCAAAACTTAAGTGCGGTTTGATTCTTAATTGTGCGATTTGATATTTGGATTTGAAAAGCTTGTGGTTTGATAAAACCTTATGCTGTTTCACTCAAATGAGATGCGGTTTGAAAGAATCTTAAGTGCGGTTTGAAGGAAAATAATATGATGCGATTTGACTGCTGGTAATGAAGAAAATTATAGATCGCGGTTTGACACAGTAACGGGTGCGTGTTGTTGACAACCAAAGACCACAAGTATCAAGATCAGAACAATCTAAACCTACTCATTCACAACCTCATTCAAGACCTCATCAACAATCATCCATCATTCAACTTCAAGATTCAATACATCTTATACAAGATTTGAAATTATCAATAACCTATTACAAGACTCATCTATATCAAATCCTAGTCTCGACACATCAAACACATGACTCTAAACAAAAAGTAATACAACAAGAAATTAATAGATCTCAGATTCTTGTGTGTATTTTTCAAAGAATATTCGACCAATAAAGATCATTCACACAAAGTAAATCCATCATCGATCCCTATTTGAAGTTCACACTTCAAATCATATACGAAACTCTTGAAAAAGAAGATAACAAAATGTGTTATTCCTGTTTCTTGGTTCGATATAAGCAAACACATATTTCATCGATGGTTTTAGGAGTTAAAATCTAAACCAATCATTCACTTAGTGCATATATCCGAAACATTTAAGAAAAGTTTTCTAACAAGGTTGTTAGACACGTTTCTTGTTTCATTAGATGACTCTATTAACTGAAAATGATAATCGACCACAACAGATTCTCAACAACAAACCTACCCGAATCCACATATTCACAACAAAAAATAAACCTTCATTTATTAGTCGATTGAGGTTTAAGCCATCCCTGTGGCGAACTCCTAAAATCTAAACAGGTCAAATGAATGTTATGCTGTTGATATTTTACTTGGACTTGATTGGTTTTGATGCGTTCAGATTGGTGTTAGTTCGCTGCCTCTGGATCTGATTTTTCATACGTTTGTTAAGAAAGTGAGAGATGGAGGCGGTTATTTATGAGGAGAGATTAAGGTTTGTTGAGAATAATTAGGGTTGTGTTAGGTTTATGTGTGAGAATGATGTGTTTTATAACCTGAATATTAGGGTAGAATTAATAATGGATCAGATAATAAGATTGGACGTGCCGGACTTTAATGGAGGATTGATAAAGGGCCGGGTAGTGTGTTTTGGATGGATTGGATCAGTGTGTTATTGGGCCTCATACATGATCCGTATATATGGTTAAATCACGCCTTGAATGTTTTGATATTAACAATTATGGATCGGGTATTTGTTATATCACAAATATCTCACATTTGAGAATCTGTTCCAAAGTATCATTGAGAAGTTGTACCAAAGTCTCACATTTGATGGATACGAGCTAATTATGTGTCATGTGATACAAATAATATTGGCCTAAAGTGTTATATTATGGGTTGAATGTTGGAAGCTTGGATTTGGATAATGGACAAATGGGCTTCTAAAAAAAATTGGATCGTACATATGAGATTTGATGATATGAGGTTTATGAGATTTGGATAAGATGAGATTTGATGGTGAGATTTGTTGAAGAGTTTTTTGATGATTAGATTTGTTGAGTTATGAGATTTGATGTGTTATACGGTTTGATACTTTGGTGTATACGTTTTCACGGAGAGTATTATGTCACGGCTCGAATTGTTATTGGAACTAGGTTGACTACGGGGTTGTTTGTGTTCAATATTTCTTATTTGGGTTTGAAGTGAGGTTTTCCGGGCGCATTCACTTATTTCGTCTTCTTTCTTTCTACCCTTCCACGATGACTTGTTTGGGCATTTATTGAGTGTGATAAAGACTTGGCTATTTAGTTACTTTTGTGATTCTTTCTCACTTAACCCACAACGTAGCTATCACTTCGGTGTCTCACGTTGTTGAGGATTGGTCAAGAGGTTTTTACATTGGGTACACCGTTTCTTTATCACAAGGATTTGTACAAGCTTAAGTAGCAAACTGGGAATTCTACTTCATTTTCAAGTTTGATATATTTGGTTTTCTTCACTAAGTGGTCACAACAATAGCCGACAAAATTTGTGGATGGTGTGTTATCCAAAGTGTTCAAAGGTTGGGATGTGATCAACAATTCTCATGGGATATTCAACGCCACAGAGTGTCAATGACACTTCACCGTCTAAGCAAAATCCTTCAAGAATATTTGTGCTTTTGATCTTTCAAGATGTTTGCTTATGATAAGAACTTTTCGTGCAGATGGTCGTACACGTTAATGATGCTTCCGAAAGTTCGAAACCATCATGGGGGAGAAACATGTACTTTGATGTGATAAGGTCAACCTCCAGGGGAAAGTAGCATATACTACTCTACTTAATATGGTTTGTGAAGTATTCTACATATGGGAGAATAATTGCTGATGATGGAGAAGAATTGTTGATGAACCGCTGCATGTTCCTCAAAAACATATATTCACTCAAACCAAATTTGTCGAACTCATTCAAGTCGACATTGTTTACGGTTTAGTCTTGGTTTTGTAAAATCCGCGAAAGAATCTATTTCTCGGCTTAAATCATAGATTTGTAAAATCCGTGACAATGGAAACATCCGGTGAAAGATAAAGTGCATTTCGATTATATCTCGGTTTATTCTTGGTTTTGTAAAATCTCGTGAAAGAATCTATTTCTCGGTTTAAACCATAGAATTGTAAAATCCGTGATGATGGAACCATCCTAGAGAAAGGAAAGTGTAATTCGGGTCTTATCGATGTTGGTGCTACGGTTTCTTCTTCAAGAAGGGATAAAGGTGTACTTCATGAATTGGATGTGTGTTTGGATATTCTTCATGGCGGTTTGGTTTTTACAAGGTTTTATGAGGCTATGTGCTTTTAACCAAGGTCGGGATGAAACCATTATCAAAGTTCATTTAAACGTTAAAGGAGGCTAGATTTGGGCTTTTAACCACAAGATGTGACAACGGCGTTAATTCATTATTATTTATTTGAGGTTGAAGTGAAATTTCATGGGCGAGTGTACTTAGTATCTGAAGGTATCGGGGATGGTTGGATGAAGATTCTTCAAGATCCTTGTTTGAGCATTTATCATTTACAATGACGAAGACTTGGAAATCTAGTTACCAGTAGTCAAGGTGAATGGATGAAGACCTGGTTAACTATCACTTTAAGGAGTTACGTTGTTGTGATCAGTGTCACATTGAATTATGGATTTTCAAGAGGTGATGTACGTCTTATACTTGATGGTTGGTTGGATGAAGAGTATAGAGTACTTAGAGATTCAAAGGGGCATGAACTCTTGGCACCGCTCTTTGTTATATGTATGCAAGTTTAAGTCACGAGTTCAGGTTATTTTACTTCAGGGTCAAATTCATCATATTGGGTTTTCTCCATCAGCTGTCACGAGAAAGAGCCTACTGAATGATAATGGGGTTGATAACTAGTTAGCCAAGAGATGTAGTAAAGAGAGAGATTATGATGTTGGAACACAACAGTTCAAGCCTCATTCCCTAAAGAAAAGAAAAGTGTACGCTTCAGTGTGCTTTATCTTCAAAAGAAGAGAAATCTTCTAAATTATGACCATTCTCATAAACATGCTTCATACTTTTTCCATGCGCGTTCAATCATCAAGTGAACCGAACTACCGTTGCTAGTTCTCTTATTCCACTTGCTCAATTAAATGGCGATGTCGACATCATTTGCAACCTTTGCGGGGGAGAAGTGTGAAGAGACTACATTTTAAATATATAAACTTGTTTAATCAAGAATGGCATCTCCGTATGCAATTCTTGAGGGGGAGAAGAAGTGTGATAATTCTGCATGTTGAGTTACATCTGAGAATAAATGGTCATACGGCTCCAAACTCATGTAAGAACAAAGCTTCTTCTTATCGGGTCATCTTCACATGGAGTTTCTTCTAAGATCCGTTGGTTGACATCTTCTCAGGACCGATGAGTTTAACGACAAAGTGCTTCCGGTGATTGTCGATTTCCTTGATGAACATCTTTTGTTCTTGTTTGATTGGGAGGATTTTAGTTAAGGGATTTTCAAGATGTAAGTTAATTGGAATGTTGTTGGTGAGTTGAAGATGTTAACATTCTATTCCCCAAACGGACAATCTTGAAGAAGGTCGAGTCTGATATGTTCTACATTTCTCACTGCATGTTAGAAGACTAAAGACGAGTTGCATTCGATTATCTAAAGACTTCTTGATTTCGGCATTTATCAAAAGGATTGTCGGTTTAGGGAGAGCACTAATTGGGAGAGTGATTCGTCATATTTAATCCCTAATTAGATTTGATCAAAATGTTCTTCAGCAAGTTGATTCTCACAAAGATTACAAGTGTTCTTCTCAAAAGATTTCTAGTATATGAGCTTTCAATGTGTTGCTGATTCTGAAGTATTAAAACCAGCAAGGGGGAAGGAGACATGCATCTAAACGCAAAGCGAGTAAACTTGATGAACTTAATACTTCGAAGTGATTGAATATATCCCGGGAAGACATATTTCATAACTGCAGAGAAACTCAATGTTTATCCCATCATGGCATTTGGTGTTCGTATTCCAACTATGTGGGGGAAGAGATGTGAGAGAAAGTTTTTGAAGATAAAGAGGTACACAAGTGTGTAATGATTTTGATGCTATAGCAATCATCAGGGGAGAGAGATTTGTACTTCAGGGATGTTTAGCAGATTCACGTGATCAGACTTAATCATTTATTCTGGAGTTGATATCTTCAAAGATGACCAGTGACTCAATCTGCTACTTCTGTGTTATCGGTTATTCTCTCTTCAGGAATTTGGGTACTTCGGGTTCTTGAGCTTCATACACAATCATCAGGAAAGATAAATGTGTACATTGGGAGGTGTCATCAGTTATTCTTTGAATGGGTATATGTGTATTCGGGTTCGTGAGCTTTATACAATGAGACTGACTATATCAATTCAACTACGTGGGGGAAGTGGTCTCGTGACACCTTTTGGTATGCATCGCTTCAGAATTTAGTGGAAAAGAAATATGAGAAGACTTATTCCAACGTGGGATGATACGTTGCTGTTCTATCTTGATGATATAACCTCGAACGGAGAATCTCTATAATCATTCTTAAAATGAGCAGCAAGATCGATGATATGGTGTGCTTCCTTGTGCACCTGGATAAGGCAAGCTTGTAAGAGAGCTTAGAATCTACTCAAAACGATGATTTTTGGTTTTGGGGGAAGCTACCAAAGTCTTGCTTTCTTAAAGGCTCATGTCCTGTCGTCTATTCTAGAGCCTCAGAAGCTTTGGTGGTGAAAGTTTAAGAGATGATGACTTCTATCTTCTACAACGGGGCTGTTTGATATCCTTATCTCGGTACTCGTATCATCATCTTCTTAAACTATATCATCTTATCTGTGTAAATATTTATCAAAAACCAAATACAAAAATATAAAACCAACAAAAACAAAATAGAAAAATATAAAACCAACAAAAAGCCATAAAATTTGAAAAATCAGAAAATACCAAAAATATTGTTTTCTCAAGACATGTCTTTCGGTATCGATAAGATCTACGGTCTTAGAAATGTCATTCAATAATGGCACGGACTTTAGATGAAGTTCGAGCAGGAGGTGTAAATATTTTTCAAAACATGTCAAAACTATGGCTTGCGATTACTTCGATCAGAACCCGTGCTTAAACTATGGCTTGCGTTATTTGATCAGAACTCGCTTTTAAAGAAAGGAAAGTGTTGCGCTAAATCAATTTTCATAAATTCGTGCACTTATCCTAAAACAAAAATGAGGAAATCATGTCGCTAAAAAGACTGCTGTTCCTACACAAATGTTTTTCCTTCTAAAATTCTTCAGAAAAATATTTGTTGTGTTCAAAAATAGTGGAAAGTGAGTTGCTTGAAAATCAATCAGAATCAGTGTTTTCATAAATTTGCAAAACCCAATCAATGACTTTAGCTTGTTTAAAACTTTTCATATAAAGAGTCATTAATTGAGGGGGAGAATGTTTTCAAATTTATATCATCTAACGGGCTTATATAATCATCCTATATACTTAACAGAAAAAGATATTTGCCTATGTTGAAGGACTAGGAATCTAGGATATGATTGTTAGGAGTAGATGATTAGAGTTTGATGAACACATTATTCCCATGCCTTTGTATGATCTGTTTGATATGTTGGATTGACTTTTATTAGTTGATTGCTGTTTGGGTGATGTCGACCACCATATATTTGTATGTATGTCCACTAACGTATGCAGATATCATGGTTTATAATAATGTTCCCGATCCGGATCCCACAAAAGAAGATGATTGGATGTCGATAGGAAAGGGAAACTATATCTTGGGTCGACAAATAAAGAAACGAAACTTAATTGGATCTCTATGGATAGTTGGCATGATCATACAATAGTTTTCTTTCAAGCAACTTATGATTCTCTCCACCTAACGTATCTTTGTGCAGGACAAGTAGTGGATGATACCATTTTTCAACAATTTTGAAAATATTGTTTTGAAAATGGAAAAATATTGTTTTGAAAATAAAATTGGACTCAAAAGTTTGGAAATCAACCGAACTCGATTTTGTCAAATCTTAAGTCACTCAATCAACGACTACGGTATTCGATTGAAGGGGAGAGTGATTTCAATCTTAAATATTTTCAAACGATATTTCATCAAAAAGTCCATTTATACAATATTAAGTGGATCTAAAGATTTAATGTTATGTCATGGTATGATTTTCTTTAAAACTCAAAGATCTTTTCAAAATGAATTTTTTTATGTTCTTGTTTGATTGTGAAATTGTTTATTTTACCTAAAGATCTCTTAAAACTATCATACCTGACACTAACAATCTTTAATGTCTATAATTGGTCCTCATCACTCAATTTAAAAAATTAAATCAAGCCACGTCTTTCCCCAAAATTTTCTAAATGATTTAAATCAATTGATCACAAATCTCAAATGGTTTGAAATTTTTGATCGGGGGAGAGATCATGATTTAAATCTCAAATCGGTTTTAAAGGGTGATTGTTTCAAAAGCACTTTTTCCTTCATGTGCCAAACGATTTCAAATACATGATGCACATGATTGAGGAGGAGCATTTAACCAAAAACCAGAAGAGAATTTAAACCAGGCATATTTTCTCCCATGTTTTCTAAACATATTTAAATCACTTGGGATCTAAAATCTCAAAGGGTTTGATATTTTGATTGGGGAGAAAATGTGATTTAAATATGAAATCGATAAAGATGATCATTTTGATTCAAAGTGCAGAGCTCTCCCATATGTGCTAACGTTTTCATTAATTGATGCACATATTGAGGGGAGCATTTCAAAAAAAATAAACTATCAAGGTACAAAGAATTTAAAATCTTAAGTACATTGATTGATTTTCTAATGGTTTCTCTATAACAAGTGTGATCGTGGAAGTACTTCTAAGAACTCCTTCCTCTATGTGTTAAATGATTTCAAATACCTAACACACATATTGAGGGGGAGCATTTACCAAAAAATCAAAAGGCTTTTTCCACAGAAATTGTGATCAAGAAAATATTTCAAAGTCTTCTTGCCTCCATGTGCTAAACAATTTCAAAATCATACGCACATGTTGAGGGGGAGCTTTTCTAAATGATCAAAAACGATTAAGGTACAAAATGCTTTGATATTATATCACAGGTACCTTGATTGATTTTCCAAATGATTTTTCAATTAGTTTCAAAAAGGAAAGAACTGTACTAAAAGACCGACCATTTTACTTTATGCATGGAGTTATAAGGATGGTAAGGTTAGGTATTAGTTACCACGATCCCGCTTGAGAACGAGAGGGATCTACCCAGGACAATTCACTAGATAGTGTAGAAGTCCTTAGGTATGATGAAAAAGGAGAAAAGTGAGAATATGGGAAGAGTGCCGATCGAGAAAGAGCTAGAACTGGAATAAACCCAACAAGGTTCTAGTAATGAAGTCTTGGTAACCATTGAAGGGGTTGAAGAATGAAAAGAATTGAATGTGAAAAGGGTAAAAAGAAATAGCCTCCAATAATTCAACCTTAGGCGTAAACCGGGTTCAATTCATATGCTCTTGGTGGTTAATAAGGTAACACCGGTATTGAAGACAAGACGTCATGGACCCGGTGGACGATCGCACTAAACTTCCTAAGCTACTCAATTTCTCTTAAAAGGACTTGTTTCATTCTCACGGGAACCTACATTATCTTCGACTTTCTCTTAGATAGTTGATATTGAAGAAGAAGACCCTCTCCCTAGTCTCCGATATAGGAAACCAAAAATGCAAAATTGAGTCTAAAGCCAAGAGATCATTCACATAAAATCTCATTAGGACACAAAATTAATGAAGACTTGCTGTTTCACACAATGTGGAAAGTAAGTATATATTGAGAGTCCTACGCATTATCCTCGTGGTATTGCCTGAACATCCGAGTGATATGTAAAATATTCACGATGAAGATGGAAATCCTTCTAGATCCAACATCAAACAAGCTCTTGGTGGGTGACATGTGAGATATTTACAAAAGATTAAGCTTGTGACATTTGGATAGATACAATGGGGCGATTCACTATTGAATCAACCTTGGTCCAGGAAATGAATTGACGAATACTTTTGAAAAACCTTTCGATGTGCGCAACATTATTTTCTCTGGCACATCGAATGTGTATTCATGTTTCAAATATAAAATTATTTTGATTGAAAATTGATCTTTCTCATAAAACCTTCGTCAGATTGCAAAACTCTTTCTTCAAGCAATACGTGATTGTTTCAAATCAATTTTTCATCAATCGGTGAATCTCAATTATTTGGTTCACTCACTCCGTGTTGTCTAATTTGGGACGCCCGGTTTGAGAACGGCTAGATCAAGTCTGCGAAACCCCATCAAAGAGATTCTTAGGAATTTACCGATCATAAGCAAAGATATATCGATCAACAGGAACCGTGGTTCTTGCAATCAGATTCAACAAAGTGAACAAAGACACTTTCGTGTATTTTATTGCTAACTTTTGTTTGCAGGAACTGTTGACGGTTACAGCTGATCGATATTTAGAAGTAAATTCATAACCACATGCTCACATCACACACACTTAATTGAAGAAAATCATGACAATCAAAGACATACAACAATGCTTCCGCTACGAGCATGTCGGTCTAAAAGTCACAACATCACATGAAGGCAACACAACAAAGGGTGATCCAGAGATTTATCGTGGTGATGATCTCAAAGAAAGCTCGAAGATCATCAAGACGTGGATGAGTTCAAAGACCTCCACTGAAAGTACAAAGCAGTCAGACGTTGAAGAATCACTGCGAAAGTACAAAGAATGCGGACATTGAAGAATTGAAGTCTACCAGCTCAGAACTGAAGACAAAGATAGAATGATAGGATATGATGCGAAATGTATTACATGGGGTGACCTCCCTTAGGGGAGATTGTTAGGATTTGGAAAATCCATATGGAAGAGTCGGTCACCCCAATTATAGTCTAGCATATGTTAGCTCGTAGACTTTACGTTATTTACTAGTTATTTAGTTAGTTTAGAGCAACACCGTGGAGGACGGACGGGTCTTTACCCACTGTATGCCTGATCCACAGTCCGACAGGAGGACGTTTAGCTTGTAACTATAAATACCTCTTCCATCCTTGGAAGAGGTGGTGCTTCTTCATAATCTAACCTTTATTTTTTGTTTTTACTTTCTGTCTCAAGAACACCCTCTCTACTCTTTATCTCTCTAAACATGGCATACTTGATTTATCACCATCCTAGGCCACTCGAATCATCAAACAACATAAAAAGTATGATCCCACATTATCTATCATTATCCAACACACACATTAAATAGATTGACATAAGTCGATCTAAATAGTTTAAAACGAAGTTTTAATCGGTAAAACTATTCAACCCCCCTTCTAGTTTTCCACAATTGGTATCAGAGCTTCGTTACCAAGTTTTTTAGAGTATATTGTACTTTAAAAACTTGATACGATCCATGTATGTTTGAAAACTACAAAGAAGGAAATTTCTTAAAACAAAAATTCATGTTTTAGAAATTTAACAAATGTTGGATATTGATAAATCATTCTAACATTTTTTTTCTTGAAAAATCTTCATGCTAGGATTCTTCCAATGACTTCGTTCTATCTGAAGAAAAATGAAGTCAACACCCAAAGAAGAATCCAAAGTTACCACAACTTGCTCTTCCAATATACAATTAAGTATTTTAAAAGCTTATGAAGTATTTCGTGTCTATGGTTTTTAAAACCATAGAAAGGGAATATAACAAAGGTATGTTCTCTTAGTTACAATTAGTTGGTCAATAACGTGCTAATTTCTTGTAGATAAAATGGTGATATATGCTTCTCTCTTATAATAAGCATAATATGAAAAGTGTTTTAGTGATTTTTTCTTTGAAGTTTTTTGTTCGATATATTGTCATTCAAGCTTGAATAATGATTGGAATGGGTAATATAAGTCCACTAAAAAGTCTACAAAGGTTAAACCTTTTCATCGGGTCAAAATATGTATTTTTGTAAAACTCTGTCAGATCCACAGATCCCTTTGTTATCAAAGGCCGAATCCCTTTTGGGAGGGATCCGTCGGTGCAGAGGACAACTTTGGTTAAATTTCAAAAATTCATAACTAATTAGCCGTAAGTCTGTAGAAGTCGTGCCACCTATCATTTGAAAGGTATTTGAGTCTACTTTCATATAAAAATAATTTCATAAACTGATTCAAAACAAAAATTTACAGAATCTTTGATTTATGATGGAAAGTTATTTTTGGGTCATAACATTTGCATAAAAATTTTGGTCTAATTAAAGACGGATGTTTTCGTCTTTGAATGATAGTGTGTCTTCTGTTGAAACTAAGGTTTTGGTCATATTCATAAATATAAAAGAAACTAATCAAGCTTGGTATACATATTTATATTTAACACAAAGCGATGAAAAGAACTTTCGTATGCTATGCTAAATGATTAATTGTTTTACTTTGTATTACTTGATTATTTGCTTATCTCAAATAGTTTGTGTGCTTGTTTGTTTGAGTAACATATCTAGACAATTTTCGAGAAGTTCTTGAGGAATTTGCAGAGGTTGTGTTTGAATCGTTTGGTACTGTGGAGGTTGGTCATGATAAGAGTAGTCATAATTGTTACAAGGATTATGCTCATAGACAAGCGTGTTCCCTGTTTGACACTCAAAACTCGGGTGAGGACCTCCACAGTACTCACAAGAATATGTCTCCATCTCATAGTGCGGGGTTGGTTGAGGAAATTAGTTGTTTCATTGTAGGATTTTGGTCATAGACAAACCCGCTTTCGGATTCACAATGCCACAACCGGGCAATTTCCACCATTTTGAGGTCCCACACCATTCACAACCAAATTGGTGAGGATGAGACATAGAAAGAATCAAATGGATAGAGGTAAAGAAATGTAGAATCAAAAGATGTGAGAGGGTAAAGATGGATATTTTGGATTTTGAAAAACATTTGCAAAAACAAAGAATGAAAATATTTTTGGTGTTGATAACACTTCGGGAAAAGTGTTAATGAACTTTTGGATTTTTGAAAACTTTACTGAAAACTTTTACAAAAGATGGGGTATGTGCAAGAATGGATCCGAAAAAGGCTAAACACACGCTAAAGCCTCCCGTGGCGCCTAAAATTTGATCCGGTCCGAACAGTCAAGTCTAATCACACTGGTCGCCACATGAATGGCCAACCGTAATGAAGCTTAAAACAGTTCGGACACAAATGCAATGAAGTCCGGAGAATATAATGAATTCGGTCGTTAAGTCCCACGGAGACTCAATGGTGTGTAAGCGCTTAATCGGGACGATAGAATGATCACTAATGATAGTGATCGATCGAGTTGGATGGATAATTACACTCGAAAAGTTTATAAATTAAAGCGACTTAAATACAAATTAAGAAGATTAAAAGATAAAATATATTAAATAAACGCTATCACTATATTTAAAATGATGAGCGTTTAAAACTTAAAGCGACGTTTAAATAAAATTACGAAGCGTACAAAATAAAACGTGAGATCTAAGAAATAAAAGACCTAAAATATGAAATGACATTTTAGAATCCTAAAAATAAAAGAAAATTATTAGAAAAGAAAATTATTTTTACAACTATTTATTTAATTATTATTAATTAAAAACTATTTATTAAGTATTTAAAATGTACTAAAATATAAGAAAATACAAATTTAACCTAGAAAAATGAAATTATAACTTAGAAAAATCTAAAATATGATAAAACTTATTTTAAAACTGAAAATATATTTTTTAGACTTTTTATATATTTATTATTAATTTAATACTATTTAAAACTAATTAAAATGCTAGAAAATACTATTTAAGCTAAGAAAATTATGGAAAAATAGTTTTTTGTCTTTTTATATTTATCTAAACTTAAGAAAAATGAAAACTTATTTTTTTGAGACTTTTCTTAATTTTTGGATTAAAAGCTAATTAAAATGCTTAAAACTAATTTAAATTAAGAAAATAGCAAACAAGCTTGGAAAAATCTGAAAATTTAGGAAAACTCTAAAATTATATTAGGAATCTGGGAAAAATAGAAAAAGCAGGGCTTGTTTGGAGGAATTTGAATCGAAGTACAAGTGCTTATTGAAATAAGCACTTGAATAAGCAAATGGAATCAAAAGGCACCAAACCAAAACAAGCTAAATAGGACTAAAACTACTCTAAAGCAACTATTGCAAGCTTATTCTAACACCTAATAAGTGATCTACCAAGTTTAAGGCCAACCGATATTATGAGCAAAACAGAATCGACCCTACTATAAGTGATGGCGCTTATCTAAAAAGCTACAAAGAAAACTAAAAGTGTGGTCCTCAAGACCACCAACCAGAGATCATTTGTACCAATTTTCAGCTAATAAGGACTTAATTTGAGAAGATTAGAAGCATAAGAAATGGGCAAAACCGATGCAAGCGGGACATATTTAGAATCGATACAAATCGGTGGTGACCCCCTACTTTCTACTATCAGAATCGCTTATTCAATAAGCTAAGCGAAAACAAAACTATGGTTCTAAAGACCACCTAGTGACTATCATTTGGACCAAATATGAGACCCCATCTACTTGAAATGAAGACTATGCGTTGGATGTAATTTACGCAAAACCGATTTTAGACTCATTTGACTTTTAAAACAGATGAAGAACCTTGACTTATTTGAGATTTGAGATCAATATTTGGGTGATGTAGATGAATTATGATGAAATATAACTACAACAAGTTGGTTTAAGCGATTCTAAACCTATATGCTTAACAAGCTTGGGCGATCTCAACAGTTAAAAGACCTAGAGCGATTAAAGCTAATGTTTGACTATTGATTAAGGCAAGCTCAAAACAAGCACGAGATATTGATGCGAGATAACTTTAACAAGCCTCAACAAGCTGATCTAATCCAATAATGTAACCTCTAAAAGCAGTTTAAACAAGCAATCCAAACACTCCTTTTAAAAGCGAAATACAAACTTAAAGCTGAAAAGAACACCGAACTAGCTAGTACCATTGATCAAACCGAGTTCTCATGCCCATATTACAACTATATAAACACATTTTAACTAGTGGTGACTACAGATAAACATCCAAGCATAAAATGCAAATTAGAGCTAAAAATGAAAAGTGAGAAATTACTACAATTGTCCGGTGATATGCTGATAAAACCAATACCCAATCCTAAGCTAACCTATCTATTCCAACCCATATCCATCTTGCATTAACCCAAGCGACTTCCATGACCAATTTGAGCTAAGTTTGACTTTTATTGACCATGGACTAAAATTGCTTGAAAGCGATGCTTAAGCTTACAAAAGCTTTGACAAGCTTAAATAAGTCGATTAAATGAGAAACAAACTATATGAAGCTTTGGAATCGAATTTGAAATGGAAAATGTCCTGATAACCTTTAAACTTGGAACTTAAATAAAACTTGGATTGATTGTTAACAACACATTAAAATGAGAATTTTAACTTGAATGTGGTACAAAGAATGAAATTACAACATTTTTATTAAACTAAGACATTAATTAAAAAAACGACATTAAGGAAAAATTAAAAACTAACTACTAACTTTTCACTTCTCTCTTCTTCTTTTATAACAAAATATCTTCCCACTTGTTTACGAGCACTTCCCACTTGATCTCAGCCATTGAATTCATCAAAAGTGCCATATGTCATTTTGGCGCCAAAGTCTCTTAGCGGGTTTCAACCACTAATGGTTTTGGGTGTATGTGGAGGTGGAGGGGACAAAGTAAGGTAGGGAGATATGATAGAACAAGTGGATTTGAAAAAGGTGAACAAACGACTCACGGTTTCGGTTTCGACTTGTGTGTGAAGGGATGAATAGTACCCTGGTTTTGCGCCATTGACTGTTTTGACCGAGGAGTATATAATAGCAGGGGTCAAAATGAGTTATGGCGGTCAAAATGGATATGGATGGGGCTCAAGGCTCATGGTTCAAATCCAAGGGTCAAGTTGAATTGGGCTAAGATTGGGCGGTGGATTTGGGCTTGGATATTAATAAGGGTCCGGTTGGGAAGGATTTGATATATAAGTGACAAGGACCAAAGTTGTAATTCCACCAATCTTGAGGGACCTGAACTTGAACTTTTCCAATGCTCTCACAAGGACCAAACTTGACAACTTTGATAGTACAAGGACCAAATTTGCATAAAATTCTATTTTAAAATGTCAAGGACTATATTTGCAATTTTCAAAGTTTAGGACCTTTCTCGCCATTTGACCAAAGAATCAATCAAGGACCATTTTTGACAACTTAGAATTTTTAGGGACCTTGAATGATATTTTCTTGATTTTGATATACCGGGGTGATTTTGACAACTTTTGAAACTTGGGGACTAAAGCGCCATTTTGCAAATTTGATCGTTTTCATCGATTTTGATATTTTGCATTTAAAACACATAAAACAACGATTTGTGATATTTTCATCATTTTGATGCATTTTGAGTGTTTTCGGATGATTTTGCGATCTAGATAGTACAAAATGATGAGTATTTAGACACTCATCAATCCCCCACATCGAGATATTGCTAGTCCCTAGCAATGATTTGAGAAAACTTAATGGATTTTAAAACTCTTTACCAAAAGCCATCACTACGGAGTAGCCAAATGTTTGAGGTTCAAGTAAGAACTATGGTACTTGATAACCATGTGATTTTGAGCAAACCACCGACTTTCAACGGTTTTGATTTGTCTTTACGAGCCGTTTGCTCGGACTAGCCAACTCTTAGATAAATTATCGATTATTATCTTTGGTGAGTGATTACCAATTATGGTTTTCCACGCCTTTACCACAAGCCATAAACTTGCGGGCTAGCCAACTCTTCACTTTTTAGGATATGGTGAGTTGAATACCATACAATTTTGGGCAAATTGCAAGTCAGAAGCGGTTTGATATATCTTTACCAAGAGCCGTTTGCTCTGGATTAGCCAATCCTTTTGTCTTCTGGACATGGCGGATCGATAACCATATGAGTAAGTGTAAAACACTTACTCCAAAAACATTTTGGCCAAAACGGGAATTGGGTAGATAATATATGAAATTCGTGAGAATTCCCCAGCTTAGAAATGAATATTGCCCTCAATATTCAAAGTAGTAAGCGGTTATGCGAAACATAGAACGTAAAAGGAAATATTACGGCCATTATTTAGAAGATTTTTTTTTTTTTTTTTTTTTTAGAGATATATATATATATATAACATGTGGGCATCACCCCACACTTAGGTGGTAGAAAGGGTAAGGCAGAAATATGGGTGAAAACCCATATAGTGTGTCTCTTGTTTTTGATTATCGAGTCGCTAGCTTGACTCGACCCAATTCATTGGTTCATGGGAAGTAAGTGGAAGGATAATCTCCATCGGACTTTCATTCAAGATGTTTGGACAAACATTTGAAGCACGTGATAGTTCCACACGATGAGATATACATAGAACCGGCTAAAAAATGATAATTGAAAATGGGATCAAAATAGTGTCCTCATTCCGAAGGAGTGAAGAAGAGAGGAAGTCACCGAGTAGGTGAAGAAAAGAAGGAAAATCATGATAACAATCATGACTAGATCTTCTTCCTCGGGATTAAGTGCGATTGCACTTATTTGGATTTTTGGTTGAGCTCTTTGGGTTAGAAGGCATCTCGGTTGGGAGGGTGGGAAGATTTGTCATAACTATGCAAATTGAGATTCTCTCCCCGATCATGATCTTTGCCATCCAAGCAATCATACTCCGGAGATATGATATGAGTGAGTTCAGCGGAGAACTCCTCATGAAGAGTATCTGGAGGTGGGACATGTGCGGTGCCGTGGGCTATAAATATGCACCTCGTCCATTATAGTCTCCGTGTCGGACTCATCACTATCAAAGATTGGATTAAGCGAATTTAGAGTAAATTCGAGAATCGAATTCGAATAAGGGATTAGTGATAGTCGTATTAGCTGTTGTGGAAACAACATGGTCAACATCTCTTCTAAGTTGACGATCTCGGAATGTGGAAGTGATGCATCAATAAATTCTATGTCTTTAGAATATAAAGAATCGGCATCACTATAATCACTTGTCAAAATCGAGAAAGTCTCAACAAGATCATTTGTAAGAGGAAAAGACACATCACACTCATGGTCAAGAATTCCCTCAGACTCACTTGGGATCGGGATAAGGTTCTCAACATTAGATGATTACATTTAGGAATAGTCTTTGAGATGCTTATCCCCATGGTGAGAGAGTCTTTGGGATCAAAAAATTTCAAAGAAATAGGATCATCGACCTCTTCCAAAGGAATTCACTTCTCTCAACGGCGTGAGTGAAGGGAAGAGTCGAAATGAAAGGCTCGAAGCGGGAGTGGGATTGCCACTCGGAGTCGTGAATTCCTCATCAAAATCATCATCGTCGTCGTCATCATAATCGTACACGAGAGGTTTCCAATATTGGGAACTTACTCTAGTTGCTTGTTCTTGACATACGTTTTACGGCGAGACTCTTCTTTAACCAATTCTTTCAAAACTTTGAGTATATCTAGACAATTTTCGAGAAGTTCTTGAGGAATTTCAGAGGTTGTGTTTGAATCGTTTGGTCTTGTGGAGGTTGGTCATGATAAGAGTAGTCATAATTGTTACAAGGATTATGCTCATAGACAAGCGTGTTCCTGTTTGACACTCAAAACTCGGGTGAGGACCTCCACAGTACTCACAAGAATATGTCTCCATCTCATAGTGCGGGGTTGGTTGAGGAAATTAGTTGTTTCATTGTAGGGATTTTGGTCATAGACAAACCCGTTTCCGGATTCACAATGCCACAAGGGCAATTTCCACCATTTTGAGGTCCCCACACCATTCACAACCAAATTGGTGAGGATGAGACATAGAAAGAATCAAATGGATAGAGGGTAAAGAAATGTAGAATCAAAAGATGTGAGAGGGTAAAGATGGATATTTTGGATTTTGAAAAACATTTGCAAAACAAAGAATGAAAATATTTTGGTGTTGATAACACTTGAGGAAAAGTGTTAATGAACTTTTTGGATTTTGAAAACTTCTGAAAACTTTTACAAAAGATGGGGTATGTGCAAGAATGGATCCGAAAAGGCTAAACACACGCTAAAGCCTCCCGTGGCGTAAAATTTGATCTTGTCCAGGCAGTCAAGTCTAATCACACAAGTCGCCACTTGTGAATGGCCAACCGTAATGAGCTTAAAACAGTTCGAGACACAAATGCAATGAAGTCACGGAGAATATAATGAATTCGGGTCGTTAAGTCCCACGAAGACTCAATGGTGTGTAAACGCTTGATCGAGACGATAGAATGATCACTAATGATAGTGATCAAGAAAGATTTGGATGGATAATTACACTCTTGAAAAAGTTTATAAATTAAAGCGACTTAAATACAAATTAAGAAGATTAAAAGATAAAATATATTAAATAAACGCTATCACTATATTTAAAATGATGAGCGTTTAAAACTTAAAACGCACGTTTAAATAAAATTACGTAAGCGTACAAAATAAAGCGTGAGATCTAAGAAATAAAAGACCTAAAAATATGAAAATGACATTTTAGAATCCTAAAAATAAAGAAAATTATTAGAAAAGAAAATTATTTTTACAACTATTTATTTAATTATTATTAATTAAAAACTATTTATTAAGTATTTAAAATGTACTAAAATATAAGAAAATACAAATTTAACCTAGAAAAATGAAATTATAACTTAGAAAAATCTAAAATATGATAAAACTTATTTTAAAACTGAAAATATATTTTTTAGACTTTTTATATATTTATTATTAATTTAATACTATTTAAAACTAATTAAAATGCTAGAAAATACTATTTAAGCTAAGAAAATTATGGAAAATAGTTTTTGTCTTTTATATTTATCTAAACTTAAGAAAAATGAAAACTTATTTTTTGAGACTTTTCTTAATTTTTGGATTAAAAGCTAATTAAAATGCTTAAAACTAATTTAAATTAAGAAAATAACAAACAAGCTTGGAAAATCTGAAAATTTCAGGAAAACTCTAAAATTATATTAGGAATCTGGGAAAATAGAAAACAGGGGCTTGTTTGGAGGAATTTGAAAGCTGGCAGTACAAGTGCTTATTGAAATAAGCACTTGAATAAGCAAATGGAATCAAAAGGCACCAAACCAAAGCAGAAGCTAAATAGGACTAAAACTACTCTAAAGCAACTATTGCAAGCTTATTCTAACACCTAATAAGTGATCTACCAAGTTTAAGGCCAAGCTGATATTATGAAAACAGAATCGACCCCTACTATAAGTCGATGAAGCGCTTATCTAAAAGCTACTGAGAGAAAACTAAAAGTGTGGTCCTCAAGACCACCAACCGAGATCATTTGTACCAATTTTCAGCTAATAAGGACTTAATTTGAGAAGATTAGAAGCATAAGGAAATGGGCAAACCGATGCGGCAGGCGATTTAATCGATACAAATCGGTGGTGACCCCCTACTTTCTACTCTGCAATCGCTTATTCAATAAGCTAAGCGAAAACAAAAACTATGGTTCTAAAGACCACCTAGTGACTATCACTGGACCAAATATGAGACCCCATCTACTTGAAATGAAGACTATGCGATGGCTGCAATTTCGCAAAACCGATTTTAGACTCATTTTGACTTTTAAAAACAGATGAAGAACCTTGACTTATTTGAGATTTGAGATCAATATTTGGACTGATGTAGATGAATTATGATGAAATATAACTACAACAAGTGGTTTAAGCGATTCTAAACCTATATGCTTAACAAGCTTGGGCGATCTCAACAGTTAAAGACCTAGAAGCGATTAAAGCTAATGTTTGACTATTGATTAAGGCAAGCTCAAAACAAGCACGAGATATTGATCGATAACTTTAACAAGCCTCAACAAATGATCTAATCCAATAATGTAACCTCTAAAGCAGTTTAAACAAGCAATCCAAACACTCCTTTTAAAAGCTCGAAATACAAACTTAAAGCGAAAAGAACCTTGAACTAGCTAGTACCATTGATCAAGCGAGTTCTCATGCCCATATTACAACTATATAAACACATTTTAACTAGTGGTGACTACAGATAAACATCCAAGCATAAAATGCAAATTAGAGCTAAAATGAAAAGTGAAATTACTACAATTGTCCGGTGATATGCAGGCTAAAACCAATACCCAATCCTAAGCTAACCTATCTATTCCAACCCATATCCATCTTGCATTAACCCAAAGCGACTTCCATGACCAATTTGAGCTAAGTTTGACTTTTATTGACCATGGACTAAAATTGCTTAAACTGATGCTTAAGCTTACAAAAAGCTTTGATAAGCTTAAATAAGTCGATTAGAGTGAGAAACAAACTATATGAAGCTTTGGAATCGAATTTGAAATGGAAAATGTCCTGAGAACCTTTAAACTTGGAACTTAAATAAAACTTGGATTGATTGTTAACAACACATTAAAATGAGAATTTTAACTTGAATGTGGTACAAAGAAGCGAAATTACAACATTTTTTATTAAACTAAGACATTAATTAAAAAAGCGACATTAAGGAAAAATTAAAAACTAACTACTAACTTTTCACTTCTCCTCTTTCTTCTTTTATAACAAAATATCTTCCCACTTGTTTTCGAGCACTTCCCACTTGATCTCGACCATTGAATTCATCAAAGTGCCATATGTCATTTTGGCGCCAAAAGTCTCTTAAGCAGGTTTCAACCATTAATGGTTTTTGGGTGTATGTGGAGGTGGAGGGGGGACAAAGTAAGGTAGGGGAGATATGATAGGAGCAAGTGGATTTGAAAAAGGTGAACAAACAGCTCTGGTTTCTGGTTTTCAGCTTGTGTGTGAAGGGGATGAATAGTACCCCTGGTTTTGGCGCCATTGACCTGTTTTGACCGAGGGAGTATATAATAACGGGGGGGTCAAAAATGAGTTATGGCAGGGTCAAAATGGATATGTGGACTGGGGCTCAAGGCTCATGGTTCAAATCCAAGGGTCAAGTTGAATTGGGCTAAGATTGGGCCAGCTGGATTTGGGCTTGGATATTAATAAGGGTCCGGTTGGGAAGGATTTGATATATAAGTGACAAGGACCAAAGTTGTAATTCCACCAATCTTGAGGGACTGAACTTGAACTTTTTCCAATGCTCTCACAAGGACCAAACTTGACAACTTTGATAGTACAAGGACCAAATTTGCATAAAATTCTATTTTAAAATGTCCAAGGACTATATTTGCAATTTTTCAAAGTTTAGGACCTTTTACGCCAATTGACCAAAGAATCAATCAAGGACCATTTTGACAACTTAGAATTTTTAGGGACCTTGAATGATATTTTCTTGATTTTGATATACCAGGGGTGATTTTGACAACTTTTGAAACTTGGGGACTAAAGCGCCATTTTGCAAATTTGATCGTTTTCATCGATTTTGATATTTTGCATTTAAAACACATAAAACAACGATTTGTGATATTTTCATCATTTTGATGCATTTTGAGTGTTTTCGGATGATTTTTTGCGATCTAGATAGTACAAAATGATGAGTATTTAGACACTCATCAATCGCTTTTCAAGCCTCATAGTAGGATTGACAACTTGATTATTTCATCCGAGATACTCAAGTAAATTATTTTGCAACATAAATATAATTGATCATATCCGAAAATCAAACTCGAGCTTTCCAACAACATATGTTTAACTCGCTCATCCATACTTGTTCTCCATATTTGTTCTTCGTATTTGTTCTCCATATGTCATTCTCCATACTTGTTCTCCATACTTGTTCTCCATTTTTGTTCTCCATATTGCTCTCCATATTGTTCTCCATACTTGTTCTCCATATCATTCTCCATTTGTTCTCCATATTTGTTCTCCATACTTGTTCTCCATACTTGTTCTCCATTTTTGTTCTCCATATTGTTCTCCATACTTGTTCTCCATATTTTTTCTTTATATCTGTTCTCCAGATTTGTTCTCCATAGTTGTTCTCCATATTTGTTCTCTATTTTTGTTCTCCATATTGACTCCTTTAAACTTCTGTGTTTAACATAACATCTTCGTCATCTTAGGATTACTAATCAAACAAGTTGTAAAATTGACTTTTTTTTGTTGTTAGTCAATCACAAACACTTGCCTAATCAAGCGATTATCTTGCTTTGATCGAGAAGAGCTACATGACTTCAAGGGCGAAGTTCATTATATGCTAATCACCATCCATAATGACTATACTTAGTTCATTACCTTCACTAAACCAAAACAACCTTCTAAACAATTCACTTTCTTAAGGACGCATATACATGTGTTTCTTACTCTTTAAATACCAACACATAGGTAAAAATCTCTTATCTAAAACCAACTCACAAACCGTACTTGCTTCAAGCCTTTCTATATCGAACTCCTTCATCTCCATGAACAACAAACTCCACTTACGGATCTAAATGAAGTCTAGGATTGTCCTTAACTAGCACCTCACAACCCTATTATCTTGAACACCATCATGTACTCTTTTCTTTCTTGACACATACCTTGAGCGCCATTGTTATCTTCATTAATACAAATAAGCCGTAAAAGCGTTTATTTATATTTTACGATCTACTAATGTTTTGTCAATAACAAGCGTAAAATCATTTTAACGAAACAAATAAAATATGTAAATGGTTTGAGCCAATAGTTTACTAACACACTTACGTTTTCATATAAAACACTAAACAAGCAATAGTGTTGTCATGGTATAATAATGCATATGTACAACAACTAGTGTTTACATATTGGGTAAATATATACATACTTAGCGGTATTATAATGGGTAATAGAATGGGTAGAAGTTTAAACATTTGACCAATTTTCTTAATACATTGAATGTAGTTGGGTAAAACCCAAAGTCTATGACCCATACCCATGGAGCATAATTCATGACCCATGACCCATTGCATGACATCATGCATAAGTCATAATAGGTATTATCCATGACCCATGGAGCTAACCCATGACCCATTGACTAGATGCATTGCATCTTTAGATACATTGTATCTATTTGGATACCCATGGATCAAAACCTACAACCCATGATCCATGATCCATGACCCACAACCCATCTAGGGGAGTCCTCACGGATCCCTAGTAATACACTAGACGGATCCCTCAAGCAAGGGATCCGTGGAACAAGAGTATGTTTTTGTCTATAAATAGTGAGCCATTTCTTCATTGTAAGTTGCAACTTCTACATATACTTTCTCCTAGTATTGTAAACTCTAACCTCATATCTAAATGATCTATCTATGTAGTTTGTATTTGTTTTGTGTGATTCTCTAGGTTCCTCTTAAATGCGAGATCACCACCTCTTGAAGTCGAGCAAGCTCAAGTCCATGAGTTGCCATGCTTCGTCATCATCAAAACTACTGAAGTTCTCTTGTTGATAGTTCTTTCTTCCTCTCTAGAAGTGTTGTTTCTAAGGCATTAGTGAAGGATGCTAAAAAGGGTCAAGACGAAGGCATTAGTGAAAGGTGCCGAATGTCCGTGTCAAAGGCATTAATGAAGGACGCCAAAAGGGTCAAGTCGAAGGCATTAGTGAAAGGTACCAAAATATCATGTCAAAGGCATTAGTGAAAGATGCCAAGGGTGTACAATCGATATGGTGCATCGATGTACAAATATAGATAGGTTGTGTCCAAGGATATTGATATTCTTAATGATGTTGTAATAGGGTGGGTCTCCTTTGGGATAAGTGTTGTGTAGTGTTGGGTAGTAGTTCCTCCTTTATAATGGAACTCGGTATCTAGCCTTGTATCGAAAGTGTAGGCGACGTTGTGATAGCTTTGGTTCTACCTCGTGGAAGAACCCGATGTCTAGCCTAGTACCGGAAAAAGAGTAGGCGACGTTGTGAAGGCTTCTCCTCCATAAGGAGTTTGTGTCGTGTAGTGCTTACGAACTCTCGAGTAGGTGACTCGGGGAGTGGAGTATGGCAAGGAAGGTGTCCTTGTAGCTGAACCACTATAGACACTCGTTTCGTAGTTTTTTGTTTCTTACTCTTTACCTTTGCATTACATATTTACATACCTATCTATCAACATCCAACATATACATTTAAATAGATTGACATACGTCAATCTAAATATTTAAAACGAAGTTTTAATCAGTAAAACTATTCAACCCCCCCTCCTTCTAGTTTTCCACAATTGGTATCAGAGTTTCGTTACCAAGTTTCTTAAGAGTATATCGTACTTTTAATACTTGATACGATCCGTGTATGATTGAAAACTACAAGGAAGGAAATTTCTTAAAAACAAAATGGCACGTTTTAAATATTTTATAATATTGGATAATGATAGATCTTTTCTAATATTTTTCTTGTTGAGAATTATCCATACTAGGATTTTGGCATCCTAAGAAGATCATGAAGAATTTCTCTCTAAATACTTCTTTTTTCGAAAAGAATATATAGCAAAGGTATGATCTTTAATAAATTACTTACAAATAAATTATTTTCGTATATTTTCTAGATGAATTAATATTGTCATTTTGTATAAACATGATTAAGTTTAGTAGTCTCATTACGCTCTCTTAAAAATCACTAAAGTGGGTGTCTATATTGAACTCATCATCAAGAATAGTATTCTTCGTTGATCTCTATAGACAAAACTACAAAATAGTGATAATGATATCTCGGCTATTCGAGAGCCTTGATTATCACCGCTCACATAAGGTTATTGACATTTCATCTATGTCAATAAGTATCCATGTGAGACTCCTCATATTATGATAAAATAGGATTTTATCATAATTTTAAAACTTCCCAAAGAATTATGATTTATTCATAAAAGGAACCTCGTCAAATACGACTAGTAAAACACGTCAAAACCCCAAACCATAAGTTATAGAGCATAAACATCAACCCTAGCCAAGAATTAGAACTCCCAAACCATAATTATCAAAGATCACTTAGGTGTCAATTTGTCGATATCTTTGGATCCACGTGTTGAACTAGCTGGGATCCCTCATACAAGGATCCGTGCAATGTAACACAGAATAAGAAAGAAATGATCACTAAGGAGGTTCCAATCTTCACTTTACTCTCTCAAAACTCACGAACATAAAACCCAATTTACTGTTCACAGGAGTTAATTCATCATCTTCTCCAAGGAAATAATCTCTTGTGTAAGTATAATCTTCACTACATTGTTATTTCCATTCTTCTATTCCTAGGAGTACAATTTTCATCTTTAGAAATTGAGCTCAAATGGGTTTGCCACAATTAGGGGTGTTGATCGGTTTGGTCATCGGGTTGTTCGGTTAGTTCGGTTCGGTTAATTCGGTTAAAAAATTTTTTTAGGTCAACCCAAGAACCGAACCGAAAATTTGGTTCGGTTCGGTTTGGTTGAATTCTAATTCGGTTCGGTTCTTGAGTTGACCGAATAACCCGAATTTCACTATTTTTAAAAATTAATAATTACATAGATATTTAGCAAAAATATATTTCAAGCATAAAAGTGTTTTATTATATTATGATAACATTTTAAAAGTATTTATTTATATATAAATATACATAAAATATATAAATATATATATAAATATATAAAAAGTATATATATTTATATGAATTGGTTTTCGGTTCAAACTGGCAAACCCATATCAACCCGAGAACCGAATTATTAGTTCGGTTCGGTTCGGTTTCGATTTTCGGTTTATTCGATCTTTACGGTTTTTTCACTCACCCCTAGTCACAATTTGTTACCACATTGTTTTCTAAGATAAACTAAATCAAAGAATCAACATTGTTAATAAAAATTAAACTCATTTTTCGAATTCAATTAAGATGTATTGAGCAAAATTGTGATGAATCCCATTAGGTTACTATTCACACAATTAACACCACATTGTGGTTTTGATGTTTAGGACCAATCATGCCTAGCAATAGACAACAAGATTACCAAGACACCGCTCTACATTCCCATGTATCATCGTAAGGATGGCTTGAGCCCGAGATGATCGAAAAGCCTTCAAGATGTTGGAAAGAGATTATTCCATGAAGGACGAGTTGTTGAACCCTTATTCATCAACAACACCGACATTCCCCAAGTCTTTGGGGCAATCAACTTCCATTGCCTCTTGAACATTAATGAGCAAATTTTTTCGGTGTTTGTGCTAGAGTTTTACAAGACCATGAGAATCATTCAAAATGAAGATGGAACCATTTCGATAGCCTTCATCATCAATGAGCGAAATTTCACCTTCACTCTTGTAGAGTTTGCTAGGATACTCCGTATTCCATATCAAGGAGTAGGTATGTACTCAAATGAATGGTCATTAGCGGAGCTTCATGACATGGTGGATCATCACGAGGTATACTTCACTTCCATCCCGGAACCACGGTAAGGGATACCGTCTTCATGGAAAGAGCCTCTCCATCAAGAGTCACGAGAAACTCTAAGGTGATCTATAGAGATCCGTTTCAAATGGAGCTTTGAATGTTCCCATTATACAAGAAATGGGAACTCGTGCTAAGGGAGAACGTACTTTGCTTGGGAGGAAATAAGGATCATCCCAATGCTTGCCTAAGCTTCATGATCTATTGCCTTGTAACCGACATTCACTTCAAGCTCGCCTATTACATGGTAAAAAGAATGGAAAGTGTGAAAAGTATGACAAGATGGTACTCCATTATGCCATGCTCTTGACTCGCCTAGCAAACTTCGTCTTTGCTCTAGAGGATTCTCCTTACTCCTATGACCACACCTTTTGCAACAAGGTTATAGTACCCTTATCCGATGGAAAGACCACAAGGATCATGGTTGATGGCAAGAGACCTCACCCACCAACGGATTCATCGTATGAAAGAGAAAGAGAAGGAGAAGGAAGCAACCCCTTTGGCAACGTCCTTCTCGACCCCTTAGCATACATCAACCAACTGGCGGATGTACCAAGCACTTCACAAGAGTTCCAACAAACTAGGGGCATATTCAAATGTTTTGCTAACTTCCTCATGAAGAAGAAGAAGTAGGGATGGAGGGGTGAAGAGTGAAGGCGATAGAGATGGAGATGAAGATGGAGGTGAAGTAGGAGGACGAATGGAAGGAAGGTAAGGTCTTAGACCTTAATTTGTGAACAATTTATGAAACAATGGTCTGTAAACAATCTAAACAATATTTATGTAGTTTAGGACGTAACTCGTAAAAGATGGCATAACTTAGACTAAAACATTCTAACTTAGGAACCGGAAAATTGAGAATTTTACGACAACTTGATCTCATTCAAGTAGTCGTTCCCACTCATTTTGCTTACATTCTAGTCGTCATTACTTACTATACGCTACATTTGTTTCTTGCATATGTTTATTGAATTTAGAAATGATTAGGATGAGTATTTGCTTAAAAGTGCAAAAGCGCACATTTCTTTGAGAGCTCTTGGTCGTGATGGCGGATCCTGACTATAACTAATGGGATCCCTCGGATGAGGGAACCGTGGGATCCGGCAAGCGAAATGCGATTTGAGACCTTTATACATCAAACTATTCCCTAGACCACATCGTACTAGCTAAACATGATTCTTTAGGATCATTTAAGTCCTTCTTAAGCTCTGTAGGTCTCACACTCACTCATAGCTAACTTAGGATCACATTTAAGGTACTTTTGATTTATCAAATCATCTAAACTCATCATATTTCCGCTCCAATGCTCACACATTGTTCCTCACATCTCACAACACGTAGTTTGATATTTCTCTCAATTTTAGCAAATTGAATTTAGTCATCCTTACCTCAAAATAGGCTTAAAACTAGTTTTTCATTTCTTTTTATTTTTTAGGAATTTTTCAAATTTCTCTTAAGCCACCACCTGATCTCTAGGATCAATTGTCCTCATTTGTCATTCTCTAGTCAATAAGTATCATCCCTAAACACTTAGTTGCACTCTCAAAAAGTCCATTTTCCTACCAAAAACCATCATTAAGTATCATCACTCCTTATGGTTGGACATTTAAGTCTCATACCATTTAAGACATCTAAGGAAAGTCAAACCCTCAAGATTTATAGGTACTAGTCCTTAAAAGAGCATAATCACCTCACTACTTTGCTTTACGTCAAAGCAGATCCTGGTTCATAACTAGACGGATCCTAATGAGAGGGAACCGTGAGATCCGTGTCTGAACACCTTGGGATAAGCTTTTCTTCCAAATTCAAACTCTCTTTGGTAATCTAAACACTTTTGTTTACCATTTAATGACTCCTAGAGTAGAACAACACCATAGTTGACCTTGGTGCATGCCAAATTTCTTAGTGGTCAAGAATTTAATTCATTAAACTCAACTTCATCCTTTATAAACCAAGCACTCTTAGGAGCTTAAGCCACTATTCATACCACAATCCAAAAATCAGTAGTTAAGACTTCTACTACACCCTCTCCTTCATTATGACCAAAGCATCTAGCAAGAACTCTTCAACCAAAGGTTCATCCAAAAAGAATGCTCACATGGTCCATGAGATATAATCCACCGAGTCATCACCCGTAAGAAGTCCAAATGCTAGAATTCCCCCTCAACAAACTCAATCAACAATAGCTAAAAGAACCGCTAGAATTAGCATTCGACCTTTTGAGTTGGAAAAAGCTTCATCAAGCACTAAACCAAACACACCTATTTCTAGTAAAACACCCAAGCCTTCATTTCTAGAACCTAGACATCATTACTTACCGAACCTCTTTCTCATCCAAATCTCTACTCATTAGAAGTCTCACCACCAAGGAATTCCCATTCACCAACTTTCTCGCTAAATAGGGAACCACCTTCATCACGAAATGATCCATCTTTGGAGACAAGGAATCACCAAAGATATAACCATATAGAGGACTTTCCATTACCACCACCAAATCATGCATCATCACCCTCATTGTTAGTGGAACCACATCCTATGTTGCTCAACACACCTCTACCATATTTTGTGGAAACTCCTCAAACATCCACTCCTCGATTTCTAGTCATGACAATAATTGCTCTAATTGTCAAATCACCCAAGGACTTGTTCAAGAAGTACGAAATGAGTTGCATTTCAAGTTTAATCATCTCCTTGAACGATTGGACCAAATCAACAAGTCTACTCATCCTTATATTCAAGCACATTGATGCTTTTTAGGTTTCCATCACTTAGAATTATTAGAAAATGTTTTACATGTTTGAATCATTCTCTTAGTTTTAGAGATATGTAGATCATTTCTCGTATTTTTATTGAATGAAACTACATGTTATATGCCATATTGTCTTGAAAATATGTTTGGTGCCTTAATACATATCTCATTTTGATGTTAACATCACATTTTACATCACCATTGTTGTCTTAAGCTTACAGATAGGTGGATCCCTCAGTTTAGCTTAGACGGATCCCTCCAAAGGAGGAACCGTGGGATCCGTGCAATAGAAGACTTGTTTATTACTAACTTGAGTCTTATTTGCAGGAAATTATGCATTATATACTTGTTTTCTAACCTTTGTTTTGTAGATTTTCAATATACACATGAACACTTTCAAATTAGTTTACATTACTTGACGTCCTCCTCACAAAGGAGCACTCGTCAAGGGGGAGCATGTTCGTCAAAAAAGGACAAAACCATTTTGCAAACATAATTGCAATACACTCGCTTAGTATTCCTACTTACTTGACACCCTCACAAAGGGATGGACTCGTTAAGGGAGAGCTAAGACGAGAATACTTCTCTTCCCTTACTCTCTATTTTTCATTTTTTTTCTTCTCACATGTTTTTCTTAAAACAATGTGTTATTTTCTTTTCGACACTCTTTTTGTTTCGAAAAAAAGGTGAGAAGAGAGTAAAAACTCCAATTCAAAATTTTACGAATTTTAGGTTTTCCTTAAAATAATCTTATGTTTTGTCATCAACAAAAAGGGGGAGATTTTTAGCGAAACAAATAAAATACGTAAATGGTTTGAGCCAATAGTTTACTAACACACTTACGTTTTCATATAAAACACTAAACAAGCAATAGTGTTTTCATGGTATAGTAATGCATATGTACAACAACTAGTGTTTACATATTGGGTAAATATATACAGGTATTATAATGGGTAATACAATGGGTAGAAGTTTAAACATTTGACCCATTGACTTAATACATTGAATGTAGTTGGGTAAAACCCAAAGTCCATGACCCATACCAATGGAGCATAATCCATAACCCATGACCCATTGCATGACATCATGCATAAGTTATAATGGGTATTATCCATGACGCATGGAGCTAACCCATGACCCTAATAAGGTTTTAAAATGTACCTTTTGAGGGTCGTTTAAGCCCTTGTTTGATCACTTTTGCATCTGTTATTACTTAATATCATTCTTTTCACTTTTAGGTATCTTGAAGGCAAATTCTGTGGAATGACACTTATTCGGACGAAAAGCGCGAATATCTGAAGAAAATGGCCAAAGTCAAGAATCGAGACACTCAAGTCTTTGGCCCGAAGGGGCTGCGTCGAGTTATACTTGTGATGCCGTCGGAACAAGTTTTGTGACAAATCAAGTAGCCAAATTGCTTATTTACAAGTGACGGCATCGGGTTTTAAAGAGTAGGCGTCGCATTTCGGACGGCCTAGATTTGATCCAGACGGCGTCGAGACTCAAGCGGCGGCGTCACGGACATAAGGTGGACGTCACAATGATAACGGCCAAGACGAAACCCTAATAGCGGTGACCACGGCGTCACAAATTAAAGGTGACACCGTCGCAGTTGTAACCTTATATATAGAAACCGAATTTTTAGTTTTGAGTGTAGTTTTGTGGCGTAAAACCTAAACCAACCAAGGCTGTCTTGTACAAGATTTTAGGGTTCCATACCCTATCTTACATCAAGATAAGTATTTTAATTCATTAATTCAATTATGTCTTCAATTGATTGTGTGTATGCTTGCATGTTCCCATGTCCCGCTAATTTACTTGTGTGTTTGCTTAGGTAATATGAAACTTAGTTATTGAATATTGATTGGTTGTCTCTTATCTTAGTTGTGATTGACCTAGTATTGCGATAGGTCATTCGTTGTGTTGTTAATGCTTGATTAATCTTTGTTGAACCTTAGTTTATAAGCACCTAGAGTTATTGTAGGCTATACATCCAAAGAATACCTTAGTGTTAAGTTTATAAATCCTAGAGATTTTGTAGTCATTAACCTTTGGTAGCTTCAAAGAGTTAGAGATAAGCGATACCTACAACCTTAGAGACACAACGCGATTAAGAATAAGGACGTGACAATTCAACCATCAATAGGAGATAACTAGGGAGTAATAAAGCCTAAGCAAATACATTTTTAATCATCATACGAGCACACAACAATAGACATAGACTACCCTCACCTTAGCTTAGATAATTAGATAGTAGAAGTAATCGGTAGAAATACCAACCCCCAAATCCAAACCCCGAGATTCGTACCTTTCCATTTCCTAAAACATAAAAGACTACCTCACCTTAGCTTAGATAAAAGATCCGTGCCTTTCCTCAACCCCAACCTTAGTATAGTAACTTCTCACTAGCATTCTTATTCCCTAGAAAGCGATATCAATTCTCGTGGCTTACCCTAATACTACACTACAACGATTAGGTTCACGCCTAGGGTGTTGAAAAACTTGCTCGACGAAAAGGAAGTTCCTTTGACCCCGAACGCTTGTGTAAGCATATCGAGACCCATTGACTAGATGCATTACATCTTCTAGATACATTGTATCTATTTGGATACCTATGGATCAAAACCTACAACCCATGATCCATGATCCATGACCCACAACCCATCTAGGGGGCGTCCCTACGGATCCTCAAGCAATTGATCCGTGGGATCGGTGGAACGATAGCATGTTTTTATCTATAAATAGTGAGTCATTTCTTCGTTGTAAGTTGTAACTTCTACACATACTTTCTCCTAGTATTGTAAACTCTCTAACCTCATATCCAAAGGATCTATCTATGTAGTTTGTGTTTGTTTTGTATGATTCTCTAGGTTCCTCTTAAAGGCGAGATCACCACCTCTTGAAGTCGAGCAAACTCAAGTCCATGAGTTACCATGCTTCGTCATCATAAAGACTCTACAAGTTCTCTTGTTGATAGTTCTTTGTTCCTCTCTAGAAGTGTTGTATCTAAGGCATTAGTGAAGGATGCCAAAAAGGGTCAAGATGAAGGCATTAGTGAAAGGTGTCGAACGTCCGTGTCAAAGGCATTAGTGAATGATGCCAAAAGGGTCAAGTCGAAGGCATTAATGAAAGGTGCTAAAAGATCATGTCAAAGGCATTAGTGAAAGATGCCAAGGGTGTACAATCGATATGGTGCATCGATGTACAAATATAGATAGGTTGTGTCCAAGGATATTGATATCCTTGATGATGTTGTAATAAGGAGTGGGTCTCCTTTGGGATAGGTGTTGTGTAGTAGTTCCTCCTTTGTAATGGAACTCGGTATCTAGCCTTGTACCGGAGAAAGTGTAGGCGACGTTGTGATAGGTTTGGTTCTACCTAGTGAAAGAACCCGGTGTCTAGCCTTGTCTTAGGAAAAAGAGTAGGCGACGTTGTGAAGGCTTCTCCGCCATAAGGAGTTTGTTTCGTGTAGTGCTTACGAAGTCTCGAGTAGGTGACTCGGGTAGTGGAGTAGGGCAAGGAAGGTGTCCTTGTAGCCAAACCACTATAGACACTCGTGTCGTGGTTTTGTGTTGCTTACTCTTTACCTTTGCATTACATATTTACATACCTATCTATCACCATCCAACATATACATTTAAATAGATTGACATAAGTCGATCTAAATATTTTAAAACGAAGTTTTAATCAGTAAAACTATTCAACCCCCCTTCTAGTTTTCCACAAATACAAACGATTTACTAATTTAGATCGTAAATCTGTGTTGAGCTTCTTGAATAGCGCTTGTTAAGTTTGATAAACCTCTATGTTATTTGTGAGCTAGATCTCATTTGATTACTTATGTGCTATTTCTACATGCTATACTTACTATGTTTTACTTGTATACGTGTATGCTTACTGTAGAGATAATTAGTTTTTAATTTCGATACTTGAAAAAAATGTTGCAATCTTACTTTTAAGGAATCATCTCGGATGCGGATCCCTAGGCTATAACTAGCCGGATCCCTCAAGTGAAGGATCCATAGGATCCGGGTGGACAAAAGTGCATTTCATTCTTCCTTGCATTAATCTAACCTTCCAGACCCTATTGGACTAGTTAAACATGATACATTCAGATCACTTAAACTTTCCTTAGGCTCAGTTGATCTCACATTCACTCATGGATGACTTAGGATCACATTCAAGGTGTTTTTGATTCATCATTACTTCAAAACTCACCATCTTTCTGCTCTAATGCTTACACATTGTTTCTCTCATCTCAAAACATCTAGTTTGATATTTCTCTCAATTTTAGCAAATTGATTTTAGTCATCTTTATCTCAAAATAGGCTAAAAACTAGTTTTTCATTTCTTGTGATGTTTAAGGAATTTTCCAAATTTTCTTTAAGTCACCATATGATCTATAGGATCATTTGACATCAGTTGACACTCTCAAAATCTTAGTGTCATGCTTAACCACTTATGTGCATACATAAAAACTCCATTCCTTTATAAAAACCATCATTAGATATCCTCACTCATTATGTTTGAACATATAAAGTCCTATACCATTTAAGACATCTTAGGGAACTTAAACACTCAAGATATATATGTACTAGACCTTGGTAGAACATCATCACTCCATTTTCTTTCTCTCTAAAGGCGGATCACAATTTCAACTAGACGGATCCCCAATGTTAGGGATCCGTGGTAACCGGCTCTACATAATAGTTGAAATTCACTCAACTCATCAATTTCAAACTATCTTTGGTAACATAAACACTTCACTTTGCCTTAAATGACTCCCTAGGAAAGACCAACACTGTAGTTGACCTTAGTACATGCTAAGAACCTTAGTGGTCTAAACTTTAATTCACTAACCTAATCTCATCCTTTATAAACCAAGTGTACTTGTGTTCTAAAACCACCATTCAAAATCAGTAGCTAAAACACACCTTACATACTACTTTTCACCATGACTAAAGCACCTAGTACAATCTCATCAACCAAAAGTTCCTCCAAGAAAAATGCTCATGTTGTACATGAAATTTCTTCAATCGAGTCATCACCCGTTAAAACCTCAAACACTAGAATTCCTCCTTAACAAACTCAACCAACCAAAGCTAGGAGAACCGCTCGAATTAGCATCCGACCATGTGGTTTGGAAACACTTTCCCCAAACACTACCATACCCTCTAAACCAAACACACCTAGCTCCGCTAAAACACCTAAACCATCATTTCTAGAATCTAGATTACACTCTTTCACCACACCTCTTTCGCATCCAAACCTTTACTCTTTAGAAGACTCACTACCTAGGACTTCTCATTTACCATCCTTCTCACTAAATGAGGAACTACCTTCATACCAAAACATTGATGATGGAACATCACCAACACCCGCATTCTACTTACCTCCACCATCAAATAGTCCATCTTTGAGTATAAGGAATCACCAATCTCAAAGATCGAACCATATGGATACCTCCTTATTTCCAACACGAACCCATACATCACCACCTTCGTTCTTAGTTGAACCCCATCCTACTTCAATAAACTCACCTCCACAAATCCCTCCATCCTTTGTGGAACCTTCTTCCCTCTCACCTGATATTTCACCTCAAAACATTCCATCTCTAATACCTCCGTCTCCTACTCATGACAATAATTGCTCTAATTGTCAACATACCCAAGGTTAGTTCAAGAAGTACGAAATGAGTTACATTTCATGTTTAATCTTCTCCTTGAATGATTTGACCAAATCAACAAATCTACTAGATCCTTAGAACTTAGGAATATAAGCACAATGGTGCTCTTCTATAGTCTTAGGCAAAACTTAGAATTGTTAGAAAATGTACTACATGTTTGTATCATTCTCTTAGTTTTAGAAATATGTGTATCATTTCTCATGTTTTATTGAATGAAACTACATGTTGCATGCTATATAGTTATGAGCATATGTTTGGTGCTATAATACATAACTCATTTGGATGTTAACATCACTTTTTACATCTACATTGCTGTCAAAAGAATGCAGGTACATGGTTCCCTCAAATTTTCCTAGACGGATCCCTCATCAGAAGGATTCATGGGATCCATGCAACAGAAGCATATTTTCTCACTAATTTGAATCTCATTTGCAAGAAACTATGCACCATATACTTGTTTTCTAACATTTGTTTTGTACATTTTCAAAATACACAAGAATACTTTGACACCCTCAATCAAGGGGGAGCTTTTTTGTCAAAGAAAAGCATTGAAAAATGCTTGCAATACATTCACTTAAGTTTTCTATATTACTTGACGTCCTCCTCAAAAGAGAGCAATCGTCAAGGGGGGAGCATTTCGTCAAAAAAGAAACCATTGCAAACATACTTGCAACTAGGGCTGAGCATCAAAGGTCCAAAACCGAACCAGACTGACAAAACCGACCGAATCGACAAAAACGAGCCGAGCCGATAGCCCGTCGGTTCGGTTTCGGTTTCATGTTTTATGTGTTTTCGGTTTCGGTTCGGTTCGGTTCGGCCCAAAACCGACAAAAACACACCTAAATACACCTAAACCGAACCGAACCGACGGCCCGACACATAACCGAACCGACCCGACGGCCCATCGGTTCGGTTTCGGTTTATGTTTTTCATGAATTTTGGTTTTCGGTTTTGTCGGTTCGGGTCGGTTTTGGACCGACGCTCAGCCCTACTTGCAACACACTCGTTTAGCCTTCCTAACTACTTGACGCCCTCAACAAAGGGGAGCATCCGTTAAATGGGAGCTAAGACGAGAATATATCTCTCATCTTACTCTTTATTCTTCATTTCGTTATTTTCTCACAAGTTTTTCTCAAAACAAAGTGTTCTTTTCGCACTCTTTTTTGTTTCGACAAAAAGGGAAGAAAGAGTAAAAACTCCAATTCAAACTTTTAAAAATTTTATTTTCTTCTTAAAATAATCTTATGTTTTATCATCAACAAAAAGGGGGAGATTGTTAATACAAATAAGCCATAAAAACGTTTATTTATATTTTACGATCTTCTAATGTTTTGGCGATAACAAACGTAAAATCATTTTATCGAAACAAATAAAATACGTAAAAGGTTTTAGCCAATAGTTTACTAACAAACTTTTATTAAACATATCAAAACATGTTTAGTAAATAAGTTATATAAAACCAAAGACATTTTTATATAAACACTAACAAGTAATATTGTTTACATCTTATAGAAATGCATTTGTATAACAACTAGTGTTTACATAATATAGAAATGCTTTGTATATATTGTAATGGGTAAAGTAATGGGTAAAAACCAAAGTCCATGACCCATAACCCATGATCCATTGACTAGGTACAATAAATGTTTTTGGGTAAAAACCAAAGTCCATAACCCATACCCATGGAGCATGATCCATAACCCATAACCCATTGCATAACATCATGCATGAAGTCATGTTGGGTATTATCCATGATCCAAGACCCAAATTCCATGACCCATGACCCAAGATCCATAACCCAATGACTAGGTACATTGCATCTTGTTGGGTATCCATAATCCATTACCCATAACCCATGGTTCATAACTCATAACCTGGTTTGCAACCCGAAATCCGGACTAAACTGACCCAGTAGCCGGATCCCTGGTTTTGCACTAGCTGGTTCCCTTTAGGGAGGGATCCGTGGGAACCGTGGGGCAGTAGAAAAGTTTTTTCTATAAATAGTGAGCCATTTCTCTCTTGCTCACTACCACTTCACTTTTACTTTCTCCCAGTATTCTAACATCTCTAACCTCTAATCCAAAGGATCATTCTATGTAGTTTTATGTTTGTATGATTCTCTAGGTTCCTCTTAAAGGCGAGATCACCACCTCTTTAAGACATGCAAGCTCAAGTCATGAGTTGCTAAGATTTATTATCATCAAGACCACTCAAGTGCATCTTGTTGATAGTTATTTCCTCCCTCCATAGAAGTGTTGTGTTGAAGGCATTAGTGAAAGGTGCCAAAGGGTCGTGTTAAAGGCATTAGTGAAAGGTGCCAAAGGTGTACAATCGATACGGTGCATCGATGTACAAGTTAGATAGTTTAGGTTAAAGGATGTCGATGTCCTTCTAGTGTTATAACAAGGAGTGTGTCTCTTTTGCGTAGTTGTGTAGTGGTGTAGTGGTGGGTAGTGGTTCCTTCTTTGTAATAGAACTCGGTATCTAGCCTTGTACCAGATAAAGTGTAGGCGACGTTGTGATAGGTTTGGTTCTACCTCGTGGAAGAACTCGGTGTCTAGCCTTGTACCGGATAAAGAGTAGGTGACGTTGTGAAGGCTTTTCCTCCACATTAAGGAGCTTGTGTTGTGTAGTGCTTACGAACTCTCGAGTGGGGTACACGGGGAGTGGAGTAAGTCAAGGAAAGTGTCCTTGTAGCTGAACCACTATAAATACTCGTGTCGTGGTTTTGTGTTCTTTACTCTTTATCTTTTGTATTACTTACTTACATGCTTATCTATCATTATCGAACACATACATTAAATAGATTGACATAAGTCGATCTAAATAGTTTAAAATGAAGTTTTAATCGGTAAAACTATTCAACCCCCTTCTAGTTTTCCACAATATTTGTTTTATTATTTATATTCTTACATTATCAATACTGTTAATACAAATAAACCGTAAAAACGTTTATTTATATTTTACGATCTTCTAATATTTTGTCGATAACAATCGTAAAATCATTTTAACAAAATAAATAAAATACGTAAAATCTTTGAGCCAATAGTTTACTAACAAACTTTTACTAAACATATAAAATCATCATAACATGTTTAGTTGGATAAGTTATATAAAACTAAAACCATTTTTATAAAACACTTACAAGTAATTTTGTTTACTTATATTTTATAAAAATGTATATATGCTTAGTATAACTTGTAATGGGTAAATGATAGGTAAAAACCAAAGTCCATTACCCATACCCATGAAACATGATCCATGACCCATGATCCATTGCATGACATCATGCATGAAACCATGTTCGATATTATTCATGATCCATGACCCAAAGTCCATGACCTATGACCTATCACCCATGACCCATTGACTAGGTACAATGTATCTTGTTGGGTATCCATGATCCAAAGTCCATGACCCATGGTCCATAACCAAAACCCATAACCCGCTTTGCAACCCAAAATCCGGACTAGCGACCCAGTGCGGATCCCTTGATTGACCGCCAAATCCTGGGTAAGGGATTCGCGGATCCGGGTGAGCTGTGAGATGATTGCCTATAAATAGTGAGCCTTTTCTCTATTACTCCCAACCTCTTTTATACATATCTTCTATCTATGTTCTAACCTCTCTAACCTTAAATCTAAAAGATCATTCTATGTAGTTTTCTCTTTGTGTGATTCTCTAGGTTCCTCTTAGTGTGTCAAGTTGAAGGCATTGGTGTATAGTGCCGAAGGTGTACATTCGATATGGGGCGTCGATGTATATTTGTGTAGTTTGGGTAAAAGGGTATTGATATCCTATGAAGTGTGGAGTTTATCTCCTTTTGGTTGTAGTGTTGGATAGTAGTTCCTCCTTTGTAATGGAACTCGATGTCTAGCCTAGTACCAGATTAAGTGTAGGCGACGTTGTGATAGGTTTGGTTCTACGTCGTGGAAGAACTCGGTGTCTAGCCTTGTACCGAATAAAGTTTAGGCGACGTTGTGAAGGCTTCTCCGCCATATTAAGGAGCTTATTTTTCGTAGTGCTTAGAAACTCTCGATTTGGTTACTCGGGGAGCGGAGTAGGGCAAGGAAGGAGTCTTTGTAGCCGAACCACTATAAATACTTGTGTCTTGGTTTTGTGTTCCTTTACTCTTTATATCTTTGCTTTATTTATTTATATGTCTATCTATCAATATCCAACACACGATCTAAATGGATTGACACAAGTCGATCTAAATACTTTAAAACAAAGTTTTAATCGGCAAAACTATTCAACCCCCCTTTTAGTTTTCTACAATTGGCATCAGAGCTTCGTTACCAAGTTTCTTAGAGTATATTGTACTTTAAAAACTTGATACGATCCGTGTATGTTTGAAAACTACAAAGAAGGAAAATTCTTAAAAACGAAAACTAGGTTTCAAGAATATATTATTTTTTGAGGATATTGTTAGATATTGTCATCTATTTTATCTTACATTTTATTTTGGTTCTATATTACAAAGTGCACTAATCTTGCTTGTCATTTTGTTCATTAGATTCCAACACAAGTAGGTCATCAAGATTCTTCGATAATAAGATAACTTTCCGAGAAAGTTCTCAAGAATTATTACTTGGTAGATCTCGAAGAACCTCGAGTTGTCCATTGATAATTATCTTCAAAAGGACACTTAAAATTGCAATAGAGGTATGAATTTTATAAGACTTATCTCTAAAGTGATATTAGTAATCATCTGTGTGCTTGATCTGTACATGTCACTACATGCAAATTATTTGTTTATTTTTTCTCTTTATCTCATAGAAATGTCTAAACGTATTTATATGATAAATGTGGTATATACGTGGTGTTCTTAGCTAACCTCGTGCTTACGTGTCGTCATCCGTCTAAACTTAGGTGTGTCAATATGTGTTATATAAACCTAATCTCTCAAAATCTAATATTTCTAAACACAAATAAAACAAAACACAAATTTCAAAAACTCCTCCTTCAAAAACTTGACCGTCAAACATTATCTCCAACAAATCCCATTTTTCAAATCTTCCACTTTCAAATTTCTCACACACTCATATCTTCATCTTCTTCGTCATCTCATTTCGAGAAATCCAACCCAAGGAAGAACTTCTTCATCATGTTCTATATCGCTCTCGTGATCATTGTCATCTCGCTCATCGCCCTCGTTTATCCCATGATCACATTCTCACATGGGGATATGTTTGTTATTTTAGTAATCTACATTTGTATCATCTATCCAATTCTTTGTATCGCGTTAAACATTGAAATAAATGGAATTTGATATTTCTTATTTTTCTCGTCTCATGGTTTACTTATTACGTGTTTCCTCAATATGTCTCGTAAACACGAAGACTCGTCGAAACCTTGTATCACATCTAAAACAGATGAGCTCCAAGGAATAAAGTAAACATTGGATAAAAAAAATAGGATAAAAAATCTCACGTCAAATTATCAACCTTACTAATCTGTAAACTTACTGAAGCAGTATCCCTTGACTATAATGTGCGGATCCCTTTTTCAAAGAATTCAATGAACCGCATATCAAGAAATGATTAAGTATTTGATGATCTTTGACACTCCTATCTTTCACCCTCCTCTCTCATACTCGACCTTAACCTCATTACCACTGTTCTTGGAGCTTCCTCTTCATCCAATCCAGTTATCCAATCACTTGTGTAAGTATCATCTTTACTACATTGTGATTTCCAATCTCAATTTCTTTGCAAAATAATTTTCAATCCTTAAAGTTTTGATTCAAGTAGGGTTTGTTTTAATTAGCTATCTAAGATAACTAATCAAGGAACGAACATTGTTAATACAAATTAAAACTCATAATGAAATAAAGAAGAAGGATATTTCAAGCAAAATTATAATAACCCTTAAAAGATTTTTTTTTTTAAAATTAACACTACGTTACGGTCTTTTGTTTTCGGATCAAACATGCCTAGCTCAACCCAACAAGACTACCAAGACATCGCCCACTACATCTCAATGCATCATTGTGAGGAAGGCCTTACGCCTAAGGATCGTAAAACATTCAAGATGCTTCAAAAACGTTTCTTCCATGAAAGATGTGTTGTTGAAGAATCTTTCATTGAAAATACCAACATCCCTCAAGTTTTCTCTAGGATCAACTTCGATTGCCTACTTTACATCAATGAACAAATTTGTCCCGTCTTTGTCCTTGAATTCTACAAAAGTGTCTGAATCATTAGAAATGATGATGGAACTATCTCTTTTTCGTTTATCATCAACAATTAAAAATTCATCCTAACCCACATCGAGTTTGCATGAATCCTTCGCATTCCATGCCAAGGTATTTTTATGTACTCGTGTGATTGGTCTCTTGCCAAACTCAATGATATGGTTGACACTCACCATGTCTATCTCACTCCTCTTGATGATCCTGTCACGGTAAGGAATTTCGTATTCATTGAAAGAACCTCACAAACTCGTGTCACTCGAAACTCCAAAATCATCCATCAAGACCCATTCCAAATGGAACTCTTTGAGATGTTCCTGTTGTACAAGAAATGGAAACAAATCCTTAAAGAGAATGTCGTTTGCTTGGTCGAGAACAAAGATCACCCAAATGCTTGCCTTGTCTACATGATCTATTATCTCATCAATGAAACCCCTTTAAACCTAGCCTACTACATGGTCAAGGGAATGGAAAGCGTCTTTAGAACCGAGAAAATTGTGCTTCCCTATGCTATGCTTCTCACCCGTCTAGCAAGATTTTTAAGTGGAATGCAACCATCCCCTATGACGGATGACCACTTTCTTTGTGATCATGTCATGGTACGTCTCACCGAGGGACGAACAATAAGGTTCATGGTTGATGGAAAAAGGCCACATCCTCCCACCGACTCATCCGATGAAACCGAAGGTGAAGCTAGCAATCTCATCCACAACTATCATCTTGACCCCATTTCATTCATTGACCAACTACCCGACATTCCAAGTCCTTCACAATAATTTCAACAAACCAAGGGAATGTTCAAGTGCATTGCTCACTTTTTCATGGGTAAGAAGAAGGAGTGAAGATGAGATGGATGTTGGGTGTGTGTTGGGGATCAGTGGGTATTGCTGAACCTTCACCCTGTTGTTGGTTTAGTTCCACCATTGTTTGAAACAAAGGTGTAACCTTACTATAAAAACCTTTTCCAACCCTTCTCATATTTTAGAAAATATTTTTAGTATGAAAGGGTGTAATATAATTTCTTTTATGATTTGGTTTTTCAGTAAAATATTTGTCCAAAAACACTTGCATAAAGCTTGGATACATAAGAAATTTTCCGAAAGATTATCCAAGTTTCTAACCATACTATCAAAAATTAATTTTGAAAAGTTGAATATTTGGTTTGTAGCTAAGTAGATAATGGTAGAAGCCATAATGCTGCTAAACTCATTCCAGGTAGTTGTCTTTGGACTTAGATACTATAAGATTGTATGGATTAGAAATTTCCATTGTGGGGAGAAAAGAGCTTTATAAAAGTAAGTTTTCATAAGTTTTCTCATATCCCATCAATGCAAGGTTTTCATAGATTGTAGAAGTAGGAAAACAATCAATGCCTCCATCATTTTCTAGAGCAAAAGCTCTTTTAACGGATGTTTCAGTTATGATTATCTCCTCGCCATCTATTCTGGCATGAATCTGTACTTTCCCATTGATAGTTTTGGCCACAACATGACCAAAACTGTTCAATGCAAGAAATATATATGGTGGGATTAACAGTGAGGGCATACCTTATATAGTGTGCATTAAAGAAATCAATAATTTGTTCAAATCCCTCACTTTCAGTGGGTTTTTTCAAAAACGCGACCATGTTATGGGAATCAGCAAATTTTAGGTTCGACATCGTTGTTGGGTTTTGAGAGTAGATGACTTAGTTGAGTTAGGGTTTGTTATCAGAGAGTTTGTGTGAAGAATGAAATCAAATTTAAGGATTTAAACCCTCAATTGAAGTATTTATGAAAATGACCCTGAACAAACCAACAGTAGTAACTATGCCTAACAGCATTAACTTTGAGTTACTAGCTCTAAGTCCAATTCCATCCCAAAAAGCTTGTCCATCACCAATCTAACACTTTTCTTAGCTTATTCTGAAAAATGTTAGTCCAAAAACCAAGAAAAACACAAGCCATAACAATGTTCATAATGATCATGTTGGGATTTAGTAAATCTAGTACTTAAAGTGTCGGTCACCTCAAGTATGTATATTCGTTAGAAAGCTCGTAGTCGTAGCTATTCAATGTTAGTATTTAGATTACTTTGTAACACCGTGGAGGACGGATGGGTCTTTACCCGTCAGATGCGATCCACAACCTAAAGTAGGCGTCTAAGCTTGTACCTATAAATACCCTTTGCCTCCAAGGCAAGGGTTGGACCTTCATAATATATTTTTCTTTGTCTTTCTAGGGTTCCCATCTTCTCCCACTTTCTCTCTCTAAACTCTTAACCTAGCCGCATATGTGTTGTGTAACAAACCAAGATCTTACAAATGGTATCAAGAGCCAAGGTTTGATCATGTTCTTGGTTTGATAGTTATTGTTCGGGTCAAGGTTTAGTTGTTGTGTTACGCGTAAAAAGGGTGTCACGCATACGAGTTTTTGAATCTTTAAAGCTTTAAATTTTTCACTTTTTAATCCAAGATTCTTGTGGGTTAAGGTTTATTGAGTGTTAAACTTTCAGTTTCTTGCAAAAAGTTTAGAACTTTATGAGTTTTTCTTGGTATTTAAGAGTGTTTGGATACGTGTGTACGAACCTACGCGTAAGAGAGAAAGGTGGTTTTGATCCTCAAACTTTGTTGTTTTGGTGTTTTTAAGATTGTGTTATCATCTTTATCTGGTTGTCTTAACGTTTTTTATCATAAAAACGTGTTTGACAAAATTTGTACTTCCTACGCATAATGAAACGCTAATCCTACGCGTAGGAATTTTTCACTTGATCTTCATTTCGGTGGTTAATCGGTGTTATTCTTGCTTGGATAAGCACGAAAACACTTCGACTTTGGATATCTCGTACACTTCGTGAAGTGTAAGAGATCGCTTTGGGTAAAACCTAATTTTACGCATAAGCATAAAACTTACGCGTAACAATTCTTACGCATAAGCTTTTTCACGCATAAGCTTGTCTTACGCCTAAGGAAACTTACGATAAGGTTCTTACGCCTAAGCTTTGATTTACGCATAAACTTAAGTATTTTACCCTAAAACCCCACGCGAAGCTCTAGTCTACGCGTAAACTCGTCACGCGTAAGCTTGTGTCTACCGTAAGTTGTAAGTTCGCCGTGGCTGCTCTCGCAGAAGCTCTCATCTACGATAAGTTCCTACGCGTAACTCGTTGTCTATGCATAAGTGCGTAAGTTTTACGGTTTATCTCTTGATTTTGTAAAATCCGTGAAAGTATCTATTTCCGGTTAAGTCAAAGATTTGTAAAATCCGTAGAATTTAAACATGTCTTCCGTTCTTCGATGATGTGCAAGTCTGCAGGATCGATACTCGTCCTCCTATGCTTGATGAATCGACTATGAGTCTTGGTCTCAACGAATCGGGTTGTCTTGCTTAGGAAAGGAGAATGGGGTTAACATCCTTAAGTCTATTGATGAAGGACCTTATCAGGTTGAGACTACTAGAGACATGATTGATACTGCTGCAGATGGAACAATAGTCTATGGAATCGATAGACCTAAGATGTATGATGAACTCACTGATAAAGAGAAATAGAGATTCGATGCTGACATCAAGGCTTCAAATATTATTCTTCAAGGTCTTCCAAAAGATATCTACAAGCTTATCAATCACAACACAGAAGCCAAGGCGGTTTGGGATAATGTCAAGATGCTTCTCTCGGGTTACGAATTGACTATCGAAGATGAGAATCACAAATTGTATGATGAATTTGAGCACTTTAAGATGAAACTCGAAGAAGGTGTTTATGAATATTACGTGAGATTCCACAAGTCGGTGAATGATATGAGGAATATCAAGATGACTATGCCAAACATTCAATTGAACTCAAAATTGTAAACAATATGAACCCGAATGGCACAAGTTTGTCATACGTGAAGCTTACAAAAGGACTAAAGAACACCAACTATGAGCAATTGTATGCCTTCCTTCTTGTAATGAGAAACATGCTATGTTTGAAAAAGGATTCTAGAACGTTCAAATCTCAACCAGGGAAACAAGCTCATCAAATGATACAACGCATTTTTCAACAAAGCATCACAAGTCACACCCACCGGAAATGATAATCACAAGCCCGTTTCGATTCGGGATATAAGCAACCTAACTCGATGAAGTCATGGAGCACTTTATCAATAAATTGGCTCTTATGGTTAAACAAAACTTAACCTTCTCCCACATACCAACGAAACTTCACACTAACAATGAGATCGGGCGCATCCAATCTACACAACCATGCTTTGATCGAGAGATGGAAAAGTTCTTGTTCAACCGGTTCAAGAAAGCGCAAGACGAACAAGGAAGAGGTGGAGCTGGTAGAGGCTATCTTGGAAATCGAATTGGGAAGGAATGGAAACCGTGGTCAAGAAAAGCCAATCAAGTGCTACAACTGTGGTGAAGAAGGGCACATTGTTAGGCGTACTCAACCAAAACGCCTCAAAGCAGAATACTTGAGGACAAGATGTTGTTGGTTCAAGCACAAGATAATGGTGTAATGTTGAATGAAGAGGAGTTGTTGTTCTTGTCGATGGGAATGCTAGAACATATGATGGAGATGTGGACGAACAACCGGTGCATCTTTTCGAGAACAATCCCAACGCCTTTCAAGTTGCGATCGTGATGCATTTGACTCGGACGTTGATGATGAACCATGTACACAAACTATATTCATGGCTAATATCTCTACAATGACCTCTTCATCTCAACAAGCGGTCCATCCAAGGAATCCATCATTAAAGAGGTACTCAAACTATATGATGTGGTTGATGAGCAAAGATTCACCATGAAGTACAATCTCCATCAAGTCATTGAGTCGATATTGAAAATATGGAAATAACAATGTTATCCCATATGAACAATATGAAACAAGATGACGATCTTGTTGTACCTAGTGATGAATCTTACGCAATTAACGATGAATACACCGCATTTGTGCTCGATGATTCCTTGACCATCGAGCTCAATACCTATAAGGAACAAGTTGCTATTTATGAACAGTGCTAAGTTTGAGTTAACTACCCGTGAGCGGGATATGGATAACCAAATGCGCACAATTATCGAGAAAAAGTAATTTTAGAGAAGAAGTATTAAAACAAGAGTTAAACTCCTTACAAGAAAAGCTTTCTAAAGCTGCTAAGAAAAACAAGAACTTCAAGAAAATATGAAACGCTTAAGCAAGAATTCAATACTAAGGAATCAAAACTTTTGAATGATTTTTCCAATCTAAAAACTTTGAAAAAAACTTGAGAATAAGTTGTGCGTACAAGGAATACCATTGATCGCTCACATGATCACTAAGCATAGAATCTTAGCGATAAGCATAGCGTTCCCTTGTTAAGGAACCAAGTCCCGAGGTTATTAAAAGGCTAGAGCTGCTCATAAGGTACTTTATGATGGTAATGAAATCCTTAAGCCTAGGCGGAAACCTAGTTGCGTTGAGTGCACCGAGGAAGATAAGAAATCGATGAAGTCACTAGGAGAAAATGAACAAGAAGCTTGAAAATCACGAGTGTAAAAAGAATAACATAACGATCAAACCACATGATTACACTAAGGAAAATCGATCTCCTTAAACAAGTTTAAGACTCGACACTTCTAACTCACGAACAAGTGTTCGGAAAATGGATTTAGATAAGCAAAAGCGAGAGAATCTTGTTGTTTCTAACCCTCCCTTAGGAAATTGCCAAAAGCAACTGTGTATCCTCCTAATACACCAATGCACCTAGTTCCTAGATCTATTGCCACTAATAGCAGGACCTTAATCAGCCTATATGTTGTTTATCAGCTGTTTGTTGATTTTGAGAAAACGTGTAAGAAGAGAATCACACCCACAGGAATTACTGAGGGGGAAAGGGGTTTTGAGCAAATGAAAGAATGTTATTTAACCGAAGTCATGCCTTTCTTTAAACAATTAAAAGGACAATTTGAGAGTCTTAAAATTGGAATAAACACTGATATTAAAGAAATGGAAAAGGAATTCGATGCAATGATAGTTGAAGTCAATGATTATGAACAGAACTAAAATACAATGAAATTGAAAGGAAGAATCGATATACTAAATGAGAACTTGATCTCTCAATGTGTTGCTCAAGATGTGTTCTATGTTGCTACTAATTCTTCTATTTCGCATCTCAATTTCATGAATTATCTGTTGCTTTAAAAGTTTCCCATGATCGTGTCATTGAGCTTGAAAAACGAATTCAAAATTGCATGAGAAAATTGAACATGATGATCATGATAATCTGGTTACACATCTTTCAAAATTAGAAGTTGAACATTTTGCTTTGCAATTAAAATATCAACATCTCAAAGAAAATGTTAAAACCTCAAATATCAAGACATCGTCTGATGCTCCTGAGTTTGATGCATTTTTTGAAATCAACAAGCGTGATGAACAAATTCGAGCTCATTATAACACGATCAAAAGGTTGAAAGCTCAAATTTTACAACCGAAAGGTGAAAAGAGGATGTAATGGTTCCCATGTGCCTCCACCTTTAGATTCTCGAATTTCCAACTTCAAAACATCATTTATAACTTACAAAAGGAAAATGCTTGTTTTAAAGCGAAAATTCAAAGGTTAATGATCAAAATAAAGAGTTATGTGATTCATTTAAAGTTACACATGATAAACAAATTGAAAAGATAACTTCTTTACTTAATGATATTGAGGATCTTAAGCGTGAGGTAAAAGGAAAGTTGCCAATCCCCAATTGCAAGTACTGTTCCTAAAGTCTCGATTGTGATAAGTATGCTATTGATATGTTATATATTCCCCACCCATTAGGAATAATGAACTTGCACATAAAGCATATCTCGCATCTCTTAAGGAAAGTTTAACGGGTCTTCGTGAGATTGTTGAAGATGAAAGATTAGAAAAACCTCTTGATAGTACCATTGCCTATGCTTGCATGGATGGCAAACGATCTCAAGAACTCTTAGAGTACATAATTGTCACATGTCCGAAATTTAGCAATAGGCGAGATAGAATAGTAGCACCTAGTTCTATGCCTAAGGATAAGAATGTGACTTTTAATGTGCCTCACAAAACTTGAACCCAAGACTTCTAGACCACCAAGGCACGGTGTAGTTTCACCAACTAATATTCTGTTGTTCCTTCTACAGAGTAATCGGCAATACTAAGGTTAGCGGGTCAAAGCCTTGAGCAATACAATGCAAAATAGGATCTTGCCAACCAAAAGTGTTGAAGAAAAGCTTGTAGAAGAACATCCTAGGAAGAATAAGTTTGAGCTGAATAAAACGAATCGTGTTGATTCTAGTATTAGCTATAAGCGCATCTGTAATTAATTCAATTCTCGCCTTTGCAAAACATGTAATGAATGTTTGATTTCGGTCTTAATCATAAATGTTACGAGAATGAGGTGATTAATGTTGATAATACTCCGGTCAAGAATATAAAAATGCTAGACATGTTAAGGAGATCCGGAAGCCTAAAACGAAAAAGGTTAGCTGTTGGAAGCCTACGGAAGAAAATTTAGTAATATGGGTTATCAATGGAAACCCATCGCGCGAAAATTCAAATTGAATGAATCTTGCCCTAAGTTGTCTAGATCCATACCTTCTAAGAAATGGAAGCCCACTGGTAGAATCATACCTTTAAGAAGTGAACATACCTCAAACAGGTCCACTGTCACTACTAGTGTTGCAACCAATACTAATGAGGTCATATATCCTATTATTGATGTGGGTGCTCCAATAATGTGTACTAACCAAACGGAACCCAATCGTTCATGGGGTTCCAAATTATCCAGTTATCCATTCTTGTCTGTGTTCAAATGTAGGTGGTACAAATCGTCCTCGGTATTTGGACTCGTCGCATTCAAGCATATATTTGGTGACCGGTCACGGCTCATGAACCGTGAGTAAATTTATTGGAAGCTGTTAGATTCGAAACGACCATTTGGAGCTATCATGGGATATGGTGATTATGTGGTGGAGATAGTGTAATTTCCGGGTATACTATGTGGAAGGTCTTGGTCATAACTTGTTTTCTGTTGGTCAATTCTGTGATTCCGATCTTGAAGTGGCTTTTCGGAAACATACTTGCTTTGTTAGAGAACTTGATGGTGTAGAATTATTAAGAGGCACTCGAGGTTCTAACTTATACACCATCTCTATCGATGACATGATGAAGTCCTCTCCAATTTGCTTGCTTTCAAAGGCTTCTAAAACAAAATCTTGGTTATGGCATCGTGTCTCAATCACTTGAACTTCGGCACCATAAACAATCTTTCGAGAAAGGATCTTGTTAGAGGCTTACCCAGTTAAAATATGAGAAAGATCATCTTTGCTCGACTTGTCAATTGGGAAAAAGCACGAAATATGCCCACAAACCAAAACCCACAAACTCGTAATGGAAGTTCTTCATACCCTTCATATGAATCATGCGGACAAATGAGAGTGCAAACAATTAATGGGAAGAGATATATTTTAGTCGTTGTTGATGACTACTCTAGATTTAATTGGGTAAAGTTCTTGAGGACTAAGGATGAAACTCCAGCCGTCATCATTAAACTTATCAAGCAACTTCAGGTTCGTCTTAACAACACGGTTAGAATTGTTCGAACTGACAATGGCACAGAGTTCGTTAACCGAGACTTAAGTCAATTTTATGAAAGTATTGGAATCGGTCATCAAAGAAGTGTTCCACGAACTCCTCAATGTAGCGGTGTAGTTGAAAGACGAAATCGAACTCTTGTGGAAGCCGCAAGAACAATGCTAATTTATTCAAAGGTTCCAATGTTTCTATGGGTGAAGCCATTGCCACCGCCTGCTACACCCAAAATCGTTCCCTATTCACACCTCTCATGGAAAAACTCCATATGAACTTGTCCATAAAAGAAAACCGATTTATCCTATCTTCATGTGTTTGGTGCCTTGTGCTATCCAACAAATGACGGTCAAGATTTAGGTAAATTAAGAGCTAAAGAGACATTGGAGTTTTGTAGGTTATGCACCAAACAAGAAGGGTTACCGAATCTACAACAAAAGAACTCGAGATATCATGGAAACTATTCAAGTTACGTTCGATGAGTCGTCCGGTCAAATGGCTCTGGACAATCCGATTCTGGACCCGCACTTCATAACAGATCCCATTGGTTCGTCCCTTGTATCAAACTCCTCTCCAAAGAACTCCATATGTACCTCCATCCGAAGATGATTTGAAGAAATTGTTTGATCCAATGTTTGATGAACATTATGAGCCAAGTGCCACCGATCTATCAACTCAATCAACAGAGGTCGCTTCTATCCACATCAATGAAGTCAACTCTTGGTTTCATTATCTTTAAGTCAAGAAGCTGCCGCAAATCACTCGCCTCATCAACAAATCATCAATCTTGAATGTACATCATGGAAATGTTTACGGAATCAATGATGAAGTTAATCCTTTGCTACTCCGAAGATGCTCCATTTGAAAACATCTTTGCCATCGAACCAACATCCGAACCATCTTCATCGGGGATATAAACTCGCTACATCGGTCCTTCTACAACAACCACACGAACACATTAGAAAATGGACACATGACCATCCATTAGATAACATCATTGGGAATCCTTCTCGTTCAGTATCAACTCGAAAACAATTAGCTCGATGCCTTATGGTGCTTCTTCAACTCAAGATCTCCAAGATCGAACCAAAAGATGTTAAAGCGCAATGTCCGAGACACGGTGGTTTAATGCAATGCAAGAAGAAATTCATGAGTTCGATCGTCTAGATGTATGGGAATTAGTACCGTTCAGTTGTGCTATGATCATTGCTCTCAAGTGGATCTTCAAAGTGAAGCTTGATGAGCACGGTGATGTTCGAAAAATAAGGCACAGTTAGTTGCTAAAGGTTATCGTCAAGAAGAAGGTATCGACTTTGAGGAATCTTTTGCTCTGTTGACGCATCGAAGCAATCGTAATCTTCCGGATAATGCTGCAAGTAAGAATATGATTGTCTATCGGATGGATGTTAAGACGGTTTTCTCAACGGAGATCTTAAAGAAGTCGTATCGTCACCAACCGAAGGTTTTGTGAATCGAGCATCCTACTCATGTCTATCGCTTGAAAAAGGCCCTTTACGGTTTGAAGCAAGCTCCAAGGGCATGGTATGATACTCATCAAAATTTCTTCTATCCAATCGGATTGACAAAGGAGCGATTGATCCAACTTTGTTCACCGAAAGTCGTGCAAACACTTAATTCACGTTCAAATTTATGTTGATGATATTATCTTTGCCTCGACTGACCCAAATGAATGTGATCGTTTTTCTATGGAGATGGGCTCTAAATTTCAAATGTCAATGATGGGACAAATGTCATTTTTCTTGGGATTACAAATTTCACAAAGTCCGGAGGCATTTTTATAAATCAATCAAAATACGCTAATGAAATATTAAAGAAATTTGGATTTACCTCCGGTGACCAGATTGACACTCTATGGTGGAGCGTACAAAAGCGGATGAGGACCACTCGGGGATCATAGTAGATCAAACGAAATATCAAGTATGATTGGATCCACGATGTACCTCACGACCAGCAGACCAGACATTTTGTTATTTGTATGCATGTGTGTTAGATACCGTGCTAAGCCTACCAAAAGCACCTTGAAGCGGTTAAACGGGTCTTCGGTATCTCCAAGGATCCATTAATATGGGTCTTTGGTATCCGAAGGACTCCGGTATGTCACTAATGGCCTATGCGAGATCTTGACCATGCGGGATGTCAAGATACACGTCGATGTACGTCGTGGTGCTCAATTTTAGGTGATAAACTTGTAAGTGGTCTTGAAGAAACAAATGAGCACTTCCATATCCTCTACGGAGGCTGAATACATAGCCATGTCATCTGTTGTGCTCAAATCTTATGGATGAGATCCCAATTATCGACTATGGCTTTGTATTCAACAAAGTTCCTATGTATTGTGATAACAAAAGTGCCATTGCTCTCACGCAACAATGTTCAACACTCTCGAGCAAAGCACATCGACATACGACATCATTTCATCGGGAACAAGTGGAAAATGGTGTAGTTGAACTATACTCGTAAGGACCGAATATCAACTAGCGACATCTTCACAAAGCTCTTTCTCGAGAACGCTTTGAGTTTATTCTTCCACGACTAGGCTTAAAGAGCCTTCAACCAGAAACGCTCAAACGTCTTCAGGAAGACGACGAAGAGTAAAGGTGTTCGAATCTATCCATTCTCTTGTATATATCTTTTCAAAAACCAAATACAAAAATACAAAACCAACAAAACAAAAATAGAAAATTATAAAACTTTTCAAAATCCATAAAAATCAAAAAAATCTTGAAAATCTTCAAAAATATTGTTTATTTATCATGTTTTTCTTGTCGATTCGATAACATCTATGGACTTTGAGTTGTCACTCAAAGAATGGCACGGGTCTCTAGATGAAGTTCGAATTAAAAAAAAAAAAAAAAAAAAAAAAAAAACGAGATGGAGAAAAATATTGGTTTATTGTCATTTCGAACAAGAACCCGCTTTTCAAAGAAAGAACAGAGCCATGCTTTATCATGTTTTCAAATCTCATGCTCGATTCTATTAACATTTATCGCTATCTAATGAAAACTAATTGCTTTGTAAAATAACTCGAGCTCAAGTTTGAAAATCATCGGACTTAAAAGTTTGTCAAAATATCTATCACTCAATCAACAACTTATGTCATTGATTGAGGGGGAGAATGATTTCAATTAAATCAAAAGGTTATTTGTCATACAATTGTTTTCAAAAGATAATCATGCATGTTTATTCAATGGAGTTTAATGTCTCTAAATCCGATCCTTATCAGTTAAAACGTTTTTCATAATCAAGTCACAATTCTCCTTAAAATCTTTCAAAATCGATTTTAATCTACAGAGATCACAAATCTCAAATGAATTGATAATTGTGATCGGGGGAGAATTTGTGATTTAAATTGGATATAATCTGATAATTCTGTAAATGGTTTTAATAAGGATGTACAAGCTCTCCTTCCGACATGTGCCAAATGATTTCAAATTTTCCATGCACATGTTGAGGGGGAGCATCTATCTTAAACCACTAAGTTTTGAAACGTGATCAATGTGCAGGTTCCCTCTTGTATGTGCAAAACTCTTTTAAACCTTGAGGCACATATTGAGGGGGAGCAAAATTATGAAAACCTCATCCTTTCCCAAAATGCTTTATCTACTTGATTTGATTAGGGAAGTGATGTCGATATCTTTTTGTTAGGAATTAGAAATTCCATATTAAAGTGTCGGTCACCCCAATTATAGTCTAGCATATGTTAGCTCATAGATTTGTAGTTATTTACGTTATGTAGTAGTTAATTAGTTAATTTGTAGCGTAGAATAGTGTAGTGCAACACCGTGGAGGAAGGACGGGTCTTTACCCACTGTATCCCTGATCCACAGGCCGATAGGAGGTCGTTATGTCTGTAACTATAAATAACCCTTCCATCCATGGAAGGGGTGGTGCTTTTCAATCTAATATTCTACAATTTTTGAAGTAACTCTCTACCAAGAAAACACCCAACTCTCTAACTTTCTCTTTCTAATGGCAAACATGTATTTTGATCATCCAAGACCACCGAATTATCAACACAATAAATATTACGATCCTACAATTGGTACGAGCCAAGGTTTATTGTGTTGTGTTGATTTTGGTGGTTTTGTACCTTGTTAAATCTGTTTGGTAGTTTTGATGGGCGAAAAATCTTTTTCGAGTATTGTGGCATAACAGTTTCTTAGCACTTTTATATCCTTTATCTTTTGGTCACGAAAATGTTGTCTTTATGTTACTAATGGGTTTTATGAAACTGTTGTGTATCTCAAATGGTTAAACTAATGCGGTCAAGTTTTTGGTCTCAAATGTTTAGTCTATTGTGGACTTACGGAAAAACGGTATTAGTATGGTCAAAATGTTTAGTCTCAAATGTTTAGTCTTTTGGTCTCAAATGTTTAGTCTAATGTTTAGTCTCTTTCGGTCATACTCGAGGTCATAATGGGTCAAAAGGATGCATTTTTATGTCATATTTTATGGGTTTTGCAACTTGGTCGAAATCTTGGTCATTATGGTTCTTCTTAGCGACTTGGAGCGGGATGGTTCATCTTAGCGACTTGTGACTTAAAATTCATAGCGACTTGTATTCACAAGTCGTGGCGACTGTTCTAAGACTTGGTGACGGTTTGACTTTTGAGTCAAGCGAAGTGCTAGCGACTTGTCATAAGCTAGCGACTTGTCATAGCTAGCGACTTGACACGTAGCTAGCGACTTGACACGTAGCTAGCGACTTGACTCGTATCTAGCGACTTGACTCGTATCTAGCGACTTGACTCCTAAAAGACCTAGCGACTTGTTTTTGAACATGTCGTAGCGAGTTGTTAAAAGCTTAATGGTTAGCGACTTGATTGATTGTATAAAAGATGTAGCGACTTACGAAATGAAGAATGAGAATACTTTGACCACTACAAGACCAAACCAAATACCAAAACTACAACATCACCTCGGTGAAACATCATCACCTAAAAGGTACTTGAAGAAGCAATTACATTAAAGTGTACAAGAGACTTGATCCATAATCAAAACATTCACCTTCATGTAAACCCACTTCAATCAACAACTTCAACTACTATTATCCTATCTCCACTTCATCAAGACTCAATGATAATATAGACTCAATGATAATATAACAACTATTCGATCTCAGCTTGTTTTTTTTTCTTTTCGTGGTTCTCAAAATGTTGCACCAAGACTTTCAAACGTCTCACTCACGAAAAAAAAAAAAAAACTTCATCACTAATCAAAGACTCAAAACTCAAACATGTTTCAAGATTCGATCTCAGCCTTGTAATTTATATGAATGGTTTGTCAAACACATAGATCTTAAACGATCTATTCACATAAGTACCTATGCCTCATAGATCTTGGGTTTAATGATAATATTCGAAATATTGATGAAAGAACAAAAACAAAAGGGGTTTCATTCTCCTTCATGATTCGGTCAAATGGGAGAAAGCGAATGTAAATGAAAAGTAATACCTACCGTGATGGTGTGTTGATCTCAAAGTCGGACTCAAACACGCCATGAACCATCCACGTGGTTAAGTCGAATAGTTCCTCAAGCCATCCACGTGGCTAGGAATTGTCCAAACCGATTCATGAATTGAAAAGAAGAACTTGTTTCGACTTTCGGATTTAATCTTATGATGTTCTTTGGTGTGAGTTATGACGAGATTAGAGGCATTCGAGATTTTCTTTTGTGATACATGGTGATAGAGGCGGATGAATAGGTGAGAATTCTTAGGGTTTGAGTTGAGTGAAATTAGGTCTTGGAGAAAAGGCGATGGGGCGTATTTTGATTGAGATAAATCAGGTATTGTGTGTATTTTAGCTAGGCGTTATATACACATAATATTAGGGTTTGTTGCTTATTTTCATGGGCCATGTGCAAGTAATGTACCGGTTATGATGATTGGTTGGGCCGAGTTCTATTACTTCTGTATACGTGGTTGTAAGTAAATTGGGCCGTGACCTAGTGTGATTAACTGATGGATAAAGCTCTCGAATTGGACCTTACGTGTGTGTTGGAGATGCATAACAATTGGGCTTGACATTTTTGTTTTAACATATCATTCCAACATGTGCCAAGTCTTGCTCCTATTTGTATAATTAACGAATTTTCTCGAGGCTCCTACACTCTCAAATTTATAAGGGCAAGTATTATTTGGCTTAATTTTCTTTGGTATGTGACAAGAGTGTGGAAATTGTGTTATTTATTTAAGAGAAACTATTTTAGGACCGTGCTTGAAATTTGGATTTTGGATTCGGGGCTTCTACATATAATTGCTTTAACGTTAATTGGTTCACTTGTTTTAATTAGATTTGGACATTGGACGTGGATGATTGTATTGATTTTCATGAACTGGGCTTCAGTTATTACAAGTAACCATGTTTGGGTTTCACACATGATTGGGTCGGATGTGCCTCTCAAGATTTTGCTTTGGTCTATGTGTGATGTGTTAATGAGAGGTGATGAATTTTAATGATGAGATTTGTTGATAAGATTTAGTGTGATGATGAGATTTGATGTTCTATGAGGCTTGATACTTTGGTTTATGCATTTCACGGATAATATTATGTCTAGGCTCGAATTTATGATTAATCAAAATTGACTACGGGTTTGTTTTCGGTATTTCTTATTTGGAATTTGAAGTGACGTTTCCCCAAGCATCCGCTTATTTCGTCTTCTTTCTTTCTACCCTTCCACGAAGATGACTTGTTTGGGCGTATATAGAGAGTGATAAATACTTGGCTATTTAGTTGCGTTTGTGATTCTTTCTCATTTAACCCACAACGTAGCTATCACTCGGTGTCTCACTTAGTTGAGAATGTCAAGAGGTTTTGTACATTGGGTACACCGTTTCTTGTTCACGATGATCGATTACAAGTTTAAGTGACAAATCTGGGAACTCCACTTCTTGATCAAGTTTGGTATATCGGGTTTACTTCTCCATGTGGTCACTACACTAGCAGTCATAATATGTGAATGATGTGTTTACCAATGTATTTATTGGATGGTTGTCGATGTTGTTGATGTTGGATTATGAACCGTTGATGAACCGCTGCATGTTCCCCTAAAATAGATATTCACCGAAACCAAAGTTGTCATAATACATTCAAGTCGACATTGTCTATGGTTTTGTCTTGATTTTGTAAAATCCATGAAAGAATCTATTTCTCGGTTTAAATCATAAACTTGTAAAATCCGTGACAATGGAAACATCCCGGTAATAGTAAAGTGCATTTCGGATCTATCTTACGGTTTATTCTTGGTTTTGTAAAATCCGCGAAAGAAACTATTTCTCGGTTTAAACCATAGAATTGTAAAATCCGTAATGATGGATTCATCCCGGAGAAAAGTGTATTTCGGGATCTTATTTGATCTTTGGTGCTACGGTTTCTACTTCAAAGAAGGGATAAAAGGGTGTACTTCATGAATTGGGTGTGTGTTTGGGTTGTCTTCATGGCAGTTTGGTTATTACATGGTTTTACGGGGTTATGTGATTTTGACCATGTTCGGGATGAAACCATTATCATAGTTCACTTAAAAAGTCAAAGGAGGCTAGATTTGAGCAGTTCAGAAGATGTGACAACGGCGTTAATTCAGTATTATTTATTTGAGGTTGAAGTGAATTATCATGGGCGAGTGTACTTAGTATCTGAAGGTATCGGGGATGGATGGATGAAGATTCTTCATGATCCTTGTTCGAGCTTATTATCAAAAACGAAGACTTGGAAATCTAGTTATTATTGAGTGACTTTTACCTTTTCTTTTACCACTTGGGGGAATTGGGCTCTTATCATCTCAAAATAACTATCACTTTAAGGAGTTACATTGTAGTGCTCGATGTCACATTCAATTGTGGATTTTCAAGAGGTGATGTCGTCTTATACTTGATGGTTGGTTGGTTGAAGAGTATAGAGTACTTAGAGATTCAATGGAGGATGAAGTCTCGGCACCGATCTTTGTTACATATGTGCAAGTATAAGTCACGAGTTCGGGATAGTTTACCGGGTCAAATTCATCATATTGGGTTTTCTCCATCACCGTCACGACAAAGAGCCTCTTGAATGATAATGGGTTGATTACGTGTTTTGCCAAGAGATTGAAAAGAGAGATTTATGACGTATGAACACATCGGTTCATGCCTCGTACTCTAAAGAAAAGAAATGTGTGCGTTTGATGCGCATTATCTTATCAAGAAGAGAAATCTTCTTATGACGTATGAACACAACAGTTCATGCCTCGTTCTCCAAAGAAAAGAAAAGTGTACGTGTCGATGCGCTTTATCTTACGAAGAAGAGAAATCTTCTTATTATGACCATTCCATCAACATGCTTCATACTTTTCCTTGCGCTTGGTCATCAAGTGAACCGGGCTACCATCGATTGTTTTCTCATTCCACTTGCTCGATTATAATGAAGATGGCGACATCATGTGCTGATTTTGCGGAGAGAAGTGTGAATAGAACATTCGGATGATTTTCACTTATTTAATCAAGAATGGCAACTCCGTATGCAATTCTTGAGGGGAGAAGAAGTGTGAAATTACCGCATGGTTGATTGATATCGAGAATAAATGGTCAAACGGCTCCAAACTCATGTAAGAACCGAGCTTCTTCTTATCGGGTCATCTTCACATGGTGTTTCTTCTAAGAGCCGTTGGTTGACATCTTCACAAGTCGATATGAGTTTATTGACAAAATGCTTCGGTTAATGCTTCAATTGCACATCAACATGATGATTCGAACAACCTCTCATTCTTGTTTGATGTGATTGTTTGCTTGGTGTTACCATTTCGTGTGTTCATTTGCGGGTGATTCTTCGATTTCCTTGATGAACATCTTCTGTTCTTGCTTGATTGGGAGGATCTTAATTAAGGGGATTTGCAAGATGCAAGTTAATTGGGATGCTTTTGGTGATGTTCTTGTGTTTTGGTGAGTTGAAGATGTTAACTATCTATTCCCAACCGGACAATCTTGAAGAAGGTCGAGTCTGATCTGTTCTACATTTTTGTTGCATGTTAGAAGACTAAAGACGAGTTGCATTTGATTATCAAAAGACTTCTTCTTAATTTGGGTTGTTATCAAACAGATTGTCGGTTTAAGGGAGAGCACTAATTGGGGAGAGTGATATGTTGAATTTAATCCCCAATTACACTTGCTCACATTATTCAAACATGTTGATTCTCACAAAGACTCCAAGCGTTCTTCTCAAAGATTTCTAGTATTTGGGCTTTCAAAGAGTTTTTGATTCGAAGCATCAAAACCAGCAAGGGAGAAGGAGACACGCATCTAAAGCGAGTAAACTTGATGAACTTAATACTTCTAAGTAATTGAAGATATCCCGGAAGACAAATGTTATTACATGAGAGAAACTCAAGGTTTGACTCATGGCGAGTAAACTTGATGGACTTAATACTTCTAAGTGATTGAAGTTATCCCGGAAAACAAATGTCATGACCGCAGAGAAACTCAAGGTTTTACTCATCAAGGCGTTTAGTGTTCTTATTCCAACTATGTGGGAGAAGAGATGGAAGAGTTAGTTTACGAAGATGAAAGAGGTACATAAGTGTGTGATGATTTTGATGTTATCACAATCATCGGGGAGAAGATTGTGTACATTGGGGATGCTCATTTGTTTTACTTGAGGGCTTAATCGGTGATTCGTAGATATAATCACTTATTCGGAGTTGAGGATCCGCAGAGATAGTCCTCCAGAGATAATCGGTGATTCGGCCTGCTTCTCCAATGTTATCGGTTATTCTCTCTTTGGGCATTCGGTGCCGGGTTCTTGAGCTTCATACACTTTCTTGAGGGAGAAAAGTATACATCGGGGTTATTCTTTAGCTATTGGACTTAATCTGCTACTTGATGGTATAAGGTTCTTTGTCTTGGTATGTGTATTCGGGTTCGTGAGCTCTAGTCTAAGAGATTGATCGCATCAATTCATCTACTTGGGGAAGTGTTATCTTGACACCTTTTGGAATGAATTGCTTGAGACTTCGATTGGAATGAAATTTGAGAAGGATTATTTATGAGTGGGATGATACGTTCTTTGTTCTTGTTGATGATATAACCCGAACGAAGAATCTCGATTATCGTTCTTAAAAAGGAGCAATGGATTTATGATAATGGTGTGCATCTTTGTGCACTGGCTAAGGAAGCTTGAAAGAAAGCTTTGAACACCTTTCACTATAGGATTTTCGGTTTGGGGAAGTCGCCAAATTCTCACTTTCAAGTGGCTCAATTTCTCTCTTGATTCAAGAGTCTTGGAAGCTTTGGTGGTGAATGTTTAAGAGATGATGACTTCTTTCTTCTACAACGGGGCTGCTCGATATCCTTATCTCGGTACTCGTATCATCATCTTCTTTAACTATATCAACTTCTCTATCTTTGTATATACTTTTCGAAAACCAAATACAAAATATAAAACCAACAAAACAAAATAGAAAATTATAAAACCTTCAAAACCCATAAAAATCGGAAAATTTAAAAATTCCAAAATATGTTTTCACAAGACATGTCTTACGGTATCGATAACATCTACGGTCTTAGAAATGTCATTCAATAATGGCACGGGACCATAGATGAAGTTCGGCGAGAAGGTGTAAATATTCTTTCCAAATCATGTCTCTAAAATGGCTTGCTATCTTTTGAGATAGCAACCCGCTCTTAAAAGGAAGGAAAGTGCTACGCTTAAACATTTTTCACAAATTTCGTGCACTTATCCTAAAACAAAATGAGGAAAGTATGTCGAAGGACTTTGTTCCTACACAAATGTTTTTCCGTCTATAATTCTTCAGAAAAATATTTGTTGTTTTCTAAAATTGGTGGTAAATGAGTTGCTTTAAAACAATCGATTCGAGTTTTATAAAATTGAAAACTCAATCAATGACTTCAGTTTTTAAACTTTTCATATATTTAAGTCATTGATTGAGGGGAGAATGTTTTCAAATCACATCATCTAACGAGATTATCTTAATCATCCTAACGTGCTTATCTATAAAATACAATTGCCTATGTTGAAGGACTAGGTTTCTAGGATGTGATTGTTAGGTTTAGATGATTAGAGTTTGATAAACACATTATTCCCATCTATTTGAATGATCCGATTGATATGTTGAAAGTCGATTGTTGTTTGGGTGATGTCGACCACCATATATCGTATGTGTGTTCACTAACATATGCGGTATATTGGTTTAAAAGAATGTTCGATCCGGATCCCACAATTGAATATGATTGGATGCGAGAAAGGAAAGGGTAACTATATCTTGGGTTGACAAATGAAGAAACGGAGCTTAATTGGACTTACGTGGAAAGTTGGCATATATGCAACATAAGAGGTCTCCTTGCATCTGTGAGATGGTTTTCTAAGTGATTGAAGAAAACGGAGCTTAATTTGACCTAAGTTGGCATTAAAATGCAACGTTTGAAGTCTCATTGCATCTGCAGACGGTTTTTCTTCCAACCCTCAAAGACAACAACAACAAAAGCGGCTCAACCACCTAACGTATCTTTGTGCAGGATACCATTTTTAAACAATTTAAAAAAAAAAAAAAAAAAAAAAAAAAAAAAATTGAATAAATTGTTTTGAAAATGGAAAATATTGTTTTGAAAATTAATTGGACTAAATTTTGAAAATCACGGACTTCATTTTATCAAAACCTAAGTCACTCAATCAACGACTTGGTCATCGATTGAGGGGAGAGTGATTTAATTTAAAGTATTTTCAAACAATATATCTTCAAAAGAGTCCGTTTATACGTTAATAAGTGGTGATCTAAAGATTTAATGTTATGTCATGGTATGATTTTTTGAATCAAGGTCTTTCAAAATGAAATTTTTCGTTCTTGTTTGATTGTGAAATTGTTTTGTTTTACTTAAAAGATCTCTTAAAAATATCATACGACACTAACAATCTTTAATGTCTAAATGGTCCCTATCTGTCATTTTCAAAATTAAATTTTGCCACGTCTTTCCCTAAAACTTTTCTAAATGATTTAAATCGGATGGGATCACAAATCTCAAATGGTTTGATATTTTGATCGGGAGAGATCGTGATTTAAATCTCAAATCTGTTTAAATGGAATTGGTTTTAGTCCTTTAAAGGCACTCCTGCCTCCATGTGCCAAACGATCTGAAATATTCAATGCACATGTTGAGGAGGAGGATTTATCCAAAAACATGATGAGTATTTAAACCTGGCCACATATTCTCCCATGTTTTCCAAACCTGATTAAATCACTTGAGATCCAAAATCTCAAAGGGTTTGATATTTTTGATCGGGGGAGAATTTGTGATTTAATAATGAAACTTGATATAAGATGATCGTTTTCATTTAAAGTGCATGTTCTCTCTAATATGTGTCAAACTCTTTCATTTATTGATGCACATATTGAGGGGGAGCAAATGGTTTCTTAATGGTTTTTGTGATCGTGAAAAGTACTTCAAAAGAACTCTTGCCTCTATGTGATAAAATGATTTCAAATATCCTATGCACATATTGAGGGGGAGAATTTTACCAAGAAAATCAAATGGCTTTTTCGTATGAAAATTGTGATCAAAGAAAATATTTCAAAGTCCTCTTGCCTCCATGTGCTAAACAATTTCTAAATCATATGCACATGTTGAGGGGGAGGTTTTCTAAATGATCAAAACTATTAAGGTACAAAATGCTTTGATCTCGTATCACAAGTACCTTGATTGTTTTCCAAATGATTTTCAATTGGTTTCATGGAAGAATGAACTGTACCAAAAGACCGACCATTTTACTTTATGTATGGAGTTATAAGGATGGTGAGGTTAGGTATTAGTTCCACGATCCGCCATGAACCGGAGGGATCTTCCGAGGACAATCCACTAGATAGTGTAGAGTCCTTAGGAATGTTGAAAAAAAAGGAGAAAATGAGAATATGGGAAGAGTGCGGATGAGATAGAGCTTGAACTGGAATAAACCCAACAAGGTTCTAGTAATGAAGTATCGGTAAGCTTGAAGGGGTTGAAGAATGAAAAGAATTGAATGAGAAAGGGTGAAAACAAATAGCCTCCAATTATTCAACCTTAGGGCGTAAACCGGGTTCAATTCATATACTCGGTGGTTACCAAGGTAACATCGGTATTGAAGACAAGGCGTCATGGACCCGTTGACGACCGCACTTCAACTTCCCAAACCACTCAAGTTCCTCTTAAAAGGGATTGTTTCATTCTCACGGGGAACCGACATTATCTATCGACTTTCTCTTAGAGATTGTTGATATTGAAGAAGGAGACCCTCTCCCTAGTCTCCGATACAGGATCCAAATATGCACAAATTAAGTCTAGAGCCACGAGATCATCCACAATATCTCATTAGGACACAAAATTAATGAAGACTTTCTGTTTCACACAATGTGGAAAGTAAGTATATATTGAGAGTCCTTCGCTTTATCCTTGTGGTATTGCCGAACATCCGAGTGATATGTAAATATTCACGATGAAGATGGAAATCCTTCTAGAGCCAACATCAAACAAGCTCTTGGTGGGTGACATGTGAGATCTTTTCTAAAGATCAAACTTGTGACAAGCTGGATAGAAACGATGGGAGATTCAATTTTGAATCAACCTTGGTCGAGATTGGAATTGACGAATACTTTTGGAAAAACCGTTCGATGTGCAAACCTTCTTTTCTCTAGCACGTCGAATGTGTATTCATGTTTTCAAACACAAAAAGTATCTCTGATTGAAAAAAATACTTTTAGAAAAACCGTTCGATGTGTGAATCTCTTCTTTTCGCTAGCACGTCGATTGTGTACTATTTTCAAATACAAAAAGTATTTTGTTTGAAAATTGATCTTTCTCATAAAACTTTCGTCGTATTGCAAAACTCTTTCTTTCAAGCAATACGCGATTGTTTTTCAAATCATTTTCATCAATCGGGGAATCTCAATTATTGGTTCACTCACTCCGTGTTGTCTTCTTTGAGGCGTCCGGTTTGAGAACGACTAGAGCATTGCGAAACCCATCAAGGAGATTCTAAGGAATCCTACTTGATCACGAGCGATACTTATCTTGATCAGCGGGAACCGTGGGCGTGTACCTCAATTCAACGAAAGTGATCAAAGACACTTTCGTGTGCTTTATTGCTAATTGTTGTTTGCGGTAAATTTGACGGTTGCGGTGATCGAATTGAGGAGTCAATCCAAAGCCGCATGCTCACGGCAACCTCACTAAATTGAAGAAATCATGGTGGTGCATATCTACATAACACGGCTCGACATTTCTATACTATGCTTCGCTCTGCTCTGCAAATATCATGAGTCGATAAAGCTTCCGCTACTACGATGAAAGATGTCATGATCCGTAAAGTGTGAGCATGTCGGTCCGAAAGTCATAACTTCACATGTTGGCAACACAATAAAGGGTGATCCAGAGATTTCTTGTGGTCGATGATCTCAAAGAAAGCTCGAAGATCATCAAAGATGTGGATCGATTAAAGGCCTCCACTAAAAGTACAAATATGCGGACTTTGAAGAATCGCTACTAAAGCACAAAGATTGCGAAGTGAAGAATTCAAGTCTACGAGCTCAAGAACAATGTCAAAGAAAGAATGCTAGGATGCAAAATGTATTTCATGGGGTGACCTCCTTAGGGGGAGATTGTTAGGAATTAGAAATTCCATATTAAAGTGTCGGTCACCCCAATTATAGTCTAGCATATGTTAGCTCGTAGATTTGTAGTTATTTACGTTATGTAGTAGTTAATTAGTTAATTTGTAGCGTAGAATAGTGTAGTGCAACACCGTGGAGGAAGGACGGGTCTTTACCCATCGTATCCCCGATCCACAGCCGATAGGAGGTCGTTATGTTCAGTAACTATAAATACCCCTTCCATCCATGGAAAGGGTGGTGCTTTTCAATCTAATATTCTACAATTTGTGAAGTAACTCTCTACCAAGAAGACACCCAACTCTCTAACTTTCTCTTTCTAATGGCAAACATGTATTTTGATCATCCAAGACCACCCGAATCATCAACACAATAAATATTACGATCCTACACTTTTAGAAAATGGTAATCAAAGAAGTTAATTCTTTCTCTTGCCTCCATGTGCAAAACAATTTCAAATAATTGATGCACATGTTGAGGGGGAGCTCTTGTTCTAAAAATATCAAAAACAATTCAGGTACAAAATGCTTTGATAATATATCATAAGTATCTAGATTGATTTTCAAATGGTTTTCAATTGGTTTCAACGGCAGATGAACAATACCAAATAGACCGACAAACTTTATTTTATGTATGGTGATATAAGGATGATAAGGTTAGGTATTTGTTCCCATGATCCGCCAGAACCGGAGGGATCTACCAAGGGACAATCCACTAATTAGTGTAGAAGTCCTTAGGTATGATGATAAAAGGAGAAATATGAGATATGGGAAGAGTGCGGATGAGTCGAGCTAGTAATCTGGAATAAACCCAACAAGGTTCTAGCTATGATGTCTCGGTAAGCATCAAGGGTTGAAGAATGAAAAGAATTGAATGAGAAAGGGTGAAAACAAATAGCCTCCAATTATTCAACCTTAGGCGTAAACCGGTTTAATTCATTTACTACCGGTGGTTACAAAGGTAACATCAATATTGAAGACAAGACGTCATGGACCCAGTGTGGACTTGCACTTCAACTTCCCAAACCACTCAAGTTCCTCTTAAAAGGACTTGTTTCATTCTCACAGGAACCGACATTATCTATCGACTTTCTCTTAGAGATTGTTGATATTGAAGAAGGAGACCCTCTCCCTAGTCTCCGATACAGGATCCAAATATGCACAAATTAAGTCTAGAGCCACGAGATCATCAAAAAATCTCCTTAGGACACTTTCAATGAAGACTTGCTGTTTCACACAATGTGGAAAGTAAGAATATATTAAGAGTCCTACGATTATCCTTGTGGTATTGCCGTAACATCCGAGTGATATGTAAATATTCACGATGAAGATGGAAATCCTTCAGAGCCAACATCAAACAAGCTCTTGGTGGGTGACATGTGAGATCTTGCAAAGATCAAGCTTGTGACAACCGGATAGAAACTATGGGGTATTCAATCTTGAATCAACCTTGGTCCAGAAATGAATTGAGCGGATACCTTTGAAAAACCGGTCATTGTGCTTAAAAGTTCTTTTCCATAGCACATCGACCGTGTATTAATGTTTCAAAATTAAAGGGTATTTACGATTGATAATTGATTTTCAATAAAACCTTCGTTGTATTGCAAAACTCTTTATATTAAATACGATTGTTTTCAAATCATTTTCATCAATCGGTGAATCTCAATTATTTGGTTCACTCACTCCGTGTTGTCTTCTTTGAGACGTTCGGTTTGAGAACACTAGAAACATTGCGAAACCCTGTCAAGGAGATTCTTGAATTATTCCCGATCACAGCAAGACTTGTCTCGATCAACGGGAACCGTGGGCGTGTACCTCAATTCAACAAAAGTGATCAAAGACACTTTTGTGCGCTTTATTGCTAATTGTTTTATGCGGGAACACCGACGTTTGCGGTGATCGAATGAAGCGGTCAATCCATAGCCGCATGCTCACACATTACATTCATCTCTAAAGAAATCATGATAAGTGCATCAATGACTCGATGTTTTCACTCCATGCTTACGCTATCTGCAGCAAATATCATGAATCGCCTAAAGCTTCCGCTACTACGATAAGAAGATATCATGATACAGAATGTGAGCATGTCGGTCCAAAAGTCACAACATCACATACTATCAACACCACAATGGATGAGTCAGAGATTTATGGTTGCTGATAATCTCAAAGCAGGTTCAAATACTCTATCATCACGTGGATCCGTCTAAGACCTCCATTCGATTTTTCAAAACATGCAGAACATGATAAATCAAAGACTACGAGCTAAAGAACAAAAGTGCTTAATCAAAGAAACCAAGAACAACGAAATGTTATATCAGTTTGTAAACATTGTAATTTGAGGTGACCGCCCTTAGGGGGAGATTGTTGGAATTTAGTAAATCCAGTACTTAAAGTGTCGGTCACCTCAAGTATGTATATTCGTTAGAAAGCTCGTAGTCGTAGCTATTCAATGTTAGTGTTTAGATTACTTTGTAACACCGTGGAGGACGGATGGGTCTTTACCCCAGTATGCACGATCTCTGACCTAAAGTAGGCGTCTAAGCTTGTACCTATAAATACCCTTTGCCTCCAAGGCAAAGGTTGGACCTTCATAAAATATTTTTCTTTGTCTCTAGGGTTCCCATCTTCTCCCACTTTCTCTCTAAACTCTTAACCTAGCCGCATATGTGTTGTGTAACAAACCAAGATCTTACAAAACCATATGGTTTATACTTAGCGATAGTAAGTATAACCAACACCGAGAAGTCTTTGACTAACAACATGAACTTTTAATGATAGCATAAACTCTTAATGACTTGATAACAACATTAATCCATACAATACTCTACAAAAACATAAAGAAATAACAGACTTTAAAGATTTAACATTCCAATCGGCAATCAAATATTGAAATCTACTTACATCAAAAGCTTTTGTAAGAAAATCGCAACATTCTTGTCAAGATGGATTTTAACCATTTGAATCTATTTCTTATCATTTGAATCTCTAATAAAATGATGTCCTATCTCGTATTCTTTGTTTTTGAATGAAAACAAGATTTTTAATAATGCAAATAGTCTTGTTATTGTCAATAAAGATTTTGTTTTGCATAAAATTGTACCCATAATCAAGTAGTTGATTCTAAATCCAAAGCATTTGTCCACAACAACTTGAAGTAGCCACATATTCAGCTTCTGTTATGGAATTTGCAACCAGGTTTTGTTTCTTGCACTGCCATGAGATCAATCTACATTCAAGGAACTGACAACCTCCTATTGTAGATTTCCTATCCAAGCTTGCTCTAGTATAGTCACTATCATTGTATGCCACCAAATCAAAATGAGGTATTTTGGATACCTATGGCCCAATTTAGGTTGACCTTTTAAGAACCTAAAAATCCTTTTCACAGCATGAAGCTGTGAAACATTAGCATTGACTTGGTATCAAGTATGCAGCACACACCACAAACATAATATCGTGTCTTGAAGATGTGAGGTACATCAATGAACCAATCATTGGTCTATACATATGAACATCTACTTCTTCACTATCTTCATCCTTGAGCAGAGGCTTATGAGTTTCCATTGGTTTACTTGCAGTCTTGACTTCTAATTTCTTCAAATTTCACTACATATTTTCTTGGTGATAAATATACCATCCTTCTTCTGTTTCACTTGTAATCCCAAGAAGAATGTAATTTCTCCCATAGAACTTATTTGAAACTTCTCATGCATTAGCTTATCAAAATCAATGCATAGCTCCTTCTTTGTTGAACCAAAGATGATATTATCCACACAAACATGAACCAGTAAAATATCACCTTTGTGCCTTTTTATGAATAAGGTCTTGTCAATCTTCTCATTTTGAAATACATTGTCTAACAGATATGTTGACAAGGTTTCATACCAGGCTCTAGGAGCTTGGTGTAATCTATACAGTGCTTTTTCAACCTTGTATACTCTGTTTGGAAAGTATGGATCTTCAAATCCTGGTGGTTGACATACATACACCTCTTCTTCAATCTTTCCATAGAGAAAAGCACTTTTAACATCCATCGATACACGGAAAATCTTTAAATGAAGCATAGGCTAGAAAGCGTCTAATTGCTTCAATTCTTGCAACAGGGCAAAGATTTCATCATAGTCAATCCTTCTTCTTGTGTGTATCTTTGAGCTACCAATATTTCTTTATTTCTTACCACAATACCTCTTTCATCTTTTTTATTCACGAAGACCCATTAGTACATATAGCCGTTTTCCATTAGGTAACTCCACCCAAATTCCAAACATCTTGTAACTTTGAATCCTAGAAGCTCTTCTTGCATAGCTTCTATCCGTATTGGATCCTTCAATGCTTGAATTACCTTCTTGGATTCTTGTTGTGATAAAAGCAAGCAAGCAGCGACTTTGAAGGTCTTTATGGGTTGATCTTTGTTTAAGAGTACTAATAAACCCGTGGTCCTTCAAATTCTTTGTCATATTTCTTGTTTATGTAGTGATTGCACATCTCCAATCACTTGATCAAGAGGATGATCTTTATGAATTCTTGTAGTTGGAATAGGATGACTAGAATAGTAGTATCCAAATTAGTCATGCCACCGATTCAAAGATCATCTTCATCACTACAAGAGTAGTAAAATATGTTGGAATCTTCCAAAAGAGGCATATCTGGATCAAATAGAAGTTCTTTTTCACCAACAACATTAACTTATATACCAACAACATTAACAGGTGAACTAACAGTATTAACATTGTTAGTGTTGTTTCCAACACTAGCAGTATTAATAGTCTTAGTGTTGTTAACATTATCATCCTGCTCTTGATCATCATTGTCACTTTCTGTATTTGGATCTTCATTAGACTTCTTTCCACCATCACTTGAGAAAAAGGTAGATCAGCAATCCACAATGGTAGCAGAATGTAATCTTTACCAGGTCTTGTCTCCTTTCTAGCTTGACCTGCATTATCTCTTGTTGTTCTACCTGCAAAACCATTAGACTGTGTACATGCAACAATTGGCTCATAATTCATTGTCTTTGTTAGTTCATCAATATCAAATAGCCAATCTGGTCCACTACCTACAACATTAGGTGTACTTTCACTAAACTTAATGTGCAAGTTCTCTTCCACTATCCTTGTTCTACTATTGAATATTCTAAAGGCTTTACTATTTAGAGAGTATCCAACAAAGAATCGTTCATCAGCCTTACCATCAAATTTGCCTAAGTGATCTATGGTATTGAGAGTTGTAACATGACACCCAAAAGGTCTCATAAAACTTAAAATTGGTGTTCTATCATGTAAAAGTTCATATGGGGTCTTGTTATAAAGCTTAACAACTAACACTATATTTTGCACATAGCAAGCAAGTATTAACTATTTCTACCCAAAAGTAGTTGGCAACTTAGAATCACTAAGCGTAGTCTTAGCGACCTCAATTAGTGTTCTATTTCTCCTCGCAACTACACCATTTTGTTGAGGAGTTCTAGCTACACTATATTGTCTCAAAATACCCTTCATATCACAAAAGTGATTCATCTCTTTGTTCTTGAACTCAGTCTCATTATCACATCTAATTATCTTACCTTGTGATTTATTAGATTTTCTATCCTATTTATAAAGTAATTAAGAATGTCACTAGTCTCATTCTTAGTAGCTAGAAAGAAAATCCATGTAAACATACTGAAATCATCTGTGACAACTAGGCAATACATTTTCTTTATTAAGCTTTTTATAAATGTTGGACTAAACAAATCCGTATGCAAGTTATGTAAAGGCTGAATGACTGATTTCTCTTTTTTGGACTTACAAGAGGATCTGTGCTGCTTTTCCTTCTGACAAGCAACACAGGTTTGATTATTTTCAAAAAGTTTGGAAGGTAAACCTCTTACAAGATTTCCCTTAACCAATTTATTCATAGTTTTAAAATTTAAGTGTCCAAGCTTTCTATGCCAAAGGTTAGATTCATTTAATGTGGCTTTTGTAAAACGTCAAGTTAAACCTTCTTTAGGAACTATGTTCTTTAAATCAACACTATACACATTGCTCTTTCTAGAAACTCTAAGTAAAACTTGACTTTCATCGATTAACTTAAAGTTTGGAAATAAAATAATACATTTAGTGTCGATAAAAGAACACTATTCTTTTGTCACACATTTGTGAGACACTAAAGAGATTAAACTTTAACTCTCTCACAAAATACACATCTTCAAAATCTAATGTACCGCTTTTAATGGTACCTTTCCCGTGATTTTCCCTCCTTTGTGGTTTCCTCCAAAAGCAACATATCCTCCATCAATTTCCACATAGTTCGAAAGATAGGACATGTTCCATGTCATGTGCCTTGAGCATCCACCGTGAAAAACTCCTTGATCCTCGTAAATCCATCATGGATTGCCCGCACAAAGGTAAGAAAATCGGTCTCTTTTGGGGACCCAAGCCATCACCGACTTGGATCCGCCTTGTGCATTAATATAATCAAACTTCTTCAGGGTGATTGATGAACTGTTGTGTTTAGAAACATGGTCTAAAACTTTAATCTTTGGTTTCCAAACCCAACAAGCAGAGGCCTTAACAACATTAACCAAATTGCACTTAACAACATTAACTACTGCTTTTAGTCTAGTAGTATTAACTTTGTTACCCTCAACAGTATTAATTCTTTGATTAAGATTACTGTTTTTAGACATTGTTTTCTTTTGAATGGGCCTTCTAATAGTTGAATGTGTTGTTTTAGAAAAATGTGACATTGGTCTAGCAGCATTCACTGTTGTTTTTGTGGGAGCAGTATTAACTTGTCTAGCAGTATTAACCAATACTGATGTTTTTGAAACGTTTTGTCTAGCAGTATTAATTGATACTAGTCCAAACTTCATTAATACTGCTCTTGAAACCATGTTCTTATTAGCATATGGGTGAGTTTCGTAGCAAAATTCTTATGATTCACCGTATTAACATTGTTCCATACGTGTTTTACCATCTTTTGATTATAAAACTATTTTTGATGGTGATGGAAATTAACCGCAGATGATCAAAACTTTCACACATATAATGAGCTTATTAAACTTCTCAAAATTGCTACCTAATCTTTGAGACATCATGTTATTCCAATTTCTTCGGTTGCCTCTAGGATCTGCGTGTGTTTTGCCTAGGTTGCTCAACATTTTAACAAGTTTCCTAACAGCTTTAGTTTTGACAAACTCTTTCTTAGCAATACTAGGATTAACTGTTTTTTTCGCTTTAGGTTGAGCACCAACCTCTTCCTCATCATCCGACACCCATTCATCAATACTTGGGGCATCGAATTCTTCCTATATGTCTTAGATTCTTCATTACTATACTTGGCTTCCTATTCATTACAGTTCATTAGCAAATTCATCTAAGCCAAGAAAAGACAAATCGGATGTAGGAGGCATAAATTGTCCCTGTAGGAGGTGGAACAACATTAAAGTCTTAACCTTTCAAGCAGCTTGTCAACAATATGACTCTATGATCTTGTTGACACTTTTAGATGCATACTCAAGTTTTTCTATATTTAGTTGTATCGTCTTTTTTCCTTTTGAATTATGTCAAGCTTCTTCCTAAGCTCACTAATAGCTATATCTTTATAGAAATATAACTTCTAAACCCTTAACCTTTTTAGAATAAATAGAATCATTGGTTTTGTAAAATTCAAGTCGTTCTTCTACCGACTTTAAACCTGCTTTATAACCTAGAACCATTAACTCTGATTTCTGAAAATCTTTTAACAATTTATCATATTGAGATTTAAGTTCTAAGCAAGATTTTGAACAATTTGAATCATTGGATTCCTCATAGTCAGAGCTTAAATATGAATAAGCCATGAGTGCGAGTTGGGTCCTTCCTCCGCTTGATTACTCCACTCATACCCACCTAGACCATCATAAGACACCAAGGTTGTGGAATTAGATGTTTCCACTTGCACACCCTTCTAGAGCTCTCCTTGTTCATGTGGTCTTGAGTTCTTGGAGCCCCTGCACTCTATCAAAGTGTCCCCTTTTGTGGCGGTTGTAGCACTCCACCTTGGACTTATCAAAGCCAATCTTCTCATTGCCATTGACATTTAGCTTCCTCCTAGTATTCTTCAAAATATTCTAGCTCTCATGGTCAACATGGCCATCCGCCATTTCAAATCCATCTCTTCTAAGTCATCGGATGAATTTGTCGCAAGTCCTCATGTGCAAGTTGAGGACTATTAGGTTGACCACCAAGAATGCACAAATAACATCATCATTTAGGTTGTCAATATTAGCAAAGACTAACTTGAGTGTCGGTAGAGAACTCCATGAGCAAAGGTTAATCGCTCCTTGAGGTTTTTATTTGCAAAGGACACAAAAGCCATGTTTGTGCTTGAACTTGTGCTAGATTTCCTTTAACTTATGGCTCATACACCTTGAGGTTCTTGTAAAGGTCATCCATGCTCATTGTATCCAGATTAGCCTTGTTTCTCCACACAAAAACATGTTTGTTCCACTCGTGACAAGCTTCTTAATGACTTCCGATTGACATCTTCTTGTGATAGCTTCTCACCCGAATCTTCACCGACTCACAAGCTTTTGAAGCCTATCAAAAGTTTCATCAAGCATCTTAGAGCTTGAGGCGAGAAAGTTCTCACATTGTTGCTTCAAGAGATTTATTTTGGTCTTTTTGTAGCAAGATTCCTCCAAGTCTCTTTCAACAATTTTCAAGAATGACTTGACATCTTTAATGTAATTAAACTTTAACTAATGTTCATTGGGAATGCCAATCATTAAAGTAGATCTAACCTTCACCTCAAATCTTCTTTGAGCCTTGTTCAGAAGGATGTGATAGGTAAAGCTATCACTTTACCTTCCACATTATGTGTTTTTGGCAAGGTGTTACCATCCTCTATAACCTCCCAAAGAGAATAGTCAATCATCCGGATATACTACTCAATTCTCATCCTCCGGATCTTAAACTTACGAGTTTGAGCATTGGATCCTTGGATACTGACCACCATATGTGCGAGAATCTTGATCCATCTTCTTCTAGTTTACGCTTCTATATCACAATCTCGATACCTCTTGTTGATCCCACTAACACTAGATCTTCTTCTTTAGCTTGTATAAAGAACTAGTTATATTAGATAAATCTAACACAACTAATGATAGATACCGTCTTGAATGTATTAAAGATTAATGCAAAATTTAATTTTTAATCTTTAGAAGAATTATCAATGAAACAATAAACACAATGAACACAATTCAACAAACAAGCCTCAATATTATTAATGATAATAATACAAATACTATAACAATATTAGGGTTACAAAAACCTTAAAGCTAATCGACTGTGTATACTAAGATATCAAAATATATTTAACTTAATGCCCTAAGACCTCATTTTATACACCAAGGAGTCCTAACCGGCTTACAATAATTTTCTAAGTATATCAAATATTTTCTATACTTATATATTACAAAACTTGATCACAAAATTATTTTATACATAAGCAATTACTAAAAACATCTAATAAAGACTAACTTAAGCCTAATGATCTTAACTATAACTCAAAGAAAGATATCTTCATCGCCAGAGTAACTTTGTAATAATAGTAGTAACTTTGCTCGGTAGTTTTAACCATTACACCAACAAGAGTAAAACACTTAGAATATTTTATTTGAACTTCATGAGTAGCAGTATCTTTATCCGAGCAACAATATCTTTATAATAAGCGCAGAATACAAACAAAGAATAAGATGTCTTTAATATTTCCTTCCACATTTATCTTGCTACATTTATTTTCTCATTAACGATATCGATAATCCTTATTCGCACATTTAGTTGACATAATAGTTACCAAAAAAATGTTCATCACTCTAATTCTACGCGGATACGTGATGGTTTATCATTTTAAGTTTTGAGCCATTACTCAATAATTTTTTTCTAATTAAACCATAAATATTTTTCAAAGTGTGCTTTAAATTTATCGAAACATTCCATTTTGCCATTATTATGGTTATGAAGAAGTATTCTCCTTGTTGATAAAAATGTGATCCTCCGAAAAATATGTAGTCCGAAAATAGTGTCCACAAATAAAAAATAGACAAATTATAATATGTGTAATTAAAGCAATTATTGATTGATAAAAAATTTATTTTACCCTAATTTTATTATATAAATTAGAAATGATTCCATTAATAGCTTTGATATAGGGACCTAACTAAAGTGACATAAAATGTGACCTAATACATAAATGACTTGTACAATAATTGTACTATATATATAAGTTATTTATGCATTAGGCCTGTTTATCAATTTCCATTAATGAAAGTTTGAATATATGGTTAAAATGGGAAAAACGGTTATAATTAATGTCCATATATCAAAACTTGGTAATTTTTTTAAGACAAACATATATAGTATAAGTAAGGTGAAAACTATTTTTGGGAAAATTGTGAAAGCTCTGTATTTATTCTTGGCTAAGGGCTAATAAACCATGTGAAGATGTGAAATGTATCAAAACTATGTCTTAATATGATTGTGCCTTTAGCTAAGGTGTAAAACGTGAGTCTTGGTTTATTTCATATATAGATAATTAATAAATAAAAAACAATAAATCATGTGTTAAGTGGGAAGGAAAATGTGACAGGCTCACATGATATTGTCATATACTCATATCTATTCTCTTCTAATTGAAGTTCTGCCATTAAAAATGTGAATCCCAGAAATTATTGAAAAAGATCATGCTTTGCTAGGGAGATAAATGTGATGCATTAATGCAATATTCATGTGATCATGAAACTAAAGGGTGGAGAACATTGTATGGATTTGTATATAAATGGCAAGATGTGATACTAAGCCAGCATCAATCTTTACTTCTCATAGTTTATCTTAGAAAACTAACCTTCTACAGATTTTGATTAAGCCTTGGTTAGCCGAAAAACCTCCAACATGAGGTGCACCATCATTGAAACTCTTTGTTTTCTTCTTTTATTTGTACATCAAGATCGTTATTTGACTCAAGCATCAAGAGTTCAAAAGATGAATCAAGTGAACGAGCCCATGCCACCAAAGTTTTCACCAACAAGAAGCGGACCATCTCCACTTGGGGATGGTGATAGTCTGCCAACGTCAAGAGTTCAGAAGATCAATCAAGTGAATGAGCCCATGCCACCAAAGTTTTCACCAACAAACAGACACTCTCCAGGTGTGAGACATGAAGTTTTGCCTTCTTGGAAAAAATCGAACGGACAGTACTCTCCAGGTGTGAGACACGAAGGACCATCTCCACGTGGTCGCGGACACGATGGTGATAGTATGCCAACATCAAGATTTCAAAAGATGAATCAAGTGAATGAGCCCATGCCACCAAAGTTTTCACCAACAGAAAGCGGGCCATCTCCACCTGGTGAGGGACACCATAGTCTGCCAACAGGAAGCGGACCAAACGGACACTCTCCAGGTGTGAGACATGAAGTCTTGCCTTCTTGGGAAAAATCGAATGGAAAGTACTCTCCAGGTGTGAGACACGAAGGACCATCTCCACGTGGTCGCGGACACGATGGTGATAGTATGCCAACATCAAGATTTCAAAAGATGAATCAAGTGAATGAGCCCATGCCACCAAAGTTTTCGCCAACAGGAAGCGGACCATGTCCACATGGTCACGGACACTCTACAGGTGCAGGGCACCATATATAAACCGCACCCTTAGGCTAGATCCGTTTAGTGCATGTTTATGGGGTTAATTAGGCCATCCCTTGCCCAATTAATTAAAATTAAACAAACATATCTGCTATTATATATAGTATATCAGTGAAACAATGCATCATATGTGTCCAAGAAAGAAATCTTAATGCAATCTTTTGAGCATTTGCTGAATTCTTTAACTTTAGTACGTGTCATTAACTTCAGCCTTACGACTTCAAAAATGTGATTAACAATTGCGTCAACAGATCAAGACGTTGTTGAATAATCGAATATTACTTTCTTGCCATAAAATATAAACAGAAGCACCAAGTACTAAACGATGTAAGACACTAAGACAGACCAAATAGTCTTACTATAGAAACCATAATTTGAAGGCATTGGATGACTCGACTCCATGAATATGAAATAAGCTCCAGTTCATACGCGTCCAGACCTATAAAGGAGCTCTGTTTGGTATTCCGAAACCCGAGTCTTGTCTTGAGACTTGAGACTTCAGACGGTACGCTCTCCTATTGCAAACCAAAGGATGGAGTGACATGGAATACATTGACCGAACCAAATTAACCATCCTAAACCATGGTACGCCAACACCTTCTCCCCTCAAGTCAGCCCATACTCCACCTGCCGAAAAAGGGACTTTGTGACCATGCTTGTTTGGCCAAATAATACACTCAGGTTTGATCATTCAACCATGCACCTTTAAGGTCATTTCCAGTTGCCATCTTAAATGACATTCTGTTACCGTTGTTTGCAAGTTATAATCAGCATGGTATATTTCGTTTTGCGATAAAGAACAAAGGGAACAGCCGAATGCCAATCATCAAACCAAGCGGAGGTAGGCTCCCCATAACCCCATTACATAAGTTGGTTGTTACAAAGGTGCAGATTCATGTCACTCCTTATTTGCAACAAGTTTCTCCAACCCCAACTTACATCATTCTTTAGTTGAACATCCAAAAACCTCCCACCTTTTAAACGATTCTTACTTAATTACTCTTTCTTTCAAAAACTTTAATTTTTTATGCAATTCTTACTTAATTACCTTTTTTCGATTATAGTAGTAATTTAGTTTGTAAAAAATAAGTAAGGATTGCTGAAAAAAGTTGTACAATTTTAATTTCCATACGTGAAAAAAATGAGATATGCAAAAAAAATATACATAGCTGAAAGAAATTTCAGGTATGAAAACTAAAAATATACATTATTTTTTCAATGATTCTTTCTAATATTTCACAGATTCTTTTACCTCTAATATCTTTAAAAAAAAGTTCTTGATAGCGAAGATGCAATGTGAAGTTTATGTAAAAGAAGTTAAAAATATACAATTTATTCTGAAAGAATTTGACTTGAAACTAAATTTGAAGTAAAATTGCTAAAATGTTTCTGAAAAATGTAATTTATTTTGCCAAAAGAAATAAAATAAAAGCTAAAATAGAAGGATGAAATTAAATTGCAACTTTGACAATATTAAAGACTTCTAATGTAATAATATTGTGAAAAGGATATGCAAAAGATGAAAATGCTCTCACATTTTATGCACTTGAGAGTCAATTAAACGGTCAACCCCCAAAGACCATCCATGAAAGAAATGACAACCAAAGATACAGCCAATGTAATTATTTTGAAAAAAGTTCGAAAGGTGCTAATATGTGTAAACCACAAAGACGAAGTTCGTAATTAACTCTAACAATTATTAACAGACATTCATAAGCTTAGCATATTTTGAATGCTTGAAGGCCCCGCTGGCCAGAAGTGCTCTTAGCCCTGTATCATGGCTTCTCCGTATGTGAAGCTAATATCATCACCAAATGATCTGGGGTTCAGGGTTGGCATCCCACCTAGTCGAGGTTTTCGTTAAAAAGGCTTTAAACGCATAAATAGGATATTATTGGGTCAAGTAAGTCAAGGTTACAAATTCAAGTCCAAATAAAGAATCATGTGACATTTCAAGGTCAGGTCCAAATCAAGATGCCAAATTCAGGTTCAAGAAAGCTTGTATAATTTTATTTTATTTTATTTTTTGACAAAATTTGGTAACATTTATAAACAACTTTAACATAAGTTGAAGAAAAATGGAAACAAACACAAATATAGAAACCAAATTTAAGTACAAGTCTTTTCAAAAAAAAATTAAGTACAAGTAAATTATTAGTGAAATGACCATAAGGGCATTTTGTACTTGCCCATTTGAAACTACATACGTAGTAGTAGAAGTACATTGATTAGTAAATATTTTGGTAAGAACACGGTACCTTCTAACTGAAACTGAGGGCCCGCTTATTTGGGCCATACTATCGACACGGCCTACCTCCGACCGCAAACGGGTCCAGTGGGTTGGGGAACTTTTTCGATTTTGTCCTTTTTTTTTTTTTTTTTTTTTTTCACTGCTTTGGTCGGGTTATTTTGACCAAAAAAAAAATTTTGTCCAAGGTTTGCACAAAGCACACAAGCGCTTTTTGTACAATGTCCCAAGTTTTTTTTTTGTCAAGTGCATTAAACACAAGTTAGATTGAATACATGTGCTCGATTAGTTGTAATCATCATCGCCAAGTTTTTTTTTTTGTCCAAGTGCATAAGACACAGCGATCAGACAAGACACAAGATATTACATTGAACACAAGCAGATTAAGCAGGCCGATTAACACGTAGTCATCATCGCCGATTAAGAAAACCATTTGCACAATTAATAAAAAGTGTTAGGCTCGGATATGAAGGTTGCAAAGTGATAAAAATATCACTTTGCCATCCGTTCGGTTATAAAACCAATCGTCATCGCCTTTTTTGAAATTTTTTTTGTCCAAGTGCAGCAGATTGCACACAAGTGCACAGATCAGATTGCACAATACCAGATTGCAACCAAGTTAGATTGCCCAAGTGAAACACATGTTTCACAATGTTCACAAGCAAGTACCAAAAGCAGAAGTAAGATTCCCAAACTGCAGGAACTCACAAACATAGAATCTCAAAGATTGCACAATACCAGATTGCAACCAAGTTAGATTGCCCAAGTGAAACACATGTTTCACAATGTTCACAAGCAAGTACCAAAAGCAGAAGTAAGATTCCCAAACTGCAAGAAGTCACAAGTGAAGAATCTCAAAATGGTAGGTAGTGAAACCTCCCATGTTATATTCAGCCTCATCACACAAACAGATCCATTAAAGTACCCCCAAGTTACCACAAGCAGATCCATTAAATTAAACCCAGAAATCACACAAACATCATACAAACATCACCAAGTTACAACAAGTGAAGTTTCCACAAGTTACTGAGATAGGGGGGTTATTTATATGGCATTATAATTTTAGTTAAACCTCTCTAGTACCTAGGGTCAAGTTATAACACAAGCAAGTGAAACACAAGTCGCAAGTGAAAGCCGCAACTAACAAACCACAAAGAAACCTCAAATATCTTAGGTTGCCGATATATCTCAATCACCAGAGGTAACAATTTTACACATTAATAATAGAGATAACATTAGGCTCAGATTAAGTTTCACATATTATCATATATGGCTGCAACATCAAAAGTTGCAAAATAATTTTTTTTTTTGCCGTCCATTCGGAAATGCCAAGCCAAAATCATATTATCATATATGGCTGCAACATCAAAGGTTGCAAAATAAATTTTTTTTTTGCCGTCCATTCGGAAATGCCAAGCCAAAATCATATTATCATATATGGCTGCAACATCAAAGGTTGCAAAATAATTTTTTTGCAAAATCATCATTGCCTTATCTCGCTTTAAAAAAAAAAAAAAAAAAAAAAAAAAACAATTTTCAATCACTATAATAACAAACCGCTTATCAAGCATATAAGCTTGTTATTTTCGATTCATAAGCAACTTCATCTCCAAACCTCTAAATAATAGAGAGGTTAATCTAAAATTATAGCCACAGTATAAATAACCCCACCTGTAACGTACTATTGGAGCGGGGTCTAATCTGAGTCTGTGTGCAATCTGCTTGTGTGCAATAAGCAGTTTGCCAAGAAACCACACAGAGCCTGTGGACTGGGGTAGGCCAGAGCAGGTATTCATACCACTCAATGGTGGAAGATCAAGGTGTTAACCTACCCTTTTGCACCCACACAACTCAGGTAGTTTCAATAAGCACATAAGCACATTTTTATCATAAGCACATAAGCAGTTTCCCAAAAAACCACACAGAGCCTGTGGATCGGGTATGCTGAAAGGTGTATTCATACCACTCAATGGTGGCGGATCAAGGTGTTAACCTACCCGCTTGCACCCACACAACTCATGCAGTTTCACATAACATCACATAATCACCCACTCACATAAGCAGTTTGTAACTGCTTTTACCATAGGGTTTGTTAAATTAAACCCCCAAATCACACAATCACCATCACAAACCCAATTTAGCCAAACCCTAAAAAAAAATTAGGCGTTTTTTAATTTTCAAACAGATACATTAAATTAAACCCAGAAATCACACAAACATCACACAATCACCATCACAGACCCAATTTACCCAAACCCTAAAAAAAATTCGGCGTTTTTTATTTTTCAAATAGATCCATTAAATTAAACCCAGAAATCACACAAACATCACACAATCACCATCACAGACCCAATTTACCCAAACCCAAAAAAAAAATTAGGCGTTTTTTATTTTTCAAATAGATCCATTAAATTAAACCCATAAATCACACAAATATCACACAAACATCACACAATCACCATCACAGACCCAATTTAGCCAAACCCTAAAAAAAATTAGGCGTTTTTTATTTTTCAAATAGATCCATTAAATTAAACCCAAATCACACAAATATCACACAAACATCACACAATCACCATCATGCATCCAATTTACCCAAACCCTAAAAAATTAAGCGCTTTTTATTTTTCAAATAGATCCATTAAATTAAACCCAGAAATCACACAAATATCACACAAACATCACACAATCACCATCACAGACCCAATTTACCCAAACCCAAAAAAAAATTAGGCGTTTTTTATTTTTCAAATAGATCCATTAAATTAAACCAAGAAGTCACACAAACATCACACAATCACCATCACAGACCCAATTTACCCAAACCCTAAAAAAAATTAGGCGTTTTTTATTTTTCAAATAGATCCATTAAATTAAACCCAGAAATCACACAAACATCACACAATCACCATCACAGACCCAATTTACCCAAACCCTAACTAAAAATTAGAGAGAGAGATAGTGAGAGAGAAACATCACCATAACATAACCCATGAGCAAAATCACCACAACATAACCAATAATATAACGATCTAAAAGTTTTAGATCTAAATCTAAAAATTTTAGAGAGATAGATAGTGAGAGAGAAACAATGTTACGTGTGAGGATAGTGAGAGAGAGAAATGATATTATGAACCATCATACCACAATAAACGAACGCGAACCACATCCATAGCCACACACGTATGGGTGGGGTTATTTATAATAAAAAAATTTTATAAAAGTTTTATTTTAAAAGTTTTTGTATAATAAAAGTTTTGTATAAAAGTTTTGTTATTTATAAAAGTTTGTTAAAAAAATTATTTATAATAGTTTTGTATAAAAGTTTTGTTATTTATAAAAGTTTTGTTATTTATAAAAGTTTTGTATAAAAGTTTGTTAAAAAAATTATTTATAAAAGTTTGGGAAAATGGCACGAAAAGTCATCAAACTTGACACTTATTGTCATTGTGTGTAGCGACCTATTTTTTTTGTCATTGTGACACAAACCTTTTGGGATCGTGCTATTGTATGTATCGTTTTACCGGCTGGAAAGTTAGCCGGTAATATGTTTATTTTTTTGACATTTTATTTACGTTTTGCATATTCCACCTCTGAAATTCATAGTACACGTCTGAAATTCTTAGTACACGTTAGATCTCCACTATAAACTAACTTATCCCCAAAAAAAACACACTCCCCCACATATCTCTTTCTCTGAAAATGGTCCCAAACCTTAATTATTAAAATCAAAATTGACAGTCATTCTCTAGTGTTTTTATGTAATTGGTTTGTGCAAAAGGTATATTTTACTTTATTGTGTTTGTATTATACTTCAATTAAAATTTTAATTTATCTCTCCCATAATATGCATGGTGATTTAGGGTTTATACTGAGTACTAATACAATATATATTTTTTATTTTGTATACAGTATGGCGCTATCTGGTCCAGAATTTCTGTTCTTTGATTTACATTATGACGGGGTCTTCTATTTCGTACCACTAAGGTATGAAAATGGTGTAGTGCACGAGTTTAGGGTTAATAAGGAGAGGAAGTTTGATTATGATAGTCTTTATGAGTATTTGACAGATAGGTATGAGTTAAGTTTTTATGCCTTGTTTTTTAGGTTACCAGAATGTGAGTTAGATGTTGGGTTAAAAATAGTTGAGAATAATACAGATTTGGAGACAATGTATGCGTTTGCTGAATCATATGGAAAAATAGATATGTATTTAGCCCACATTCCCCAGAATTTGTATGACTATTATTATAAAAATATGGTCTTTGATGATTCTGTTAGTGATGCAACTTCTAAGCTTAGAATACAAGGGGTTCGGGGGAAGGATGCTGGGAACATGTCTTATGATGAATTAGTTTCATGGGCTGAGGAAGAAGCACAAAAGTTAAAAACACCACCTAAGCCTAGAACTGTAAGTAGAAAACATTGGGATAATGTATCAATTGAGGGTGTTGAAGCACCACCTATTAATCTAGAAAAAGAGGCTGCTGCACCATCTGATGATGAGAATGGTCCATCTGAACCTGTTGATGTTGACACTGGTCCATCTGAAAATGTTGCTGATGTGAATTCTCCTTTAGAACATTTTCATGATGACACTGGTCCATCAGAACAGGTTGCTGATGACAATGATATCCTTGGGAAGGTGGTGGATAAGGGTAAGGGTCCATTGATTGAAGAAGATAGGCCAATTCATGCTACAAGGAAAAGTGTTAGGAACAAGGGTATTGTTATTGAAGATAATGTTAATCCAAGGGTTATGGATGAATCTTCTACTGAAAGTGATGCTGAAATTCCCGACTCTTCAATGTTATACAGTGATAGTGATAGTGAAGTGTCCGATAGATCTATAGACTACTTATCAGAGGGCGAGGATGAGTTGATAGAACTTAGGAAAAGAATTCATGAGTCAAAAAGGGCACCCAAGGTTAGAAACCAATGTACTCAGCAGCCAAGTGGAGAGGCAAGTTCAACAAAAAGGAAAGGTAATGGTCTTTGTGAAAATGAAACTGTCCAAGAACATGAGGAGTTCCTTGATGACTTACTGAGGAAGCTCAAAGGTTGTGATGATGATGTACAACTTACAGATCCTTTCAAAATGGTGGAGACTAATGTGGAGAGGTATCCTGTACATGATGCAGGTACACACTGGAAGATGCAGAAACCAAAGGTATGACACATTCCTTCCCAAACTAATGTGCATAATAATCGAGTTACATCAATTGTTTTCATTAATACGTTTATGTTTTCTTTTCAGGTTGGTGAAAAGTATGTTGATGTTGCTCAGTTGAGACAATGTCTCACATACTATGCTCTAGCAAATGGATTTTCACTGTGGTGTGAGAGAAGCTCAAAAACCAAAGTAATAGCTCGTTGTGGTATACGTCCTGAGAGGATCAAGGATCCACAGAAGGGGAAACTAAGTAAGTTCAATAGGTACCCAACAGAAAGGGATGAAGGGTCTGCATGCCCATGGAGGTGTTATGCAAAGCAGATGGTTAAGGAAAAGTCTTTTCAGGTGATATCACTAACTGATGAACATACATGTGTTAGGGATTTTAAGTATGGATCATTAGTTAATTACAAGTGGATTGCTAGTAAATTTGGTCATAAGATTAGAATGCATCCGTAAATTAAGTTGCATCAAATTGTCGAATTAGTCATGAAAAATACAAGTGCATAGTTAGTCCCGTGTATGTAGAAAGGCAAAAGTTTGGCAATAAATGAAGGGAACACACTTTGGCGCATCATTATGCTTACATTAGGTCATATGCTAGAGCCATAATGGATTCAAATGATGGTTCCATCGTAAGAGTTGGGGTTACACCAATCCGTGTGATGAAACTTTTTCGATAGGTTTTATGTTTGCTTTAATGGATTGAAAGAGGGTGGAAGAAAGGGTGTAGAAGGGTTATAGCTTTGGATGGATGCTTCCTCAAAACCAAATGTGGGTGAAATACTTACACTATTGGAGGGATGGTAACAACCGATCTTCCGTAGTATGGGTCGTAGTCAATGTGGAGAACAAAGATAACTGGTCATGGTTTTTGGAATTGCTTGGACATGATCTTGATTTGCCAACTGGAAATGGTCTAACACTTATGTCAGACCAACACAAGGTATGATTAACTTTCAATGCCTTATTTTTTTAAGTGTCTTTCATATTCTAATTGTTTTAATGAACATGCTCTAGGGATTGATAGAAGCTGTAAAGGATGTAATGCCCAATGCAGAGCATAGACAGTGTGCAAGGCACATATATGAGGGTTTTAGAAAATCATATAGTGGTGTGGAATTTAGGAATCTTTTTTGGGCTGCTTCAAAGGCTAGTTACCCAGGTTTGTTTAACAAGATTATGGAGAAGATCAAGATAGGTAACCCAAATGCATATCAATATCTGATTAATAAAGATCCCAAGACCTGGTCCAGAGCATACTTTCAAATTGGTAACAACTGTGAAGCTGTTGAGAATGGCTTCAGTGAATGTTTCAATGCCGTGCTGTTAAGTGTTAGAGATAAGCCATTGATTACAATGCTTGAGGCAATGAGGGTGATTGTTATGGAAAGAATGAACATAATGAGAAAAATGTTGGATAAATGGAAAGAAGACATTTGTCCTAACATTCAGAAAAGGTTGGAAATCTTGAAAGACCAGCAAAGGTATGAATTACACTACTTATATCATGATTATAAAGCTAGATAACCATTAACTGTAAACTAATTATAGCTTATTTGTTGTAAGGTTCTGGCATGTGATACCAGCTGGAGGAAATGTATTTGAAGTGAGAAATGGTTCTGAGGCTTTTACCATTGATGAACACCACAGGACTTGCAGCTGCAGGATGTGGCAACTATCAGGTTTTCCATGTAGTCATGCCATAGCTGTAATTTTTAAGTTAGGAAGAAGGGCAGAAGAGTACGTGCCAGATTGCTTTAGAAAACAAATGTTTCATGATGCCTATCATCAATACTTAACCCTCTTGGTGGAATGACCTTCCGGCCTGATTGTAGTGACTTGTCTAAGGTCTTGCCTCCTAAACAAAAAAAAAAAAATGGTAGGCCAAAGAAAAAAGGATTAGAGCCGCTCATGAAAATAAGAACCCCAATAAGATACCTAAGACCGGTATTGAGATGACTTGTTCAAATTGTTTTCAAAAGGTCACAATAAAAGGGTTGTAAGAACCAAACAGTTGTGAAACCACCTAAAGCACCAGTTAAAATGGGTAGACCTAGGAAAACCACCACCACAGGTTTGGTTGACGAAGGTGAGCCCTTAGTTGAACCATTCAAAGAAACACCTGAATCTATCCCTATGTCTAGTGAATATGATGTGGGTGGTTCTAGTGCAACTGTCAATGCAAAAAAAGGTAGGCCAAGGAAAACAAAAAAAAACACAACCACACTAACAGGTTTAGTTGATGAAGATGAACCAGCTGATGAAAATGTGACCATGGATACACCAGCTAACCTAGTTGAAGAAAATGAGACCTTAGGTTCTAGTGTATGTGAATTAGGTGGTTCTAGTTCAGCTGCACCTAATCACAGAGAAAAAAGGGTAACATTTGCTGATGTGGGTGGGTCTAGGGCATTCAATGTCAGGGGAAGAGGTAGAGGTAGAGGTAGAGGTAGAGGTAGAGGTAGAGGTAGTGGTCTTGGCAGATTTGGAAGGTTAGGGAGATGGTTTGGCATTGATGAAAATGATAATGTGTCCGATCCAATTGAAAAATCAAGCTAACAATGCTGAAGAAAATCCTGCACAACCATAATTAACTGACTGCAACAACTCATACCTCAAGGACTGCACCTACACAGCACTCATAGATCGAACCAAGAATCAAGTTGAACCAAGCCCAAAGAGGAAATTTGTCATGACAAAGCAAAGAGGAAAGAGTGAAAGAATATCAAGATCAAATCGGCTAAGAACACCAAGGCATTGGAAGCTCAAGCTCCAACGCTCTCAATTTGGAATGAAAACTAATTAGTATAACTAAACTTCTTTAATGTAATATAACTTTAATGTTGTGTAAGTTAACTTCTGTGCACTTCTTTTGTTCTTATATGTTGTGCACTTAGAAACATTAGGTATTTGGTTATTATGTCATGTAACTTTAAACCTTCATGGAATGCCCAGTTTGGTAACTGAATGGGCATGAACTTGTGATAAGTAATGACATTTACCATTTGTATTATGAGCCTGTGTTGAATAACTATTGTGAACCAAAACAAACCATTCCATTAAACATAAAGCAAGACAAACCATTGTCATATTACATAACTCCTAACATGTTCTATTGATGGATACAAACACATTACTTGCACAAAACAAAAGCTACAAACACAACCAACAAACCAAACAAAACAACAAGTTTGTCATGAAATTTAACTTTTGACTTTAGCAAAGTCAAATCGCCTTCAATTCAACGACGGTAAATATGTCCCTTCATCCGATGTGAAGCTTTTGCCTTCACACATTTTGAGCCAATCTTATCGATATCCTTATCGATATTCTTTTGCTTCTTCAACATTTTCGCCTCATGTTGTTTGAAGAATGACTCTTTGTAGTAGTCACTAGGTAGCTCATCATCAATAAATCCATAAAACTTACATTGCTCTTCCCTATCCTGTCAATTAGCAAACAAAACATAAGGCAAACAAAACAACGAGCTTCATTAACAAACGAAATATTATCTTACATATTTTGGACAACCCTTGAATCTTCTACCGGGGTTGTAAATGGTCCATGAGACTTGCTCTTCCATAGGCAAATGACAATCGCATTCAGTACGAGCAATAACTTCTTCCTTGGTATACCTTTTGAATGTGGTCCTCTAGATCGAGAGGTTGAAGAAGAAGAAGATCTCATTGTTTGTGTGGGTAGGGATAAAAGTTAAGATTGGTGTGGATAAAATGATTGGGTGGTGGGGGAGGTGAGAATAAATAAGTGGTTACAAAAAATTCTTTCAAAAAGACAGAAAATAATGTTTTTTGTAGCTTACTAAGCATAAAACCGGCGCCACGTAGGACCAAAAAACCCAACCGGTAAAACGATACATACAATAGCACGATCCCAAAAGGTTTGTGTCACAATGACAAAAAAAATAGGTCGCTACACACAATGACAATAAGTGTCAAGTTGATGACTTTTCGTGCCATTTTCCCTAAAAGTTTTGTATAAAAGTTTCGTTATTTATAAAAGTTATGTATAAAAGTTTGTTAAAAAAATTATTTATAAAAGTTGTTGTGTTTTTATTTTTAGGCTTCGGTTTTCACGAGGAAGTATCATGGATTGCCCATTTATCGACAAGAGGTAAATATAGCCTCGGGCTTCCGTTATAAAAGTATTAGTTAAAAAAAGTGTGTTATAAAATTTGTTATGTATTTTCGTGCTTTCCGTTCTCACGAGGAAGTAACTCGAGTGGGTGCAAAATATAGCCCGGGGCTCGGTTTTGTCATTGTTAAAAGAGAACCAAATCGAAATGGTCGATGTACGAAATTAATTATATGTGTACAAAGGCTGGATTTATGAATATCACGGTAGTGGAAAACGGAAACCAAAACAAAAAAGCAATTGTCCATTCGTATTAGTTGCGAAATATAGACCAACACGATATAATTGGATTTTGAGGTGAAGTGTGATAGCCATAATCATGAGTTGCAGAGTCGTTGCATGGTGTGCCATATGCAATGCGATTAAAAGATGATGAGTTGAGTTTGGTCGAGAATTGTCGAGTATAGCGACGACCACGTAATATACTTTCGACAATAAAAGGACGAATTCGGATAACGTGTCTAGCGTTAGAACTATATATAACGCACTTGATAAGTTCCGAGAGCCGCAGTAGGTGATAGAACTCAAATTCAAGTCCTTTACTCGCATCTCGACGGATTCGTGGTATGCATATTACCCGAGGGTGAATGAGCATAATGAGCTTGAGGAGCTATTTTTGTTCACCCCACTCAATGCTCTATGGCGACGCTTCCGAAATCATGCCGATGGACTCCACGACAATACCACCATGTTTAAATTGCCATTGTTGGAAATTGTTGGAGTAACTCCAACGAATAAAACATTTTCAATGGCGCATAACTTTATACACGGTGAAAAGGGCATAATTTTCAGCTGGTATTGCAACGCGTGTGATGAGTGTGTAAATACTCATCATTTTTGGGTCAATCGAACTCGCAAAACGCTTAAAAATGCTCGAATGCATCAAAATATCGAAAATATTCCAAAATTGCATTTTATATGTTTCGTATGCAAAATGTTCAAAATCGATGAAAATGAGCAAAGTTTGCATAATTGGCGCTTTCACCCCCAAGTTTCTAAAATTGTCAAAATAGTCCCCGAGTCAAAACTTCAAAAGAAAAATCACCAAAGGTCCTTTTAATATCATAACTTGTCAAAATTAGTCCTTTGGTGAAAAATATAAAAGTTTGAGAAAATTGCAAAGTGGTCCTTCAAGTTTGAAATTTGGTGAAATGGCCCCTGAAATTGGAGAATGGCAAGTTAGGTCCTTATACTTTGTGAGATTGTCACTTTTGGTCCCTTGGAACAAATTTGCAGAAATGGCAGCAGTGGTCCCTTAACTTTCAGATTTTACAAAAGTAGTCCTTGTACTTAAAACCCTTTACACCCATTTTGGACTTGTCAATAAACCCATGTGACCATGCCACCCTTTTTGACCCTGCCATATTACCACTTTTGAACCCCCCTTTTATATTAATAACCGGTCAACTTTTGGTCAAATCCCACAAAACGCGCCAAAAGGGCTTTTCTCCCAACTGCTTCCGTAAGCTCCTCGCAACACACAACCCACTCATCCCACTCACCATGTCCCCTCCAAACACTACATCCAAGAAGCATTTATTACCTCCCCCTCTTCACACTCAAGCTCCAAATTGGTCAAATATATGTTTCGCCAAAAATCAATCTATGGCCAAGATCATTTTTTCTCATCCAATGGTCAAAAATGGATGTGGGATTTGCTCAGATATGTGAGAGAAACACTTGGAGCTATAAAAGAGAAAGAGAGAAGCATAGAGGAAGGGCAGCTAGTTTATAAGATTTTCTCTAATGTCGTTTTTAAAATTAATGTTGTAGTTTAATCAAAATGTTGTAACTTTAGTTTCCAAGTATCACATTCAAGTTAAAAAATCATTGTATTAAGCTTTTGAACATCAATCCAAGTTTTTATTTAAGTTCCAAGTTCTATGTTTACTGTTGAGATTTTCAGTTTCAAAGTCTTCTGTCCAGGTTGTTAGTTGCTTGTTTTAAGCTTAAACAAGTTTAGTTAAGGTCTCTATAAGCTTTGTATAAGCTCACATTTCATTTTCAAACAATATTGTATAATGGTCAACAGAAGTCAACTGGGGCTCAAATTGGAATGGAAGCTGATAATGGGTGTTGCAGAGGTTCATTTGGGTTGGATTTAGTTAGGTTAGAGTAGTGTTAATTCTGGTTTTAGCCTGCAAGCAGTTGGATACATGTGAGTCAGTCTTTAGTTTTTTTCTAGTTCTAGTCCAATTTCTCATGTAATTAGAGGAATTTTGACCTTTGATTTCTTGTCATTTAATTGTTTTAGTAGTGTAACAATCTCATTTTCATTGTTATTTCAATTTCAGGTTTTGTAAGATCATAAGTTATTAATGATAATTTCAGTTTAAATTGTCTCCTCATCTTGTCCTTAACATCTGAGTTTACTGGTTATAAGTTCATCTCCATTTGTTTTATAAGCTTATGTAAGCTTTTGCATCTGTTTTGAGTATTGTTTCAGTCTAAAAACCTGCTTAAATCTCAAGTTTTGAAAAAGTCAATGAAAGTCAAATGGGTAAATTTGGTAGTCAAACTCAGTTTTAGGATTAAGAGTTGTTCTTAATCTGTCTTGTATGTGGATTTTAATCAGTATCAGTCTTAGGTTTTACATTGTTACTGTTCTTATTTTGAAAAGAGTTTTTAAAAGGTGTGTTTGGATTAAGCTGATATAAAAGATTTTGGTGAAGTTGAATTGCTAAAGTTATGTCTTAGGGGTTTATAAATGGATTTCAAAGCTTTTTCAATCAAGTTTTCATAAGATCTAGACTGCTTGTGTGTTTTGGATTTCAATATTTTGTGCTTTTGTAATCTGTTTCTTATTAGCATTTTTAAGACTGCTCATTCAGTTTCCACCCTTTTAATTGCTATCTGTTAGCTTAATGTAGTGGTGGAGATTGCTTAGTTTTGGATTCCATTGATAGACTCTAGCTTAGGATAAGTAAGTTCAGCTTTTAGATACCTAAGGAGCTTATTGAGTAGCTTGTTTTGGCCTGCAACATTCTTTCCTGTCACTTTACAGTTGCTGCATCAGTTAAGCTTCAGTTATGCAGCCATTTTGTTTGCTCTTTAACTTATTCACCTTAAGTCCTTATGATCTGAAAATTTGGGTAAGTACACTCTGCTAGGTGGGCTTGAGTCCCATACTTTTGGTTTTCATGTTGGCTTATTGGATAAGCGCGCTTCATCTCGCTAAAGTAGTGGTCGGGACCTTTTATTGCTATAATCAGTTGCTATAATCCTTGGTAAGCTGATCATTAGGTGTTAGGAGTAGATGTAATTAGTTGTAATAAGTTTATTTTAGCATAATATAGCTTTAGTTCTTTGCTTGGTTGCTTATTTCAAAGTATTAGCTTATTTCATAGGCTTATTCCTTATCGCTTACATAGCACCCTCAATTCTCCCACATAAGCCCATGTTTTCTTATTTTTCATAGATCCAGAATAAGATTTTAGTATTTTCCTGAAGTTTTCATAATTTTTGGTTTCTATTTAGTATTTTTCATTATTAAAATCAGTTTTTAATCATTTTTAATTAGCTTTAATTGCAATTAATTGAGAAAAAGTTCCAAAAAATAATTTTTCAATTTTCCCAGTTTAAGATAAATGTAAAAAGCATAAAAAATATTTTTCCCTATTTTTCCTCTTTTATTTGGTATTTTCATAATTTAAATTAGATTTAAATAGATTTAAATTCATAGAAAATAGGAAATTAATCGAAAAATTACAAAAATAGTTTTGAAAATTCTCTTTGATATTTTAGACTTTTTCAATTCATAATTTTATTTTTCTAGCTTTTTTCCTAATTTCTTATATTTTAGGCTATTATTTAATAGTTAAAAATAGTTTTTAATTAATAATAATTAGATAATTAGTTATAAAAATAATTTTCTTTTTCTATAAATTTTCTTTTATCATTAGGATTGTAAAAATGTATTTTTCATATTTTTAGGACTTTTATTTCTTAGATCTCACTTTTTATTTTGTACGTTTACGTAATTTTATTTTAAACGTAAGTTTTAAGTTTTAAGTTTTAAACAAACATCATTTTAAATATAGTGATAGCGTTTATTTAATAGATTTTATCTTTTTAATTTCCTTTAATTTGCATTTAAGCCGTTGTAATTTGTTGGCTTTTTCCTATAGTTATAATCATTCCAAATCCTCTTTGCCGTTCAAATCTCCCGATCACTATACGTTGATAATCCATTGCATAGCTCGCTGGGACATAACGACCCGGGGAAACACTATACTCCTCAGATCTTCATTGCATTCGTGCTTGAGCGCTTTTAAGTCGATTACGGTCCGCCATTCACAAGTGGCGGGCTTGAGCTTGATTTAGCTCGACTGCTCGGGAGCGCATCAAATTTTTGGCGCCACGCCGGGAGTCAGGCTGATTATCTTCCGTCTAGCAGATTAGTGATTTGGATATTCACTCTTTGTTCATACCATCCATCCAGATATGTTTATATTTTCTTATCCAAAATACAAAAATACTCTTCTCATTCATCTTATCCGTATGATTCTATTTCTCTTTCCCCTCGCACTGCTTTGATTCTACTCTTCTTTAACCTCAAAACCGCTTAATTCTATTTCTTTAATCCTCTATATGTTTAATTCTTATGTCGACATTCATCAACATCATCGTCACAAATGTGTGTGAGCGGTGTGGAGGGCCTAGTTCAAGCGAATTTTGCAATTGTGTAATTATCCATCAAAAATTCTTTTCAAAGTTATTTCGACCACCCGCCACAACCCGAAATACATTCTAATCTTGACAAACCAGTTCAAACATCGGAGCTACCCAAGCACCCACCGAGGATTACGAGGACACTTTCTTTGAAGATAGAGCCCGTAATCTAATCGAACAAATTCAAGCCGATGAAAAAGGTCGAGAATTAGAATTGATTACGATGAACCCGCTCAAACACGGTGACTAGCAAGAATGACTTGCCTAATCTTCGCTTCTCAAGAACCAAAACCGAGACCGTAACGGAAGTGGTGGAAATTGCTAGCCTCGAGCACACCACTTGTCCCACCTCCGGATTTTTCAAAATGTTCTTCGAGACTTGATAGTCATTCGGATCACCATGTTGGTTTTGTTGATTCTTTGAATAAACCGATTCCTCTTCATAACTCTCAAATGCAATCGCTTATTCCTTGTGTCGGTTGTGGTGAGCCTCTCTTGGTTCACCTTGTCGTTGGTATGCGTGTGTACAATGTGGTAATGATATCCATAACGGAGTTGTTTGTTTTGTGGTTCGAGGAATTCATTTGATTATGATCCTAATCCGAACTCATTTAATCGACCCTCAAATTTTTCCAATTACCCACCACAAACCGACTTATCAAGATATAATCAACAATCATGTTGAATTTTGTGGAGGTCCTCACCAAGGATTTGAGTGTCAATCCGAAACACGCTTGTCTATGAACAGCTTTTCCGTTGATGCTCGTAACTTTGGTTATAACCAAAATCCATATGATTCACTGATCCGCACTCAACAGCTTTTATGTTGTAGTCATGGAGGTCCCCATTTCACCTCGATTGTCAAATAGGAACCCAATTCCTTATAACAATCATGACTCTCACATGTTTGATAATTTCCAACCTCCACAAGACTATACGGTTCAAACTCCACCGAGCCTTTATCTCAAGAAATCTCCCAAGATTTTGAAACCACTATGAAAACACTTGATGATATGATTAGTAACTTTAAGAATCAAGTGAGTGGTGAAAAGACCATAGGGAATTGTGGTCAAGAACGAGAAGAACGAGAGGCTCGCAAATCTAGGGAAGAATTATTTATCCTAGAGCAAGCAACTGCATGCTCCCAATTTCTCAAGGCAGCACTTTATGACGATGACGAGGAGAGTTTTTATCCTTTAGAGATAATATTTCAACTCCCTCGGGCCGCTGATATCCAAATAGCTGAGATTCCATCTCAAACAACTGCTATCACACCCGAGATTCACACTCACTCTTATTATGGGGACGAGCATCTCGACACTGTTCTCGAAAAGGAATCGGACGAATTCATAAAGTCTAGTGTTGAGAACCTTGTCCCAATCCCAAGAGAGTCACAGGAATTCTTGATCATGTGTGACATCCTCCTCCTCTTGTCTTCCAAAATGATCATGTTGAGATGTTCTCCGATTCTCGATAATGATGATTCGTTATCTTGTGGAGACATCATTTATGTGGAAGATTCACCTTCCGAGCTTGTTAGCTTAGAAGAGAATGATGAAATTATCGACACCGAAATCAAAGATGAAGCTCTTGAGCAACATTACCGAATGTCGGTCTTCTCATTTCTAAAATTGAGGCTTTCAAAGAGAAACCTATTTCATCTCCTATCCCTATTAAGGATAGTGACATTCTTTCCGATGATTCTATTCCGAAATGAAAGCCTTGCTTTGATAGTATAGGAGAGAAGATTAGTGGCGCATTCACTTCTCATTCTCATAATTCTCCTCGATCATGAATCATTTACTTTTGAGGAGTTCGCGCCGAACCCACTCATATCAATTCGAATATGATTCATTCACCTTCATGGAGTTCTCTCGATGAACTCACTCATATCATATCTCCGCCGGAGTATGATAACTTTACTTTGATCTAGACACACCCGGATATGTCTAGACCAATTGAGCTTAAATGATGAGATTCATGCTATTATGAATTCTCCTTCCGATGATGATGAGTTAGTCATGATGTTTATCATGATTTTCATCTCTTCATCACCTATCCCGTGGCTTCTCTCCTGCTCTTCACTCCTTCGAATGAAGACATTATCTTTGATCCCGCATTTTCAAGTACCATTATCTTGAGCCGGTTCTATGTATATCTCATCGGTGTGGAACTTTCACGTGCTTCAAATGTTTGTCCAAACATCTTGAATGAAAGTCCGATGGAGATTGTTTCTTCCACTTTGCTTCCCATGAACCAATGAATTCGGGTCGAGTCAAGCTAGCGACTCGGTAATTGATCCGTAAAACCGTCAAGTCTAATCACACAACCGGTCACTTGTGAATGACCACCGTAATGCATTTAAAGCAGTTCGTAACAAATGCAATGAAGATCTGAGGAGTATAGTGTTTCCCCGGGTCGTTATGTCCCAGCGAGCTATGCAATGGATCACCCGACGAATAGTGATCGAGAGATTTGAACTGGAAAAGGATTTGGAATGATTATAACTAAGGAAAAAGTACATAAACTACAAGGGCTTAAATGTAAATTAAAGAAAATTAAAAAGATAAAAAATATTAAATAAACGCTATCACTATTTGCAAAATGATGTTTTTCTATGATTTATAAAACAAAAATAACTTAAATAAACTAGTTTAACTAAAACTTAAACTTAAATTATCTAAAAACGTAACTTAAAATGAAAACGTACGTTATGTACAAAAATTACGCTGGAGCGCAAGATAAACGTAAAATTTGTGAAATAAAAGTCCCACAAGTGTAAAAACAATTTTCCTACGTGCCTACATGACTAAAAATAATTTTAGGAAAAAGCGGAATATTTTTTTGAGTTTTATTTTATTTATTACGAATTAAAAACTATTTTAAACTAATTAACTAATTAAAAATATTAAACATTTTTATAAAATTCTACAAAAATCACATAAAATACATTAAACTAAACTTGATTTAATAAAAATAAAAAACTTGTGATTGCCTCAACAAATAAGCAATTGAAAAGGCTTAAAGTTATTGAGCTTATAATCGCAATGTGTATTCAAGTATTTAATATGCCAAAGAATAACAATAAAAACTTGGTAGCGAGATGGTAAAGAAATGGTAGCGTGGTGAGTTTCTGTTTGCACAAACCAGAGGTCGTGGGTTCAATTCCACTTCCTCCGCTTTTTCTTATTATTTTTTTTCTTTACCAACTAACAGTGGACCTAAATAAGCAATGTTTTGTGAAAACTTAACTTGGAAAAAGCGTTTGTGAAAACTTAACTTGAAAAAGCTACAAATAAGTCGACAATGACTTATTAATCAAAGAAATCCCACTAAGGGTTTTGGATGTAAAACTAAAGCATACTTTTAAAACTTGGGAACCGAATAAGCACTCAACCAAACACCATTTTACTACACTAGATAAACACCAAGATCACTAAATAGCAAATAAGGGATTCAAATAAGCTAGAGCAGATTCACCAAAAGCTAAATAATAAACTTACACTAAACAAACAAGGGAAAGCAACAAAGACAAAGGCTATACTAAGAGGAATCCTAAACTAAAATTAAGGCAAATAAGCACAAAACGGTAAGAAATAAGCACCATGTAAGATTGAGATGCATCTACACTATCCTAACTACACCTAAAAGGATAGTACAATTCCTAAATAAGCTACTTGCTAGTTACTAAAGCACTAAAATAAAGTCTAGTACTAACTTGTACCAACTGTCTCATAGCTTCATATGACCTCAATGGCTTCCATTTCGCTCATCGAAAAGTCGAAAGATTGACTCCAAATTCAAGGGCACACCGAAACAATGAGAGTTAGTGCATTAAAGAGCCTAAATGCCAAGTGGAGGACAGATTTAACACCACAACAGCTTATAGATAAGCTATGAACTTATGCATAGGTCATCGTTTGAAAAACAGTCCCACGGGGAGGTTTTTGTGACTCAATTTGGATAGGCTACAGTCGAGCTAAGCACTAGAGCTTATGGAAACTTAAAGCTCTCCAAGCTAGCTAGCTTTTGCCCCTTTAGCTGTCCAGGGATGAGCTTATACAAGCTTGCTAGAAGCTTAATCTTGGTCCGGTAGTCGTTTGGGGACAGATTTTGTCATGGCATACAATACTAAAAAGAAAGTAATGATAATTTGAACTAAATACTACTTGAAATTCTCACATTAGTATAAACCATACTACGTTAGGACTCAAGAAAAACCTGTTTTGAGACCCAACATGGGTCAAGACTGATCTTTGACCCACCATCTGTGCTGTTCCAAACACACAATTTCACAAGGGAGAAAAACCGAAATTTGAAACTGTGAGGCAAAAGCTTAAACTAAAGCCTGGTTTTCATCAAAAATTAACAACTCAAAACTACAATTAACTCACTTGAAGACTAGAATGGTGATTTTAAAGATCAAGAACGAAAATAAAACTGCATAAATAATTTTAAGTTAAGAACTGAGAATTACATTACTTTAAACTTAAAAGTTACATGAAATTAAATTAACAGTGAAAATTAAAAACGAGCTAGACAAAAATTGATTCTAGGCTAAAACCGAAACACAAAAAAAAACTAACTAGAAAAAAACTAACTACTAAAAACTCCTAGCAACAAGCTATTTATGCTCATCTTCCCAAAGGTCTTCAAATCTTTCTTTTTCTTTTCTTCTCTCTCTTATCCCCAAGAAGATAAACAACGTAAAGTAATCACGCTACCGCCATAGCCATTGTCATCTCTCATATTTTACCACTTTTCTTCTTCTTTTCATTTTTTATTTTTTTCTTTTTTCTTCTGTTGGAAAAGTGGGTAGCGAGGTGTGGGAGTTGTCTGGGAAAGGTGAGGGTGAAGAGCTATTTTAATCATTGTGTTCGTGGTTCTTAGGAGTGGGGATGTTTGCGTTTGGTCACGGAAGCCGAGGAAAAAAAAGGGGGGTGTTAACTATGGGTGGATAGGGTTTGAGTTGGGTAAGGATTTAATTGGACCGGGTTAAAAGGGTTAAAGGGATTGGATTGGGCTTTGGGTTTAGTTATTGGACTTGGGATATATAGGGTCCGTTTGGTAGTTAATTATCACAAGGATCATTCTTGTAAAATCTGCAAGACCAAGGACCAAATCTGCCATATTGCAAAGTTGTTTCAAGGGACCACAAGTGACAAGTTTTAATAATATAAGGACCAAACTTGACAATTTCAAAATTCCAAGGGCCATTTTTGCCAATTCATAAACTTGAAGGACCAAACTTGTAATTTCTCAAAACTTTTGATATTTTTCACCAAAGGACTAATTTTGACAACTTATGATTTTACAAGGACCTTTGGTGATTTTTCTTTTTGAAATAAGTGCTCAGGGACTATTTCTGACAATTTTTGAAACTTAGGGGACTGAAACTGCCAATTATGCAAACTTTGCTCATTTTTCATCTGTTTTTAAACATTTTGCATCTGAAACATATAAAATGCAATTTGGAATATTTTCGATATTTTGATGCATTTCGAGCATTTTAGACGCTTTGAAGTTCGGGATTGATTAAAAAGGATGAGTATTTACACACTCATCAATCCCCACACTAAACTATTGCTAGTCCCTAGCAATCTTTTGAGAAAACTCAATGGATTTGAATCTCTTTACCAAAAGCCATTACTCGGAGTAGCCAAATGTTTTAGTTCAAGTAAGAACCATGGTACAGCGATAACTATGCGATTTGAGCAAACCACCGACTTTCAACGGATTTGATTTGTCTTTACCGTAAGCCGTTTGCTTCGGACTAGCCAACTCTTAGATAAATTATCAATATTATCTTTGGTGAGCCGATTACCAATTATGGTTTTTCCATCGCCTTTACCACAAGCCATAATCTTGCGGGCTAGCCAACTCTTCACTTTTAAGATACGTGAGTTGAATACCATACAATTTGGGCAAATGCAAGTCGTCAACGGATTTGAAATATCTTTACCAAGAGCCGCTTTGCTCTCGGATTAGCCAATCCTTTAGTTTTAGACAAGGCGGATCGATAACCATAAGATGAGTCGATTAAAACACTTACTCAAAAAATTTTGGCCAAAAACGGGAATTGGTATAATTATATGATAAAATTCGTGAGAATTCCCCCATATTTAGAAATGAATATTGCCCTCAATATTCAAAGTACCGCGGTTATGCCGAAACAAAGAACGAAAAGGGAAATACTACGCCATTATTTAGAAAGGAGATTTTTTTTTTTTTTTTTTTTTTTTAGAAACTTATATATATATAACATGGGCACTCCCCCACACTAGTGTGGTACACACGGTGAAAACCCATGTTTAGCTACTGTTTTTGATTACCGAGTCGCTAGCTTGACTCGACCCCGAATTCATTTGTTCATGGGGAAGTAAGTGGAAGAGACAATCTCCATCGGACTTTCATTCAAAATGTTTGGATAAACATTTGAAGCACATGAAAGTTCCACACCGATGAGATATACATAGAAAGACCCGGCTCACAGATGATAAATGAAAATGCCAGGGTCAAAGATAGTGTCCTCATTCCCGAAGGATAAAAGGGAACGAGAAGTCACACCATATGTGAAGAAAAGAAAGAAAATCATGATAAAAATCATGACTAACTCCTCATTATCGGGTAAGGGAATTCATGATTTTGGATCATGAATCTCATCGATGAGGATAGAATCATCATCACATGATGGAAGAGATAAGATAGAATATGAGGTGGGACAAGTGGTGTGCTCGAGAGCTAGCAATTTCCACCACTTCCGTGATGGTCTCAGATCGCCTCGGACATTTCATCGAAAAGAGGATTTACTTTCCCAAAAGTGTAGTCATTATTAAATTCAAAAGAGGATTTGAGAAAATCCCGAAGTAACCTCGTAAATGTCAAGAGAATCACAAAAGGCAAATCACAATCACTATCGGATATATCCTCGCACTCACTGGGATTGGGACAAGATTCTCAACACTTGATGATTCCGCTTCCGAAATAGTCTTGAGATGATCATCCTCCATTACAGAGAGTCTTTGGAAGCAATAATAGGTAAGATAGGTGTGATAGCAATAGATCGAGGAGTTGAGAAATAAGATCGTTCAATTGAGTAACACTCCTCGTCGTAATCATAGTATTCCTTCATTTGAATACTATCCTCATCATCGCCGCCATCATATCCGATTCTTATATTCATCTCAAGCTTACACCATTCTTTTCATTTGCGTTTCTTTCGAATCGTATTTCTTCGTAACTTTGAGGAAGATTACACTCGTAATCATTGAAATGATGTGAAGGCTCGAAGTCCGATGACCGATGGAATCTTGTGGGGTTGGAAATTGTCAAACCGGAGAATTGGAATTTTGAAAATTTTGATTCACCTACCGACATTCAAAAGTCGATGAGGACCCCCACAATTCTCACAAGAGATAATTGGGAAAATAACTTTCACCAAAGTTCTGATTGTAACATGGTTCCGGCCATAGACAAGCGGGACCTGGTGGACAATCAAAACCGTAATGAGAATCATTCCACAAAACTCGCATGAGTGGGATTCAGACATTGTGGAGGTAGGTAGGAAAAATCGGTGTTTCATTTGAAATGGGATCGGAATTACCGACAAATTTGTCCCCGAAACTCACATTGGTACATCGCCGACAATTTCCACCGTTAAATGGACCTCCACACCAGGAACATGTCGAAAACCATGACATGAAGAATTAAACGGATAAGAGGGATAAGAGATGAAGAATTAAACGGTTATAGAGGATAAGGAATGGAGAATTAAACAGGTTTGAGGATAAAGAAATGTAGAATTAAACAGATTAGAGGATAAAGGATGGATATTTTTTGGATTTTTTTTTTTTTTGAAAATATGCTGCAAAAACAAAGAATGAAAATCTTTTTGGATTTTTGATTTTATAAGAAAATATAAATACATACAGATGGTATAGACAAAGTGAATATCCAAATTACTAATACGCTAAACGGAAGATAATCAAGACTGACTCCCAAGGCGCCAAAAATTTGATGCGCCAAAACCGCAAGCTAAATCGACACAAACCCGCCACTTGTGAATGGCGGACCAGAATCAAACTTAAACCGCTCAAGCACGAATGCAATGAAGATCCGAGGAGTATAGTGTTTCCTGGTCGTTATGTCCCAATGAGCTATGCAATGGATCACCGACTAATAGTGATCGAGAGATTTGAACCGGAAAAGGATTTGGAATGATTATAACTAAGGAAAAGTACATAAACTACAAGGGCTTAAATGTAAATTAAAGAAAATTAAAAAGATAAAAATATTAAATAAACGCTATCACTATTTGCAAAATGATGTTTTTCTATGATTTATAAAACAAAAATAACTTAAATAAACTAGTTTAACTAAACTTAAACTTAAATTATCTAAAACGTAACTTAAAATGAAAACGACGTTATGTACAAAATTACTACCGGAGCGCAAGATAAAACGTAAAATTTGTGAAATAAAAGTCCTACAAGTGTAAAAACAATTTTCCTACGTTCTACATGACTAAAAATAATTTTAGGAAAAAGCGGAATATTTTTTTGAGTTTTATTTTATTTATTACGAATTAAAAACTATTTTAAACTAATTAACTAATTAAAAATATTAAACATTTTTATAAAATTCTACAAAAATCACATAAAATACATTAAACTAAACTTGATTTAATAAAAAATAAAAAAAAACTTGTGATTGCCTACTGAAATAAGCAATTGAAAAGGCTTAAAGTTATTGAGCTTATAACTGCAATGTGTATTCAAGTATTTAATATGCCAAAGAATAACAATAAAAACTTGGTAGAGAGATGGTAAAGAAGTGGTAGCGTGGTGAGTTTCGTTTGCACAAACCAGAGGTCGTGGGTTCAATTCCACTTCCTCCGTTTTCTTATTATTATTTTTTTCTTTTACCAACTAACTAAGGGATCGAAATAAGCAATGTTTTGTGAAAACTTAACTTGGAAAAAGCTACAAATAAGTCGACAACAACTTATTAATTCAAAAATCCCACTAAGGTCATTTGGATGTAAAACTAAAGCATACTTTTAAAACTTGGGAACCGAATAAGCACTCAACCAAACACCATTTTACTACACTAGATAAACACCAAGATCACTAAATAGCAAATAAGGGATTCAAATAAGCTAGAGCAGATTCACCAAAAGCTAAATAATAAACTTACACTAAACAAACAAGGGGAAAGCAGTCAGCACAAAGGCTATACTAAGAGGGAATCCTAAACTAAAATTAAGGCAAATAAGCACAAAACGGGTAAGAAATAAGCACCATGTAAGATTGAGATGCATCTACACTATCCTAACTACACCTAAAAGGATAGTACAATTCCTAAATAAGCTACCTGCTAGTTACTAAAGCACTAAAATAAAGTCTAGTACTAACTTGTACCAACCTGTCTAGTTCATAATGACCTCAATGGCTTCCATTGGCTCATCGAAAAGTCGAAAGATTGACTCCAAATTCAAGGCACATCGAAACAATGAGAGTTAGTGCATTAAAGAGCCTAAAATGCCAAGTGGAGGACAGATTTAACACCACAACAGCTTATAGATAAGCTATGAACTTATGCATAGGCTGCTGTTTGAAAAACAGTCCCACGGGGAGGTTTTTGTGACTCAATTTGGATAGGCTACAGTCGAGCTAAGCACTAGAGCTTATGGAAACTTAAAGCTCTCCAAGCTAGCTAGCTTTTGCCCCTTTAGCTGTCCAGGGATGAGCTTATACAAGCTTGCTAGAAGCTTAATCTTGGCTGCTGGGTAGGCTGTTTGGGGACAGATTTTGTCATGGCATACAATACTAAAAAGAAAGTAATGATAATTTGAACTAAATACTACTTGAAATTCTCACATTAGTATAAACCATACTACGTTAGGACTCAAGAAAAACCTGTTTTGAGACCCAACATGGGTCAAGACTGATCTTTGACCCACCATCCATCTTTGTTCCAAACACACAATTTCACAAGGGAGAAAAACCGAAATTTGAAACTGTGAGGCAAAAGCTTAAACTAAAGCCTGGTTTTCATCAAAAATTAACAACTCAAAACTACAATTAACTCACTTGAAGACTAGAATGGTGATTTTAAAGATCAAGAACGAAAATAAAACTGCATAAATAATTTTAAGTTAAGAACTGAGAATTACATTACTTTAAACTTAAAAGTTACATGAAATTAAATTAACAGTGAAAATTAAAAACGAGCTAGACAAAAATTGATTCTAGGCTAAAAACTGAAAACACAAAAAAAACTAACTAGAAAAAAAACTAACTACTAAAAACTCCCTAGCAACAAGCTATTTATGCTCATCTTCCCAAAGGTCTTCAAATCTTTCTTTTCCTTTTTCTTCTCTCTTATCCCAAGAAGATAAACAACGCCAAAGTAATCACGCTACCGCCGCTTGATTGTCATCTCTCGCTATTTTACCACTTTTCTTCTTCTTTTCATTTTTTTTTTTTTTTTTTCTTTCTTTGGAAAAGCCGGGTAGCGAGGGTGTGGAGTTGTCGTGGAAAGTGAGGGTGAAGAGCTATTTTAATCATTGTGTTACGTGGTTCTTGGAGTGGGGATGTTCATTTGGCGGGAAGTGAGGGAAAAGAAAAGGGGGTGTTAACTATGGGTGGATAGGGTTTGAGTTGGGTAAGGATTTAATTGGACCGGGTTAAAAGGGTTAAAGGATTGGATTGGGCTTTGGGTTTAGTTATTGGACTTGGGATATATAGGGTCCGTTTGTAGTTAATTATCACAAGGATCATTCTTGTAAAACTGCAAGACCAAGGACCAATCGCCATATTGCAAAGTTGTTTCAAGGGACCCAAGTGACAAGTTTTAATAATATAAGGACCAACTTGACAATTTCAAAATTCCAAGGCCATTTTGCCAATTCATAAACTCAAGGACCAAACTTGTAATTTCTCAAAACTTTTGATATTTTTCACCAAAGGACTAATTTTGACAACTTATGATTTTACAAGGACCTTTGGTGATTTTTTCTTTTGAAATAAGTGCTCGGGACTATTTCGACAATTTTTGAAACTTAGGGACCGAAGCGCTAATTATGCAAACTTTGCTCATTTTCATCTGTTTTAAAATTTTGCATCGAAACATATAAAATGCAATTTTGGAATATTTTCAGATTTTGATGCATTTCGAGCATTTTTAGACGTTTTGAAGTTCAGATTGACTAAAATGATGAGTATTTACACACTCATCAATCCCCACACTAAACTATTGCTAGTCCCTAGCAATCTTTTGAGAAAAACTCAATGGATTTGAATCTCTTTACCAAAAGCCATTACTCGAGTAGCCAAATGTTTTAGTTCAAGTAAGAACCATGGTACATCGATAACCATGTGATTTTGAGCAAACCACCGATTTTCAACGGATTTGATTTTGTCTTTACCGAAGCCGTTTATACGGACTAGCCAACTCTTAGATAAATTATCAATATTATCTTTGGTGAGTCGACACCAATTATGGTTTTTCCATCGCTTTTACCACAAGCCATAATCTTGCGGGCTAGCCAACTCTTCACTTTTAAGGATATGGTGAGTTGAATACCATACAATTTTGGGCAAATTGCAAGCCGTCAACGGATTTGAAATATCTTTACCAAGAGCCGTTTGCTCTCGGATTAGCCAATCCTTTAGTTTTTTAGACAAGGCGGATCGATAACCATAAGATGAGTCGGTGTAAACACTTACTCCAAAAAAAATTTTGGCCAAAACGGGAATTGGTATAATTATATGATAAAATTCGCGAGAATTCCCCCATACTTAGAAATGAATATTGCCCTCAATATTCAAAGTACCGGCGGTTATGCCGAAACAAAGAACGTAAAAGGGAAATACTACGGCCATTATTTAGAAAGGAGATTTTTTTTTTTTTTTTTTTTTTTTTTTTTAGAAACTTATATATATATAACATGTGGGGCACTCCCCCACACTAGTGTGGTACACACGGGTGAAAACCCATGTTTAGCTACTGTTTTTGATTACCGAGTCGCTAGCTTGACTCGACCCCGAATTCATTTGTTCATGGGGAAGTAAGTGGAAGAGACAATCTCCATCGGACTTTCATTCAAAATGTTTGGATAAACATTTGAAGCACATGAAAGTTCCACACCGATGAGATATACATAGAAAGACCCGCTCACGGATGATAAATGAAAATGCTGGGTCAAAGATAGTGTCCTCATTCAGAAGGATAAAGGGAACAGAAGTCACACCATATGTGAAGAAAGAAAGAAAATCATGATAAAAATCATGACTAACTCCTCATTATCGAAGCGGGAATTCATGATTTTTGGATCATGAATCTCATCGATGAGGATAGAATCATCATCACATGATGGAAGAGATAAGATAGAATACAGAGGTGGGACAAGTGGTGTGCTCCGAGAGCTAGCAATTTCCACCACTCCGTGATGGTCTCAGATCGACCTCGGACATTTCATCGAAAGAGGATTTACTTTCCCAAAAGTGTAGTCATTATTAAATTCAAAAAGAGGATTTGAGAAAATCCGGGTAACCTCGAAATGTCAAGAGAATCACAAAAGGCAAATCACAATCACTATCGGATATATCCTCGGACTCACTTGGGATTGGGACAAGATTCTCAACACTTGATGATTCCGCTTCCGAAATAGTCTTGAGATGATCATCCTCCATTATGAGAGTCTTTGGAAGCAATAATAGGTAAGATAGGTGTGATAGCAATGATCGAGGGAGTTGAGAAATAAGATCGTTCAATTGAGTAACACTCTCCTCGTCGTAATCATAGTATTCCTTCATTTGAATACTATCCTCATCATCGTCGTCATCATATCGATTCTTATATTCATCTGTGAAGCTTACACACCATTCTTTTCATTTGCGTTTCTTTGAATCGCGTATTTCTTGGAACTTTGAGGAAGATTACACTCCTCGTAATCATTGAAATGATGTGAAGGCTCGGAAGTCGATGGTGATGGAATCATCGTGGGGTTGGAAATTGTCAAAACCGGAGAATTGGAATTTTGAAAATTTTGATTCACCGTCGACATTCAAAAGTCGATGAGGACCCCACAATTCTCACAATGAGATAATTGGGAAAATAACTTTCACCAAAGTTCGATTGTAACATGGTTCCGGCTCATAGACAAGCGGGACTGTGGTGGACAATCAAAACCGTAATGAGAATCATTCCCACAAAACTCGCATGAGTGGGATTCAGTATTATGTGGAGGTAGGTAGGAAAATCGGGTGTTTCATTTGAAATGGGATCGAATTATCGACAAATTTGTCCCCAAACTCACATTGGTACATCATGACAATTTCCACCGTTAAATGGACCTCCACACCTGTGAACATGTCGAAAACCATGACATGAAGAATTAAACGGATAAGAGGATAAGAGATGAAGAATTAAGCGGTTATAGAGGATAAGGAATGGAGAATTAAACGGGTTTGAGGATAAAGAAATGTAGAATTAAGCAGTTAGAGGATAAAGGATGGATATTTTTTGGATTTTTTTTTTTGAAAAATATCTCGCAAAAACAAAGAATGAAAATTTTTGGATTTTTGATTTTTATAAGAAAATATAAATACATACTGATGGTATAGACAAGAGTGAATATCCAAATTACTAATACGCTAAACGGAAGATAATCAAGACTGACTCAAGCGTGATAAAAATTGATTTGATGCGCCAAAACCGCTAAGCTAAATCACACAAACCCGCCACTTGTGAATGGCGGACCGTAATCGATTTTAAACCGCTCAAGCACGAATGCAATGAAGATCCGAGGAGTATAGTGTTTCCCGGTCGTTATGTCCCGTGAGCTATGCAATGGATCACCCGACGAATAGTGATCGAGATTTTGGTGGAAAAGGATTTGGAATGATTATAACTAAGGAAAAGTACATAAACTACAAGGGCTTAAATGTAAATTAAAGAAAATTAAAAGATAAAAAATATTAAATAAACGCTATCACTATGTGCAAAATGATGTTTTTCTATGATTTATAAAACAAAAATAACTTAAATAAACTAGTTTAACTAAAACTTAAACTTAAATTATCTAAAAACGTAACTTAAAATGAAAACGTACGTTATGTACAAAAATTACGCTGGAGCGCAAGATAAAACGTAAAATTTGTGAAATAAAAGTCCTACAAGTGTAAAAACAATTTTCCTACGTTCTACATGACTAAAAATAATTTTAGGAAAAAGCGGAATATTTTTTTGAGTTTTATTTTATTTATTACGAATTAAAAACTATTTTAAACTAATTAACTAATTAAAAATATTAAACATTTTTATAAAATTCTACAAAAATCACATAAAATACATTAAACTAAACTTGATTTAATAAAAATAAAAACTTGTGATTGCCTGAAAGATTGAAATAAGCAATTGAAAAGGCTTAAAGTTATTGAGCTTATAACTGCAATGTGTATTCAAGTATTTAATATGCCAAAGAATAACAATAAAAACTTGGTAGCAGAGATGGTAAAGAAGTGGTAGCGTGGTGAGTTTGTTTGCACAAACCTAGAGGAGGTCGGTTCAATTCCACTTCCTCCGCTTTTCTTATTATTATCTTTCTTTTCCTTTTTTTTCTTTTACCAACTAACTAAGGATCGAAATAAGCAATGTTTTGTGAAAACTTAACTTGAAAAAGCTACAAATACTATTTCGACAATTTTGAAACTTAGGGAATGAAGCGCCAATTATGCAAACTTTGCTCATTTTTCATCTAATTTTAAACATTTTGCATCGAAACATATAAAATGCAATTTTGGAATATTTTCGGTATTTTGATGCATTCTGAGCATTTTAGGCGTTTTGAAGTTCGATTGACTAAAAATGATGAGTATTTACACTTCATCGTAATCAAAAAGCAGTGGCTAACATGGGTTTTCACCGTGTGTACCACCCTAGTGTGGGGAGTTTCCCACATGTTATATATATATAAGTTTCTAAAAAAAAAAAAAAAAAAAGATCATCTTTCTAAATAATGGGTAGTATTTCCCTTTTACGTTCTTTGTTTGGCATAACACATGCGTGCTTTGAATATTGAGGCAATATTCATTTCTAAGTGTGGAATTCTCACAATTTTATCATGTAATTATACCACCCATTCCCGTTTTGGCAAAAAATTTTTTGGAGGTAAGTGTTTACACTTTCTCATTTGGTTATCGATCCGCCATGTCGTAAGACAAAAGGATTAGCTAATCCAGGGCAAACGGCTCTTGGTAAAGATATATCAAATCCGTTTATATGGCTTGCAATTTGCCCAAAATTGTATGGTATTCACTCACCATATCCTAAAAGTGAAGAGTTGGCTAGCCCCAAGATTATGGCTTGTGGTAAAGCGGTGGAAAATCCATAATTGGTAATCACTCACCAAAGATAATATTGATAATTTATCTAAGAGTTGGCTAGTCGAGCAAAGCGGCTACGGTAAAGACAAATCAAATCCGTTGGAAGGCGGTGGTTTGCTCAAAATCACATGGTTATCGGTGTACCATAGTTCTTACTTGGCTACAAACATTTGGCTACTCGTAAGTAATGGCTTTTGGTAAAGAGATTCAAATCCATTAGTTTTTCTCAAAAGATTGCTAGGACTAGCAATAGTTTAGTGTGGGGATTGATGAGTGTGTAAATACTCATCATTTTGGGTCAATCTGAGCGCAACGTTTAAAATGCTCGAAATGCATCAAAAATGAAAATATTCCAAAATTGCATTTATATGTTTCGGATGCAAAATGTTCAAAATCGGATGAAAAATGAGCAAAGTTTGCATAATTGGCGACTTGATCCCCAAGTTTCTAAAATTGTCAAAAATAGTCCACGAGTCAAAACTTCAAAGAAAAATCACCAAGGTCCTTTTAATATCATAACTTGTCAAAATTAGTCCTTTGGTAAAAATATAAAAGTTTGAAAAATTGCAAAAGTGGTCCTTGAAGTTTGAAATTTGGCGAAATAGCCCTGAAATTGGAGAATGGCAAGTTAGGTCCTTATACTTTGTGAGATTGTCACTTTTGGTCCTTGGAACAAATTTGCAGAAATGGCGTGATGGTCCCTTAACTTTCGATTTTACAAAAGTAGTCCTTGTACTTAAAACCCTTTACACCCATTTGGACTTGTCAATAAACCCATGTGACCACTGCCACCCTTTTTGACCCTGCCATATTACCACTTTTGAACCCCCCTTTTATATTAATAACCGGTCAACTTTTGGTCAAATCCCACAAAACGCGCCAAAAAGGGCTTCTTCTCCCCAACTGCTTTCTGCAAGCTCCCTGCAACACACAACCCCAGCTCATCCCACTCACCATGTCCCCCCTCCAAACACTACATCCAAGAAGCATTGATTACCTCCCCCCTCTTCACACTCAAGCTCCAGCTGGTCAAATATATGTTTCCCGCCAAAAAATCAATCTATGGCCAAGATCATTTTTTCTCATCCAATGGTCAAAAATGGATGTGGGATTTGCTCAGATATGTGAGAGAAACACTTGGAGCTATAAAAGAGAAAGAGAGAAGCATAGAGGAAGGGCAGCTAGTTTTTAAGATTTTCTCTAATGTCGTTTTTAAAATTAATGTTGTAGTTTAATCAAAATGTTGTAACTTTAGTTTCCAAGTATCACATTCAGGTTAAAAAATCATTGTATTAAGCTTTTGAACATCAATCCAAGTTTTTATTTAAGTTCCAAGTTCTATGTTTACTGTTGAGATTTTCAGTTTCAAAGTCTTCTGTCCAGGTTGTTAGTTGCTTGTTTTAAGCTTAAACAAGTTTAGTTAAGGTCTCTATAAGCTTTGTATAAGCTCACATTTCATTTTCAAACAATATTGTATAATGGTCAACAGAAGTCAACTGGGGCTCAAATTGGAATGGAAGCTGATAATGGGTGTTGTAGAGGTTCATTTGGGTTGGATTTAGTTAGGTTAGAGTAGTGTTAATTCTGGTTTTAGCCTGCAAGCAGTTGGATACATGTGAGTCAGTCTTTAGTTTTTTTCTAGTTCTAGTCCAATTTCTCATGTAATTAGAGGAATTTTGACCTTTGATTTCTTGTCATTTAATTGTTTTAGTAGTGTAACAATCTCATTTTCATTGTTATTTCAATTTCAGGTTTTGTAAGATCATAAGTTATTAATGATAATTTCAGTTTAAATTGTCTCCTCATCTTGTCCTTAACATACGAGTTCTTGGTTATAAGTTCATCTCCATTTGTTTTATAAGCTTATGTAAGCTTTTGCATACATTTTGAGTATTGTTTCAATCTAAAACACCTTAAATCTCAAGTTTTGAAAAAGTCAATGAAAGTCAAATGGGTAAATTTGGTAGTCAAACTCGGTTTTAGGATTAAGAGTTGTTCTTAATCATCTTGTATGTGGATTTTAATCGATGATCGGTCTTAGGTTTACATTATTCTTGTTCTTATTTTGAAAAGAGTTTTTAAAGGTGTGTTTGGATTAGGCGATATAAAAGATTTTGGTGAAGTTGAATTGCTAAAGTTATGTCTTAGGGGTTTATAAATGGATTTCAAAGCTTTTTCAATCAAGTTTTCATAAGATCTAGGCGCTTGTGTTTTGGATTTCAATATTTTGTGCTTTTGTGTCTATTTCTTATTAGCATTTTAAAATGCCTCATTTAGTTTCCACCCTTTTAATTGCTATCTGTTAGCTTAATGTAGTGGTGGAGATTGCTTAGTTTTGGATTCCATTGATAGACTCTAGCTTAGGATAAGTAAGTTCACTTTTAGATACCTAAGGAGCTTATTGAGTAGCTTGTTTTGGCTGCAACATTCTTTCTGTCACTTCTGATTCTTGCATCGGTTAAGCTTGGTTATGCACCATTTTGTTTGCTCTTTAACTTATTCACCTTAAGTCCTTATGATCACGAAAATTTGGGTAAGTACACTGCTAGGTGGGCTTGGGTCCCATACTTTTGGTTTTCATGTTGGCTTATTGGATAAGTAGTTTCATCGCTTAAAGTAGGTGGTCGGGACACATTTCTTTATTACAATCGGTTGCTATAATCCTTGGTGGTGATCATTAGGTGTTAGGAGTAGATGTAATTAGTTGTAATAAGTTTATTTTAGCATTATATAGCTTTAGTTCTTTGTTTGGTTGCTTATTTCAAAGTATTAGCTTATTTCATAGTCTTTATTCCTTATCGGTTTACATAGCGACCTCAATTCTCCCACATAAGCCCATGTTTTCTTATTTTCATAGATCCAGAATAAGATTTTAGTATTTTCCTGAAGTTTTCATAATTTTTGGTTTCTATTTAGTATTTTTCATTATTAAAATCAGTTTTTAATCATTTTTAATTAGCTTTAATTGCAATTAATTGAGAAAAAGTTCCAAAAAATAATTTTTCAATTTTCCCAGTTTAAGATAAATGTAAACAGCATAAAAAATATTTTTCCCTATTTTTCCTCTTTTATTTGGTATTTTTCATAATTTAAATTAGATTTAAATAGATTTAAATTCATAGAAAATAGGAAATTAATCAGAAAATTACAAAAATAGTTTTGAAAATTCTCTTTTGATATTTTAGACTTTTCAATTCATAATTTTATTTTTCTAGCTTTGTTTCCTAATTTCTTATATTTTAGGCTATTATTTAATAGTTAAAAATAGTTTTTAATTAATAATAATTAGATAATTAGTTATAAAAATAATTTTCTTTTTCTATAAATTTTCTTTTATCATTAGGATTGTAAAAATGTATTTTTCATATTTTTAGGACTTTTATTTCTTAGATCTCACTTTTTATTTTGTACGCGTAATTTTATTTTAAGCGTAAGTTTTAAGTTTTAAGTTTTAAACAAACATCATTTTAAATATAGTGATAGCGTTTATTTAATAGATTTTATCTTTTAATTTCCTTTAATTTGCATTTAAGCCGTTGTAATTTGTTGGCTTTTCCTATAGTTATAATCATTCAAATCTTCTTTGTTCAAATCTCCGATCGTTATCGTTGATAATCCATTGCATAGCTCATTTGGGACATAACGACCGGGAAACACTATACTCTCGGATCTTCATTGCATTCGTGGTAGAGCGGTTTAAGTCGATTACTGAGTGCGCCATTCACAAGTGGCGGGCTTGAGTGATTTAGCTTGACTGTTCGGGGAAAGCATCGTGATGAAAGAGGTGATGAGCGAAGATACTACCACGTGTTATTGTCACCGGCGGAGATTTAGCGTTGGTTGGGGCATGTAGGCGAATTTCCTACGCTCACAAATTACTGTCGATGGCATATAGGCAAAATTTGCTCAAGTTTATGAGAAAGCGATGCGATGGGATAGATGAGTATGACTCCATTAAAGGAGATGGGATCGGTTGGTTAAAGCTCCGACCGCCGCTTGTTCGAGCAACAATATGGCGCCTACAACAACGCTTGGTCAACCATGCGCGTACTAAATTGTTAATTCTATTTTTTATTATTATTCAATTAATAAGCACCGAATGACCTTTGATTAATTCCTTTGTTTTTTCGCTATCGTTGAGTGTCCGGATAATGGGCTGCAGATTACAGACACATGTTTGTCTCGTACATCACCGATGAATATCGCTCCTTCGCGGAGACAACAACGTGTAGAGTTGAGGCTTCGCGCGCGTTGTTGAAATTATATTTAGGCGACTGCAGTCCAATTTAGACAGGTTGTTGAGTGCAATCGATAAGATTGTATTCAAGAAAATGCGATAAGCGAGTTTTAATAGAAGCATCGGCGAAAATAAATGATTGTAATATACTACTATTTCAAAATTGTGGTATAAAGTTTCTCACCATGCTTTCAAACTCATGCAAAAAGAACTCCATGTCTATCACCGTAGAAGATTGTAGCCATAAGTTGCGTACAATTTCTGGTTGCCATGCTTTCACGAGATGCAATACTATGTATATAATGGTAAGTAAATTTATAACTATCAAGTTGTTTTCCCATTAATATCGGTGATTTATTTACGGTGACATTGTAATATACTACTTTTAATGATTTGGGGCCCCATTCTCTTGGAAGAACTTAATATTTTTGGAGAACCCTACATGTTCCGTGGCCTAATATCAATAGGCCATCGCTGAAGATAGCTCTTCGATGATGATGATGATGATGAGGATGATGATGATGATGATCATCATCATCATGATGATACTCGTTTAGAGATGACATTCGCAATTCAAGAATGTTTTACCAAAGCATCGTCGTTTGTCAAGAATAATATGATACGAAGTTGAGATCGATATACCAACACGCATCGATGACACACGGGAACTGTTATTCGAGAAAAATACCCGTGGGCGTCCGAGTGCAAAGGACAAAATGGGCAAGGCTACAAGTCCGGACTTGAATGAAGACCCGGACTTGAATGAAGTTCCAACCGTAGATCACGAAGAAGCACAGCTACAAGATCTACACAAGTCCGAACTTCAACAAAGAACACCGACATAGTTCTTTCACGGGTCCTAGTGATCAACCAAAAATAAGACACGGGTTATGCGATGGAGATCTGACGAAATGCTTATGGGTGTGCTTCGGTCCTTTGGCATCCATACATAATCGGTATATATAATGTGGTGGGTGGTGGAAATTGTGGGTTTCGATCGTTGCCCATGGTGTTTGGGAACAACAACATTTGTGGCGCCAAGTTAGGCATATGTTATTGCAGCAGATGGACCTATATTGGCGAGGTTTACATGGGTTTGTGGGGGAAGATGGTTTTAACGAACTTGGCGTACAATAGGCGAGTTCGGACATGGAAATGCACCTTTGATCGCTACATGGACATGCCAAACACGGGGTTGGTTCTTGATTAGGCGACCCGTTGCATTTATATCTCTCGGGGTTGGAATATGTGTTTTCCGTTTATTAGTGGTCCAAACTTCTCACAAAAACGACCCCTTGTGATAGCCCGTGTGGGGGCAGTAGGTCATTACATTGTTACGACGCTAGGCAGACATTCTCCACTCCGCATCTCCACCCACGATGGAGGCACATATCCGCTGCATCCGATGGGAATCATTATATAGGCATCGACTAACATAGTGAATGATTCATGTTGTAAATAATTATAAACATAGTGATGATTCTTGATTTATGTTGTAAATAATTGATTAATGATTTATGTTGTAAACATAGTGATTGATTCTTGATTTATGTTGTAAATGATTGATTCTTGTTTATATTTAAATTAATAATAACATTGTAAATGTTACGTGTTTTATGTTGTAAATGATTGATTACTGATTTATGAAAATTCTTTTGTTAGGTGGGCCAAGGAAATCCTTTCTGGTGTCGATGTAATAGAGGATTTATTATAGAACAGAAATCCATGAAATCCTTTCGGGGCTGACCGTATTATGCATGTCCTCTTTCAGTGGTAAATAATCATACGTTTGCTTAGGGGTTTTATGTAAATAATTTGTTTGTTAAAAATACATTTCTTATTATTTTCTTAACATATACGACCAGTCTGAGATGACTATGGGTGTCGATACTTGATTGGAAAGATGAATTTGAAAGACGATACTTTAGTCGAGCCTCATCTTCAACGCGATGCTCAAATGCGTTGCTAAAGATAATGAGATCAAGTTGTTGAAGACAAGAATAAAGGCTTGGAGATGGAGTTAGAATTGGCAAGGAATCACGAGGATCACGCTTGCCCGATCGGTGCAAGGCTCCATGATCTTTTAAGCGAGATGAATAATCTTCATATGTCGTAGATGTTGTTGTATTTAAATAATATGTTAACGTTGACGTTTAATTTAATAATAACAGTTGTTGTTGCAGTTATTTAATGTGGTAATATTTAACGTTCTATTATACAAACTAAATAATTATACATGTACAATACATTACATGTACAATACATTATTATACACACACTTATTATACACACACTTATTTCTATTTAAAAAAAATGGGGGGGGGGACAAGGGGACAAAAAGTACCCCTAGTATTATAGAGAGGGTTGAAATAAAATTATAGCCACCGTATGAATAACCCCACCCGTTTATTTTAGGGGTACTGAATGATTGATTAAAGTGGGCCCCACAATTAAATCAGCTATTTGTAGGAAAAAATGGGTCCATTTTAACATTCTAAAAGAAAATGATAGTTTGCACATTCTTGGTCCACAATTAGGGGTGTTCACGGATTGGGTAATATCCACAGTAATCGAAAACCGAAACCGAACCAAACCGAAAATAACTGAACCGAATTTGTGACCAAACCGAATTGGTCAAAACCAAACCGAACCGAACCGAACTAAATATTTGGTTATCGGGTTGGATATGGTTTTGGCAATGAAAACAAACCAAACGAAACCAATTTCCTATAAAATATATATTTTTCTATGTATATATATGAAAAAATCACTAAAACTCATTTTAGTATAAATATAACATTATTTAAACTTGAAAAAATATTTTGTGCTAAAAATATATATAATTAAATAAAAAATAATTAAAATTATGTAATTCGGGTTATTCGGTTCGGTTTTCGGTTATAGGGTCAGTTTTTGATTAATCGGTTCGGTTTTCGGTTCGGTTGAATCAAATTTAATTTCGGTTCGATTCGGTTTTCGGTTATACCCAGAAAAAAAATTAACCGAACTAACCGAACCGAATAAACCGAATAACCCGATAACCGAACCGATGAACACCCCTATCCACAATCATGGAAATGGAACGTGGGGGTTGGTAACCACGTCTTCTTTTGGAACGATTGGTGGGTCGGAAGCACAAGGTTGCGTTCTCTTTTTGGTCTTTTATTCTTGATCTCGTCGAAACCATTTGGAACAATTTCGAGTTCTTTGTCTTAAATGACGATGGCTCTATCTCGTGAGATTTGCAACTCAATCGTGATCTTCGAGATTTGAAAGTAGGCAAGTTCATGATTTTTGGCTCTCCCACCGTAAGATCGATTTGCATAAGTTTGATTGTATTCAATGGATCCCGGCAATAACGGTCATTTTAAGTTTGCTACAACCACTTTTATGCTCGAGCATCCTTCTGGTGCTCTTCCTTCGCCCTGGTCACGGTTTGTTTGGTTTAAACATGTTCAGCTAAAGTGCATTGTTTTCTTTGGTTAAGTCTTCATGATGCTATTCCGATAAAAGAAATTCTTAAACATAGACACGTTTCCTTGGAAGAAATCAAAGATTTATGTTCTTGGTGCCATGCTCTCATCTATTGTTAGGAATTAGAAATTCCAGGTATTAAAGAGTCGGTCACCTCAAGTATATGTAATCGTTAGAAAGCTCGTAGTCGTAGTTATTTTAAGTTAAGTAGTATTTAGTTATGTAACACCGTGGAGGAATGACGGGTCTTTACCCATCTGTATGCACGATCCATAGCCCGTTGTGTGGCGTTTATGTAAGACTATAAATACTCTCTACCTCCCAAGGTAGAGTTGGAACTCATAATAATATCTTTCACTTTCTCTCACTAAGTTCCCTAAACCTCTAACTTTCTCTCTAGAATTCCACTTATAAGCCCTCTTTGTGTTATGGTTTGATGTGTATGTGAAATCCAATATCCTACAATTGGTATCAAGAGCCATGGTTAGATCATATCTTGCACATCTTTGGTTTCTAGTGGTTTTAAGGTGGTTTTGAGTTTGAAAAAGTTTAGTGGTTTGTGCATCATTTGGTTGATTTCTTGTGTTAAAGCTTGGATTTTGGTAGTACTTTTACGTTTAGAATCATCACAAGTGTTTAGGTTTTCATTTGGTAGCTTGAATCATCTTGGTTGGGTTGTTTTGGATTGAAAAGTGATGTTTGTGAAGTTTTCTTGCTAGCGACTTGACCTCTGGATTATATTTCCTTGTAGCGACTTGCTTTACATTTTTGTAGCGAGTTGAAGTTTTGGAGCTAGCGACTTAGGCTTAGCGACTTACGGTACAAGTAGTGGACTCTCCCTACGGGTAGCGACTTGGTGTTAGCGACTTGGTGAGTAGCGAGTTGCTATTTAGCGACTTGATTCTTTAGCGACTTGAATCTTAATTCTTTGCCAAAATTTTGCTAGCGACTTGAGGCTTAGCAAGTTACTATTTAGCGACTTGCCTTTGTTTAGCGACTTGGGACTTTAGCGACTTGGTGGTATAGCGAATTAGGTGTTAGCGACTTGGTGCATTATCTTCTAGCGACTTGGGTGATTTTTACGGTTTCTCTTGATTTAGTAAAATCCGTGAAAGGATCTACTTCGGTTTAATCATAGAGTTATAAAATCCGTATAATCATTAACATGTCTACCAAGGTTCCTACTATCATCTCCTTTGTTGCCGAGGATGTTCAAGCGGTGGTTCGGATACTCGTCCACCCATGCTTGTGAGCCGACTACGATTCTTGGGCTCAACGAATCAGATTGTCTTGTCTTGGAAAGGAAAATGGTGTCAACATTCTCAAATCCATTGATGAAGGACCGTATCGAGTTGAGGCGACTAGAGATATACTTGATCTTTGCGAAGATGGAACTACGATTTCTGGAATGGACGGACCAAAGATGTATGATGAGCTTGATGATAAGGAGAAAAGAGATTCGATCTTGATATCGGGGCTTAACATTGTTCTTCAAGGTCTTCTAAAGACATCTACAAGGCGATCAATCACAACACGAAGCAAAGGCATTATGGGATAATGTCAAGATGCTTCTCTCGGGTTACGAATTAACTATGGAAGGCAGAGAATCAGAACTTTATGATGAATTTGAACACTTCAAGATGAAACGGATGAGAGTGTCTATGAGTACTATGTGAGATTTCATAAGTTAGTGAATGATATGAGGAACATCGAATGACTATGCCTAACATTAATTTGAACTCAAAATTTGTGAACAACATGAATCCCGAATGGCACAAGTTTGTCACCTCTGTGAAGCTCACTAAAGTTGAAGAATACAAACTATGAGCAACTCTATGCCTTCCTCCTTGAGAATGAGAGACATGCTATGTTTGAAAAATGATTCTTAATCGGTTCAAAACCAACGAGGAGAGACAAGCTCGTCTAATGACTCAAGCGCCTTCTACTCAAACATCGGAATCACAACCAAAGCCTCACAAGTCATACCCATGGGTAATGGTAATCACAAACTCATTCACGATCCTATGTTCAAACAAGGCGATCTTTGATGCACACGTGGGTAACATCATTAATCAACTAGCTCTTACGATTAGTCAAAACATGAATTCTCTCCCAAACCAACAACAACCTCGAGCGACATCTAACCCACACAATCAAACTCTTGTTAAAGATGGGAGGATCGTGGTGCAACCGATTCGGGAAAGGCAGTATGATCGGGGAAGAGGTGGGCTGGTAGAGGTTATGTTGGTAATCGAATCGAGGAAGGAATGGTAATCAAGGTCAAGCTAAGCCGATCAAATGTTATAAGCGTGGTGGTGAGGACACATTGCAAGGAACGCACATCTCCAAAGCATCCACGAATCGATTACTTGAGAGATAAGATCTTTGCTTGTACAAGCTCGGGATAATGGTGTTGCTTTGGATGAAGAGGAATTGTTGTTTCTAGGCGAGGCAATGCCAAGACCTATGATGCGAGATGTGGATGAGCGGCCTATTCGGAGATAGGTCACAATCATCGAATGCCTTTCAAGTCGGTGATTGTGATGCATACGACTACGATGTGGATGATGGACCTCTGACACACATAATTTTATGGCTAGCATTTCTCCAATGGTTTCTCCCAGGTCTCTTCTTCACCACAAGTGGCTCATCCAAAGACAAACTCATCTCGGAGGTATTAAAACTATACGATGATGTTGATGTGCAACGAGATGCATGACAAAGTACAATCAATGAAACTATTGAATCAAATGTTGAAAATATGGGTAATATCAATATTGTCCCATATGATCAATATGTGAAACAAAGTGAAAGTGAAGTTGTACCAAGTGATGCATCTTGCGATCAACAATGACTATGTTTTTATGAATACACGCATGTGCCCACGATGATTCTGTAATTTACGAACTAAATGCCTATAAAGAGCGTGTTGCTATTTATGAACAACGTGCAAAATTTGAGTTGACCACTCGTGAGCGGGAAATGGATGACCAAGTGCGTACAATCATTAGAAAAAGTAATTTTAGAGAAGAAGTATTAAAACAAGAATTAAATTCCTTGCAAGAAAAGCTTTCTAAAGCGCTAAGCAAAAACAAGAACTTCAAGAAAATATGAAAATGCTTAAGCAAGAATTTAATGCAAAGGAATCAAAACTCTTGAGAGATTTTCTAATCGAAAACTTTGAAAAACAAACTTGAAAACAAGTTGTACATACAAGGAAACACCATTGATTTGCTCACATGATCACTAAGCATAGAGTTCTAGCGATAAGCATAGTGTTCCCATTATAGATAAACCCAACCCTAAGTGCGGAAGATAGCAAAAGCGACTCAAAGTGTGATCTATGATGGCAATGAGATTCTTAAACCTAGACAAAAACCTAGTTGCTTTGAGTGCCTTGAGGAAGATAAGAAATTAGATGAAATCACTAGGGAGAAGATGAATAAGAAACTAAATGATCCTAAATGCAAAGAGAAGAAAGTAATTATCACTCCCATGACTACAAAAGGAGAATTGGATCTCCTGAACATGTTTAAGCCTCAAACATTGTTGACTCCCGAACAAGTGTTCGGAAAATGGACTTAGATAAGCGAAAGCGAGAAAATATTGTTGAAACAAACCCTCCCTTAGGAAAATGCCTAAAGCAGCTGTGTATCCTCCCAATACGCCAATGCATCTAGTTCCTAGAGCGATTGCTACTAAAAGCAAGATCTTAATGAGTCAATATGTTATTTTTCAACTATTTGTTGATTTTGAGAAAACTTGTGAAAAGGATCACACCACTGGGATTCTTGAAGGGAAAGGGTTTGAACAAACAAAAGAATATAATGAGATTGAGAGGAAGAACTTGAGAGTCTTAAAAGGGATACATCACGATATTAAGGGAATGGAAAAGGAATTTGATGCAATGATAGTTGAAGTTAGTGACTATGAGCGAGCACTAAAATATAATGAGATTGAGAGGAAGAACTTGCATACACTAAATGAGAACACGATTTACGAATGTATTGCTCAAGATGTGTTCTTCACTACTAAAATTGTTCTATTAATGCTTCTCAATTTCATGAATTATCATTGCCTGAAAGTCTCCCATGATCGTGTCATTGAGCTTGAAAAACTAATTACGAACTAAATGAGAAAATTGAGCGGATGATCACGACAATTTGGTTAAACATTTTCTAAACTAGAAGTTGAGCATTTTAATTTACAACTAAAATATCAACATCTTAAAGAAAATGTCAAAACTTCAAATATCAAGACATCCTCGGATGCTCGAGTTTGATGCAGTTTTCAAATTAACAAGCGTGATGAGCGATTCAAGCTCATTGCAACACGATCGAAAGTTGAAAGCCAAATCTCTCAATTAAAGGGTCAAGCGAACAATATGACGGCTCCCAAATGCCTCCTCCTTTAGATTCTCGAATTCTCAAACGTTTCATCTTCAAAACCTAGTAAATGCTTTACAAAGGAAAGCGAAAGTTTTCTAGAAGAAAATGAAAAGGTTAAGCGTCATTTCAATGAGTTATTTGAATCAATAAAGGTCACTCGTAACAAAATAACGAACAAATAGCTTCATTGCAAAAGGAAATTGAGAATCGAAGAGTCGGGTAAAAGGAAAATGCCTATGACCAATGGGAGAATGGTGTATCAAGGTTCACTCTTGTAATAAATATGCTTTATCGTGAAATATGTCCCTCCTCATCTCAGGAACAACAAACTTGCTATTCAAACATACTTCTCATCCCTTAAGGATTGCCTAGAATGTCTGCGTGAGATTGTTGAAGAGGATAAGTTAGAGAAACCTCATGATAATGCAATTGGACATGCATGCTTATATGCCAAACGATTTCAAGAAATCCTAGAATGCTTGATCACAATATGCCCAAAGTCATTAGGTGAGAGAGTTAATCCTTTGATTCCATGCTCGATGCCTAATGCCAAGTATGATATTCATTCGATGCCCAATGTTTTGAATGTGAACCTTAGTGTGCCTTTAAGTAGTTGATTCGGATCTATCAATGCTAAGAAAGAGAACTCAAGTGTGCCTTCTAGGAGTACAAATCCAGCACTTCTAGTTTTAAGAAAGTGAACCTTAGTGTGCGCATGTAGTTCGGATCGGCACATCTAAGCGGTGATGCAAGAGTAGTAAAACCAACTAATGTTCCCATTCCTCTACAGGAGTGTCGGTGACATTAAAGGGAGCGGTCAAAGTCTCAAGACAATACAAGGAATGATAGGACCTCGCAAGCTAAGAATGTGCCTTTGGAAAGAGTAGAAGAACAATCTAGGAACTTTAAGTTTGAACCGAATAAAGCGAATCGTGTTGATTCTAGTATTAGCCATAAGCGTCTTGTAATTAATTGAATTCGATACTATTTGCAAACCTTGTATTGATGTACGCTTGAATTACATTTCTAATCATGAATGTGTGTTAATGTTTTGCCTAATGATGTTAATTGTCCAGTTAATATTGTTAATGCTAAAATTCATGCTAAGAATGATAAAAGGCAAAAGCGAAAGAAAGTTAGAAAGCGAGTGGAAACCCACGGGAAGAACATTTAGTAAGATAGGCTATTATTGGTTACCTATTGGTCATAAGACTAATCGGACAATGCCCACTAGAAAATGGATGCCTCTTGGTAGAACTATTCCCTTAAGAAGTGAGCACACTTGTGAGCAGGCTATCTGAGACATTAATCGCATCTATTCACAATGATTCCATTGCCTTATTTTACGATATGAATGCTTCTATTTACGATGTGGGTGTTCCAACCATTGTTACTAACCAAATGGAACCCATTCTTGCATAGGGATCCCATTTATCCGATTATCCATTCTTATGCATGTTCAGCTGCGGATCGTTCAAATCGATTACGTGGTACACGGACTCATTTGTTCCAAGCATATATTGGCGACCGGTCCGGCTCATGAACTTTGTGAGCAAATTCATCGGACGATTAGATTCGGGAATGATCATTTCGGTGCTATTATGGGTTATGGAGACTATGTTGTTGGCAAAAGTGTTATCTCCGGGGTTTACTATGTAGAAGGTCTTGGTCACAACTTTTTCTCTGTTGGTCGGTCTGCGATTCGGATCTAAGTAGCCTTTAGAAAACATACTTGCTTCGTTAGAGAACTTGATGGTAAGGAACTTTTAAGAGGTTCACGTGGTTCAAATCTATACACCATCTCTATCGAAGATATGATGAAGTCTTCTCAATTTGCTTGTTGTCAAAGGCTTCTAAAACAAAGTCATGGTTATGGCATCGTCGTCTCAATCACACGAACTTGGCACCATCAATGATCTCACGAGAAAGGACTTAGTTGTAGGTTTACCTAGACTCAGTACGAAAAGGATCATCTTTGTTCGACATGTCAATTGGGAAAAAGCAAGAAGTATGCCCATAAACCCAAACCTACTAACTCATCACGAAGTTCTTCATATGATTCATATGGATTTATGTGGACCAATGAGGTCTGAGAATATCTTTGGGAAGAAATATGTGTTAGTTGTGGTTGATGATTACTCTAGATTCACACAGGTCAAGTTCTTAAGGACAAAGGATGAAACTCGATATCATCATCAAACTCATCAAGCAATTGCGAGTTCGACTTAACAAAACCGTCGAATTATCGAGCAGACAATGGGCGGGTTTGTCAACAAAAACTTAGTGAATTTTATGAAAGCGTTGGAATCGACCATCAAAGAAGTGTTCCACGAACTCCTCAATGAGCGGTGTAGTTGAAAGGCAAATCGAACTCTTGTAGAAGCCGCTAGAACAATCTTTGATTTACTCAAAGGTTCCAATGTTTCTCGAAATTTGAAGCTATTGCCCTGCATGCTACACACAAAATCGTTCCACGATTCACACTTGTTCATGGAAAAACTCCATATGAACTTGTCACAATAGAAAACCTAATCTCTCTTTCCTTCGTGTGTTTGGTGCATTGTGTTATCCAACTAATGAGGGTCAAGACTTAGGCAAACTTAGAGCTAAAGCGAGACATTAGAGTATTTGTAGGGTATGCACCAAACAAAAGGGATGCGAATCTAAAACAAAAGAACCCGAAATATCATGGAAACAATTCACGTTACGTTTGATGAGTGACCGGTCAAATGGCTCCTGGACACTCGATTCGGGACCCGCACTTCAAAAGCAGTCCCATTGGTTCATCCCTTGTTCCAAACTCTTCTCAAGAAACTCCATATGTACCTCCATCGAAGATGATTTAAAGAAATTGTTTGATCCTATGTTTGATGAACTTTATGACCCAAGTACTAATGAGGTGTCGATTCCTATAAGAGGCTGCTCATATTCACGTGAATGAAGTTAATCCTCGGTCTCAATATCTTTAAGTCAAGATGCACTACTGCTTTGATCCTTGATCTCATCAACAAATCATCATTCTTCAAATGTACATAATGGAGCGGTTTACGGCATCAATGATGAAGTTAATCCTTTGCTACTCACGAAGATGCTCCATTTGAGAACATATTTGCTCCGAATCATCATCAGAACCATCTTCTTGAGAGACATCGACTCGCTACCTCGGTCCCTCAACAACTACCACATGAACACCTCGAGAAAATGGACTCACGATCATCCATTAGACAACATCATAGGAAATCCTTCTCGTCAGGTATCCACTCGAAGTGACTTACACTCGATGCCTTATGGTGCTTCTTTAACTCTATACTCTCAAAGATCGAACCAAAAGATGTTAAAAGCGCCATGAATGAAGATAGGTGGTTCAATGCCATGCAAGATGAAATTCATGAGTTTGATCGACTTGATGTATGGGAGTTAGTACCTGCTCAGATCGTGCTATGATTATTGCTCTTAAATGGATCTTCAAAGTGAAACTTGATGAGCATGGTGATGTGTTGAAGAACAAGGCTCGATTAGTTGCTAAAGGATACCGTCAAGAGGAGGTATTAACTTTGAAGAATCTTTTGCTCGGTTGCTCGAATCGAGGCAATCGAATCTTTCGGCTAATCTTGCTAGTAAGAACATGGTAGTCTATCGGATGGATGTGAAGGCGGCATTTACGAGCGGAGACCTTAAAGAAGTCGTCTCGTCGGCCAACCTGAAGGATTTGTAAATCAAGAGCATCCTACTCATGTTTATCGTTTGAAGAAGGCCTTTACGGTTTAAAGCAAGCTCAAGGGCATGGTATGATACATTGTCAAAGTGTCTTCTATCAACGGATTTAGCAAAGGAGCGATTGATCCTACATTGTTCACCGGAAGTCGAGCAAACATTTAATTCATGTTCAAATTTATGTTGATGATATTATTTTTGCCTCGGCGGACCCAATGGAATGTGATCGTTTTCAAATGAAATGAGTTCAAAATTTCAAATGTCAATGATGGGACAAATGTCATTTTCTTGGGATTACAAATTTCGCAAAGTCCGGAGGCATTTTCATAAATCAATCTAAATATGCAACGAGATCTTAAAGAAATTTGGATTTGATTCAAGTGACCACATTGACACTCCATGATTGATCGAACCAAACTAGATGAAGACCACTCGGGGATCATGATTGATCAAACAAAATATCGTAGTATGATTGGATCCACGATGTACCTCACGACTAGTAGACCGGACATCTTGTTCATTTGTTTGAATGTGTGCTGATACCGGGCTAAGCCTACTAAAAAGCACCTTGAAGCGATTAAGCGGGTCTTCGGTATCTCAAGGAACCATCAATATGGGTCTTTGGTACCGAAGGACACCGGCATGTCACTAACGACCTATCACGAGATCTTGATCATGCGAGGTGTCAAGATACTCGTCGAAGTACATCGGAGGTGCTCGGTTTTGGGTGATAAGCTTGTGAGTTGGTCTTCAAAGAAGCAAATGAGTACTTCTATTTCCTCTCTGAGGTGAATACATAGCCATGTCATTTTGTTGTGCTCAAATCTTATGGATGAGATCTCGATTATCGACTATGGCTTTTGAATTCAACAAAATCCTTTGTCTTGTGATAATAAAAGCGCTATTTCTCTCTCATGCAACAATGTTCAACACTCAAGAGCAAAGCATATCGACATTCGACATCATTTCATCGAGGGAACAAGTGGAAAAGGGTGTGGTGGAACTCTATTTTGTGAGTGCGAATATCGGTTAGCGAGACATCTTCACCAAAGCTCTTCCAAGAGAGCGTTTGAGTTTATTCTTCCACGTCTTGGCTTGAAAAGCCTTCAACGAAACACTCAAAGCGTCTTGGGAGGAAGACGAGGAGTAAAGGTCTATCTTCATCTATCTCTTGTATATATCTATTCGAAAATCAAAATACAAAATTATAAAACCTTCAAAATCCATAAAAATCTGAAAAATTCGAAAAATCTTCAAAAAATATTGTCAATTTGTTATGCTTTTTCTCGGTTCGACAATATCTACGGTCTTTGTGCTGTCATTCAAAGAATGACACGGGACTTTAGATGTTGTTCGAATTCTTAAAAAAAAAAAAAAAAATAAAAATCAAAAAATTAAAAATCAAAAAAATTATTTTGAGAGAAAGAGAAACAATGGTTTATTGTCATTTCAGGCAATAACCCGCTTTTCAAAGAAAGAACAGAGCCATACTTTATCATGTTTTCAAAATTCCATGCTCTGATTCTATAAACATTTATCTGCTGAAAACTAACTGCTTTGAAAAATAACTCGTCTCTATTTTTGATAATCATCAGGACTTATTTGTCAAAATTTCTATCTCTCAATCAACAACCTATGTCATTGATTGAGTGGGAGAATGATTTCAATTAAATTAATAAGTTATTTGTCATTCAATTGTTTTCAAAAGATATTCATGCATGTTTAATCAATGGGTTTAAAATCTTAATATCCGATTCTTGTCATTAAAGCGTTTTCATAATCAAGTCACAGTTCTCCTTAAATAGCTTTCAAAATCAATTTAAATCTATAAGAGATCACAAATCTCAAATGATTTGATAATTGTGATCGGGGAGAATTTGTAATTTAAATTAATTTAAGCGATAATTCGGTAAATGGTTTTATAAGGAGTACAAGCTCTCCTTCCACATGTGACAAACGATTTCAAATTTTCCATGCACATGTTGAGGGGAGCTTCTATCTTAAACCACGATGATTTGAAGCGTGATCATTTATCTCAATGTGCGGTTCCCTCTAGTATGTGCAAAACTCCTTTCAAACCTTGAGGCACATATTGAGGGGAGCAATAGTATGAAAACCTCATCCTTCCCGAATACTTTATCTACTTGATTTGATCGGGGATGAGATGTTGATATCTTTTAGAAAATGGTAATCAAAGAAGTTAATTCTTCCTCTTTCCTCCGTGTGCAAAACGATTTCAAACATTTGATGCACATGTTGAGGGGAGTTCTCGTTCTAAAAATATCAAAACAATTCAGTACAAAATGCTTTGATAATACATCTTAAATATCCGGATTGACTTTCAAATGGTTTCAATTGGTTCCAATGGCGGATGAACAATACCAAATAGACCGACCAACTTTACTTTATATGCGGTGATATAAGGATGATAAGGTTAGGTATTGGTTCCCATGATCCGCCGAGCCGGAGGGATCTACCGAGGACAATCCACTAGTTAGTGTAGAAGTCCTTAGGTATGATGATAAAAGGAGAAAAGTGAGATATGGGAAGAGTGCGGACTGAGGCGAGCAAATCTTGGAATAAACCCAACAAGGTTCTTGCAATGAAGTCTCGGTAAGCAGAAGGGTTGAAGAATTAAAAAGAATTGAATGAGAAAAGGGTGAAAACAAATAACCCTCCATTTATTCAACCTTAGGGAAACCGGGTTCAATTCATATGCTCTTGATGGTAACATCGGTATTGAAGACAAGGCGTCATGGACCCGGTGATGCCTTGCACTTCAACTTTCAAACCACTCAAGATCCTCTTAAAGGACTTGTTTCATTCTCACGGAGAACCAACACTATCTATCGACTTTCTCTTAGAGATTGTTGATATTGAAGAAGGAGACCTCTCCCAGTCTCCCACGGGATCCAAATATGCACATATTGAGTCTAGAGCCACGAGATCATCAATAAATCTCATTAGGACACTTTCAATGAAGACTCTGTTTCACACAATGTGGAAAGAGATTATATCTTGAGTCCCACGCATTATCCTTGTGGTTTTGCGGAACATGTCGAGTGATATGTGAACATATTCACGGTGAAGATGGAAAACCTTCGAGCCAACATCAAACAAGCTCTGGTAGGTGGCATGTGAGATCTATTATATAGATCAACCATGTGACAACCGAACATAAACAATGGGCGATTCAATCTCTTGAATCAATCACAGTTCGAGTTATGGATTGACGGATACCTTTGAAAAAGCGGTCTTTGTGCATAATAACTCTTTTCTTTAGCACATCGACCGTGTACTAATTTTCAAATCAAAAGGAGTTTTATGATTGATAATTGATTTTCAATAAAACCTTCGTTGTATTGCAAAACAATTTATATTGAGAAATACGATTGTTTTCAAATCTCTTTTCATCAATCGGTGGACTTAAATTATTTGGTTCACTCACTCCGTGTTGTCATCTTTGAGGCGTTCGGTTTGAGAACGACTAGAAGCATTGCGAAACCACTGTCAAGGAAATTCTTGAATTATACACGATCACAGGCGGTACATGTCTTGATCAGCGGGAACCGTGGGCGTGTACCTCAATTCAACTAAAGTGGTCAAAGACACTTTTGTGCGCTTTATTGCTAACTATTGTATGCGAGTCGCCCGGCGTTTGCGGTGATCGAATGAAGCGATCAATCCATAGCCGCATGCTCACACAATACATTCATCTCTCAAGAAATCATGATAAGTGCATCAATGACTCGATATTTTCACTCCATGCTTACGCTGCTGCGCCAATATCATGAATCAATGAAAGCTTCAGTTACTCGATGAGAAGATATCATGATCCGAATGTGAGCATGTCGGTCCGAATGTCACAACATCACAAAATTCCAATACCACAATGGATGTCTCGGAGATTTTGATGGTGATGATCTCAAAAGGCGGCTCGAAATTATTATCACGTGGATCGGTAAAGACCTCCACTTGGATTAACCAAACATGCAATGTAAAGTATCAATGACTACGAGCTTGAACAAAGTACTACATCAAGAATGCAAGAACAATTGTTAATGAAATATCTATTTGTATTCAATGTAATTTTAAGTATATGTTTGAGGTGACCTCCTTAGGGAGATTGTTAGGAATTAGAAATTTCGGTATTAAAGAGTCGGTCACCTCAAGTATATGTAATCGTTAGAAAGCTCGTAGTCGTAGTTATTTTAAGTTAAGTAGTATTTAGTTATGTAACACCGTGGAGGACAGACGGGTCTTTAACCTTTGTATGCACGATCCTGACCCGTTGTGTGGCGTTTATGTAAGACTATAAATACTCTCTACCTCTCAAGGTAGAGAGTTGGAGCTCATAATAATATCTTTCACTTTCTCTCACTAAGTTCCCTAAACCTCTAACTTTCTCTCTCTAGAATTCCACTTATACGCCCTCTTTGTGTTATGGTTTGATGTGTATGTGAAATCCAATATCCTACATCTATTACTCCATTGTCAGTGGGCTGATGAGATATGAAAAAGCTTATTTTTTTGGTGGGATGTGAAGTGGGTTATACCTCAAAACTTACTCCAATTTGTTATAATGAAGCGAAGGTATGTCGAAGGTATGTCTTGAACTTCATAAAGGATGGAAACTAATTGGTCCTTGCACCATCTGGTACATTTGGTTGGCTAGTAATAATCTCATTTTCGATCGAGAAAATATCGTTTTGGTCCAAGATAGTGACCAAAATCAAGATCCTAAGCTTCAAATGCAAAGATATGTTCATCCATCAACTTTTATATTTGGTTGAGCGAACCACAATTATTTTTAGCGCATTTCCATTAATCATAAAGGCAATTATGGCAACGCACCTTCCGCTCAAGGTGGCAACACTTACTAGGAAAAAGTTGGCGTATTCCTTAACTAGACTTTGAGACTTGCGACTTTTTTCTTCCAATCAAGGAGCGCCAAGTGTCCATCCACTTTTCAGAACCCAATGATTAAATTTTATTTTTCGTACCTATAGTTTTTAATCGACCTAGATCCAGCGAATTTTTAAGATTCGAGCGAAATTCTCTTTTGTTATTTTCGAGAAAAAAGTCAAACTTTGGAAACTATTATTTTATTCCTTTAGCGCCTTCCCAATCTTTGAGCAACTTAAGCGAATTACTTTGGCGCCTTTTTAACTTTGTACTTTTGTACTTTTATACTTTTTCTGAACTTTTAAATACTTTTTAGATTACTTTTATACTTTTTTTACTTAAGCGAATTCCTTATAATAATTAAGCGCTTTTTCATATGATAGATCTTCCTAACCTTATTCAATGATTAGAATAACACATACATTACAAAATACTCCCACAAACCAAGATCTATCCATCTTCTCGAAATCCAGGTTGAACCCTACAAAAAAATGTTTCGTATTCGGGTATGTATTTCTATTTTTACATTAAAATTGGTTTTTACTTTCGTATATTGATATATACAAATTGTTCGTATCTTTGTTTTTTCCGTATTTTATTTGAAATTAATCATGTTTAATCGTAGTTTTGCAACAACAATTTTGTTTATTTAACTTAGCTAAGATTTTTGATTGAGTTGGGGTTTTTTATTTATCTGGTGTTTGGAGATGTGCTGCTTTGTTGTAGTACCTTTGTAATAAGTGCACTAAGTAATGAAGTAATATATGGTATTTATTACAAAATTGTACAATCCACGTTTAACTAAATTGTTCAATATGCATTCATTGTAAATAATGTGCATGCTTGGATGATTGGCAATGTCTGCCACAATATGATTCAATGCAACTTTGTTACTCCCCTTATATGTAATTAAGTAGAATATGTTTTTGAATATTTTTTTTATTTTTATTTGTAGGAATATGAGGCGAAAATCATCATCAGAAGTAAACCAAACTACTTTTCTTTAATAAAATCCAAGTTGGATAAAAAACGAAGGAAGTTGTTTCGGAGAACTTGTTTCGGAGAACTTGTTTCGGTAAATGGTTGGACCTTTCTTATTTTGACCACGAAGCACATATGATAGATTATATTTTACAAAAACAATGTTATCACGAATGACAATCATTATGATATGCCGATTGTATATTATATTGAAGACCGTCCCTACATTTCGATCAGTCGAATTTTCGCTTATCACCGGTTTTCATTTTGGTAAAGTAAGTTTTGAAAATATAGGTCTGGACACCTCAATTTTAGGTCAAGGGTTTTCCCAAAGCGTTCGGGTTCAAAAATTACAAACTTAGATATTCTTGGTCTAATTGAGGATGAAGAGGCATTTGGTATCATATCGATGAATATGCGATCGTCTTTGTCTATTGTTAGCTTTGGAGGTTATCTTCATGGGCGATTATTGGTTCGGGAAGTTGATGATACTCTCATGCGATTAGTTGAAAACCTAGATGGTAGGATGCCTTTCCATGGGGAGCATATTTGGAGGCATTTGTATGATGAAATTTTGGATGTTGCGGATAAACACAAGTGGGGTTTCCTTCAAGGTATTAACAAAGACCACAAGTTTGTTCCAACCTATCTGTTGTCGAGATTCATTTGGGCTTTCAAGGTTAATATTTTAGGTATCAATATACAGAGTCATTTTATGTATCAATATTTTATGTTATGTTTTTTATTGAACTTGCAACATCCGTAAACATTGTATAGATATGGATCTGGAGTCATTTGAAAGAAGCATTCTATGGTGGAATAAAGTTCACGATATTATGCCAAGAGGAGTAAGCGTGGTCAAAGAATACACCCTTCAAAATATCGATTATAAGTTTCTTTTGGAAAGGTAAAAGTCTTCATCAAATTTGTCTTATTAATGCAATCTTTTATTCTAAATTAAATTTTCAATATTATTATTTCATTTTAAGATTCCAATCTGTTAAAGAACTAAGACCGACAATAGTGAGAGGAGATCGATTGGTATATAAAGTTTATGGTGTTTTCCATGATTACATACCTAGAACTCCACGGTGAAAACCACACATCTTTCTGACAGTGGTTGAAGAAGATGGTCGCGACGCATAAGCGTGGCAAGATTGAAAAAACATTTCCTATTATACGCAGGAGGTGAGAGCGATATAATATAGATCGATATAATACGATGGTGTTATTCTGAGTTAAATAAGCGTTTGTTCAAACTCGAGGCAATTATTGAGTTATTTATACTTTATATTCTCCTCATAGACCCATCAATAATCAACGACTACGATAATAATATATGTCCTTAATATTTTGTATTCTTTTTGGGTTCTTGCTCGAGAAAGAAATGGGGTAATATATCCTTTTTTCCTATATATACTTTGACATTCCTTTTGATTCATTTATTTTTCGTATATATGCTTTTATAAATACTTTTTCATTCTTAGGAGAAATTGGAGTTAACTAATGATCTTGGCATCTATGTGCAGTTTTGTCTTTGATCTTAATCATGATTTTCTTGACTTGTTTGAGTCAGTCGGTCAACATTGATACTAGTGCATCAAGACGGCTAGATGATTTTTCGATGACGATGTTGCAAGGTAATTTACAAAATCGGTGAACATGTGTAAAACCCTTTCCGTACCATAACATCTTATAACGATAGTAACTATATAAATATTGAGGAATTTATTATCGAAGAAGAATTAAGGTTGCGACATGAAGAATTACAAAGTGACGGTTAAAAGCGTGATTGATGCAACAAGAAGAGGTTAAGGATGGAAGAGGACAAGTTGATAATCTTTGGAAGAGCAAAAGAGGTTGCGATCGAAAATCAACGAAAGAAAAGGGAGAAGCAATCATGAACTCGGATCATATGAAAGCTAGTAGGCGCGTTTTGCGATTACAAAAGGGTGAACAAGGTTCGGGTGAAGCTAATTCGTATTATTAGACTAAGGCATATCTTTGAAAAGAAAAGGCGATGCTTTAGCTTACGATCGAGATATGAGTCAAAACTTAAAATTGTCACGCCTTGGGTTGAGGCATGAAAATACTTCTTGACAACGTTTTGAAAAGTGGATCTTGTTATTGACATTTGATTATAAGTGTAATCGTTTCATATACTAGGATCTTGCGCTTCAACAATGTTGTCACAGAGTTCATTTACAAATGAATTTGCGAATTTCTTGGACAAATTGGACCGATTAATTGCAAGTTTCCTTGGTGTGTGATGTGTGTGTGGATAGAAGGTTTTGGGAAATTTTAGTTTGCTTAGACCCGCCTAGGAAAGGTTGGCTAAGGGATGAGGCAAGTACTTATACAAGCTGTACTTATTGAATTGATTTCTTATAACGTTTATCACACTCATTCATGTTTTGAAATTCTGACACATAGAGTTGTGGGTTAATTACCTTTGGCATATTAGACCCGATCTGGTGATTGGCGATGGTTAGTAGCTACTTTGTTCGACACATTACAAAAATCGTTGTCGTTGTGGTATGCTAATGGTGAAAGATACTCTATTCCATGGTCGATGTTAACCATGTAAGTGATGATATATATATTTTCTTCTAGTCGATCTCGACAATATAATTAACCCGTTAAGCTTTTGTCATATATTAATGTTATGTTTGTAACCCAAGCGTTGTAGGTTTTCATGCCTATTAATGGCGATCCTCATTGGTGTCTTGCACATTTGGAGATAGACACGAATTGTTACCTTTATGATAGCGGTGAAACTTTTGAAGAGGAATGGCGAGAGTTTTATATCAAGCGAGGAGTGTTTTGAGGTTTGACTATTTATTCATATGTATTTCATGTCTATCATCGAATTAATACAAAACCGTTTAACGGGTTTTAAAACATTATATTTTTTAACGATTGTAACTTTTGTCCATAGCTACAACTACGAGGTCCTAGAACAAGCGCAAGTATTTGAGAAGAAAGGCATTGATCCGCAAGTTATTGCATTACATTTAGTATCATTGAACAAGTACCAAGCGGTCGGGATATTTGGTGTTGTGGTATTTGGGTATGCATTTTTTATACCGCTTGGCTTTTGGTCTATCATTGGATGTGAAGGATCCTATTCAATTGCGCTTTCATACCGTGAACAAATGGCTAGGGTTTTTTAAACACCGTGTTTGTGTTTAGTGATGCTTCTAGTTTGTTGTATTATCTGAAACAAATTGCTCACCATATGTTCCCTTGAATGGGTTTAATTTTTGTATTCAGTATGTTGTATTATATTGTTGTCTTCAAACTAATGTAATAGGATAATTAAACAGTTCCATAACAAATTAGACACACTACAACACATATTTGTATATTAGTAATAATTTTCTAAAAAAATAAGCAAAAAAAGGCACACACCAAAATATGGATATACAAAGTAGGGAAAACCCATGCATGCTCCTTTACAAGTATTGTCCATTGGGTAATAGCTATTTATGCATTATCCAACATGTAACTAGGTGACTTTGTCTTGGTAGGGGTGAGGTTGACCTTATCTTATATATATCATTAGATCTATTAACCAAAACTAAATTTTAAGTTTGTCTTTGTATTTTTCAGATTTCAACTAACTATGGCATCACAAAACACATAATCAAGGAGCTGTGGTGATTTATGCTATCAACAATGGCTGTAAGTTTGTCCATTTACTTTTTTCTGTTAATGTGAACTAAGTAGGTTTTTGTATTAATATTTTGTTTTTCTGAATTATTTCCATTGTTAAACAAAATGTCTGAAAACTGTCATGATCTTGGGTTTGATGTTTATCATGACAATCGATTCTTTTTTATCCCTTAAGATATTTAGGTGGAGATGTTTTACATTTGAGGTTACCTAGGTCGAGTAGGTTATCGTATTCTCAAATATGTGACCTACTGTTGAAAGAAATTAAGCAGGATATTTGGGCTTGGTATTTTTGTCTTCCAAGTAGTAGTCTAGAGGAAGGGTTGACCCTTGTAAAAGGTGATAATGATGTCAAGAAACTGTATGTCATGACTGACCTCCATGGGCTAGTTGAGATCTATGTTTCTCATCAACACAGGTTCAATTAGTTAGCTACTATCACAAGAACCTGTCTTTTGATTCCTCAGACGATGAAGTGACATCTAAAATTAAAAGTCACGAAAAGAAAAAGAAAAAGGATGTCGACTGTCTGTCGTTTGAAGAACTAATGGCATGGGAAGAAGAGGAAAAAAATTCACCAGCTTACCTTAGGACACCTTATGTCAAGCCTTTTGTTGATGCTAGTTTATTCTGAGGTATTTCTCAATTTAGTGGTAATAATGACCTTGAATACATTCCTCCTTGTTTAAGGACTACAGTCCAACCTTATGTGTCCAATGACTTTTAAGATTCTCTAACACAAAAGTCCACTGTTACCGAGTGTTTGTCAAATGAATGTGGGTTTGAATTTAGTCCGTTAAGAGGTAAGAACCTTTTTAACGACTTTCAGACTGCTGGTAATCATGACCTTCAGGATGCACAGGCTACTATTTTACTCCCATATATTCAAACCAGCCCTTTAAAGTGTAAGAGGCTTTTTGATGATATTGATGACCTTCCTACAGTTGGAAGCTCTACTGTTATTCAATATGTGTCCAAGAAAAGTCGTTTTGAAGCTGGTACTTTGAAATCTAGGAGATTATTTGATGATTTTGAATCTATTGGTAGTAAACAATCTGATGATGTGAAGGGTGATGAGGCAATCAGTTTAGTTAATGATCCAGTGATAGTTGATGGTTCCACGGCTAATGGTTCCATGTCATACCCAGGCTCTCCTGATCCAAGTAATTCAAAGGTATGATGAAGGCTACCATGTGGTAGTTATTTGATCTTCCAGGGTGGTATGTACCCTGTTAAACAATTTGTCTTTTGGTTCCTTTCCAGGCATGATGCCTGATGAAACAATTTATTTTCAGTCTGTGGTGAAGGCTACGGCCTAATACAATATTTGATTTATGATCGTTAAGGCTTCGGCCTTTAGACTAGTTAGACTAGTCGTGATTTTGGATTGATTGGTGTATGTTACAAACTACTATGTGTATGTTACATTGATGATGGTTCTACTACTATGTGTATGTTACATTGCAATCATTTTGATTAAATATGCTGATGTTGTAACAATTTTGATTGCAATACCATCATCACATGTATGGCACTTTGCTATACACTAGCAATGTTTATTTCAGTTCTGATTTGTTGGTTCTATCAGTGATATTTTTCATTAACAACACTAAAACAAACATTTCAATAAAATTTCAATAAAACTTTTCATTAACACAACCATTACATTCTCAACTGTTACATTCATATCATTCATTATTCAACCATTACATACATTCAAAGAGTACTGCTAGAGCCTCATCCTTCTTCATTTGCTTTCCTTTCCTTGAGTTTTTTATAGAATTCTTCCAAATCTTTAATCCTTTTTTCCAATTCCTTAACTTTTTCTAGTGTAATGCCATCTTGGTTCTCCTTCTCCTTAACATCACCATCTAGCTTTTTCTTCTCAGCATCATCCTCTTTCCTGTCTGGCACTTGTTCATAATTATCATTTTCAGATAAGTTCAAAGCTATTGTAGATTGTTGTATGTATACTATCGAATTGTGTGTATTTATGCTTATTCTGTTGCATTGTGTTTAGGCGGGAAAAATAAATTGGCGGGAAACTGGATAAACGACTTTTTTAGCTAATTATTTAAGCAACTATTTTTTAGCGATATATTACGAGCGACTTTTTAAAAGTGCCTTTTTATTTTACGATTTATGATACACTTAAACCTTATCTTTTATCTTTTGTGGCCACATTCACTTTCTACCGACCGAACCCTATTTGTTTTAGTTACAGCTGTCGTTTTGTTCAATTATTAAAATTGAATTTTTCAAAGGTTCGTGATACTTTATTGTTATGGTCCCCATATCAATATTGTACATATTTTATGTTTCAATATTCATATCAATTTTTGGCCACATTAACTTTACATGCTTGTTGCGTTTATGTCTTTCTTATTCATAAAATTAGTAGAGTTTTAATATTTTTGTAATTATTTATAAGGTAATCATGGCAATTGAGTTTGTGGTGCGACCAAACATAACTGTGTACCCTGGGTTTCTTGAGCTTCCTCAAGTATTTGCTAACCGTGCTTTTAATGGGAATCGGCATTTATATTTAACTGGGATTCAAAGACAATGGAAGAAAGTAAGAATTGTTGCTTGGTTAGGAGGTCCCATTAGGATTTTAGGTAACAAATGGGTAGAATTTGTTCATGAAAACATGTATACGGATGTTCATATGTTACACTTTGTTCAAGAAGGTGATGACTCTTTTTACGTTACTGGCTATGATTCTAATGGGATGGGAGTTGAGGAATATGCTGCTGTAGAAAGTCGTCATATAAGGTTTCAGAGTTATAGGCTGTCATACCGTCATATTTCACAGGTGATTTGATTTATATATTTATAATAATTCATATTTTTGTTTACGTTTTTTTACCAATAAGTGTATTTTATTACTGTATATGTTATAATTGTCAATCATGTTGCTGTCTCGGACACTGCCCACAAATTTTCTAGATGGTATTGGGTTGCAAGCTACCGTTGTTGTTGTTGTTGAAGGAATGGAGTTTAATGTGGATGTTACTTGGGGCTATGAAGGAGGTCATGATCCTCGTCCTTTGTATGTTATGGATGATGAAATGTGGTCGGCTGCTCTTCAATATTCCGATATTGAATTTGGGGATGTTATTGTTTTTACTAAATTGGAGAACAATAGCTTGAATATAACCGTGTTTGGTGTTGATGGTAGGGCAAAGATATCTGAGGCGGTTTACGGGTGTGTGTGATTGTTTTCCACAAAATGATCTTGATAATGAAGATGGAGGTTGTCTGCGTAGCTGTTTATGTGGTTTTTGTTTGTTATGCAGTAATCTCATAACATATATCTTTAAGATTTACTTTGATATTTTTGAAACAGGTGATGATCGAATGCAACACATTTGCCAATGGTTTCGTCACCTTGATCATTTTGGTGAGAGAACTGATGTCTTTTACAAAAGGTCTCCTGAAATTCTTACGTTATCTAGACTTGTAAGTTTGAATTTTGTGTGTACTTTTTTTCTATGCATTTATAGTAGAATTGGTAATTATATAATTTTTGTTTTTTTTTTTTGTAATTGTTAAACACCAGGATATTCCAGATCATTTTCTTGACAATCATCCTATGCATTTTTTTCAAAATGCACTGTTTAGGAATGATGCAGTCAAATACATGATGTGAATTCAGGTGGATTATCATAGAGACAATCCATACCGGGTGAATCATGTGAATGCATTAGGTGACTGGAACCACTTTTTTGAAGATTGTGAGTTTGAGTATGGAAAGATGATAAGGTTTAAGTTCATGTATGTAGATTGTGATGATGATTTGGAGTATCTTGTTTTCCATGTTTGTGAGGAAAACGGATACGTTTCATGAATGACATTTTAAGTTTTTTTTTTTTTTGTTAGATGGTTATGTTTGGTTACATGAAGAAACTTTTAGTGGTGACTGTGCATATACTTGGATTCAAACATCAACTATTTTTTGATGTAGACTTGGATTCGATTGGACTGTTTAGACTGTTACAAATGTTAATAGTTTATGATAAGTACTTTTCAATATGGCCACTTTATGCGCGCATGGATCATGCGGTCAACATTTTGTAAAAGGAGTTATTTGTTGTTCATGTATGTTTACTCTCGTAAACATTTACACATACATCATGGGGTCAATTCTTGTTTGTGAACATCTGACTAATAGTCTCTATACGTGATATCTTTCATTAACAACACCAAAACAAACATTTCAATCAAATTTTTCATAGATAGATTTTCAACACAACCATTACATTCTCAACCGTTACATTCATATCATTCATCATTCAACAAGTCAGATGTATTATAAGAAACTTTCATTGCATTGTGTTTAGGTGTGAAAAAAATGGTCGGAAACTGAATAAGCGACTTTTTTAACTAATTATTTAAGCAACTATTTTTTTGCGAAAATTTATAAGCAACTTTTTTTATTCGACTTTCTTACATTATAGTACATCGACAACTCTAAAGTACTTGTTAATACAAATAAACCGTAAAAACGTTTATTAATATTTTGCGATCTCTTTGTGTTTTGTTGATAACAAATATAATGTTATCTTAAGTACAATTATAGGGATACATGTTATTTTTGTAAAGCATTTACATATAGCCATTTAATACAAAAATGTTGTAATTAATTATTTGTTGTAATAGTTTATTAGGATGGGTAAAAACCACAACCCATGGATCATAACCCATACCCAAGATGGCTAGATACAATGTATACTTTAGATACATTGAATCTAAGGAAAACCATGGACCAACCCATAACCAAAAACCCATGGGCAAGAGGGCGTCCACGGATCCCTAGGATTACACTAGGCAGAGCCCAATTGGGAGGGATCCGTGGGATCCGAGGAAGATGGAAGAAATTACCTATAAATAGAGAGCCATTTTTCATTCTAACTTACCCTCTTCTTACTAAATCTCTCAAACACTCTCATTCTCTTCTAACATATAGATCATTCTCTTAACATATAGATCACTTGATCTAGAGAGTTGTTCTTCTTTCTTTCTATTGTGATTCTCATATAGGTCCTTCTCAAGGCGAGATCACGAGCATTCTACAAGTCATCAAGCAAGGGTCCTTGATTGATTTGTCACTCATAAGATTTACATGGCGAAGATCTTGTATTTGATATTTCACATATTTGTTGTGTAATAGTCGTGTTGGTTTGGTCCACCGTGTTACGGACTCGGTATCTAGCTTTGTCTTGGAAAAAGGTGTAAGCAGCGTTGTGAAGGCTCCTCCGCCAAGTGAAGGAGTTTGTTAACATAGTGCTTGAACTCTCGAGTAGGTGACTCGGGGTGGAGTAGGCAAGGAAGGTGTCCTTGTGGCCGAACCACTATACATCGGTTGTGTCATTTCTATCCCTTTGCTTTACTTTATTTACTTGCTTTATCATTAGATCTATACTTTCTCTACATCCATAAGATCTCACATATCAACGAATCTAAATTTTTGAAACTAACTTAAAATCGGCAAAACTATTCAACCCCCCCTTCTAGTTTTCCACAATTGGCATCAAGAGCTAAGTTTATAAAAGTTTTAAAGTAAAATTGTATTTTAAAAAAAAATCGATCACTATGGGTTCTGAAAATTATAAGGTAGGGCAATCTGCAATGACCACCACTACTTGAAACTAATGGTTTTATATATTGGAAAATAGATTCAAACATATGTGAAATCTAAAGATATTGATCTTTGGTACATTATTGTTGAAGGCGATTTTGAGGCTACCTCAAAAGATGATAAAGGAATTTAGTTAACATATCTCATGATAAACTAAATGATGAAATGAATAAAAAGCTTTCTAAAAATAGTGAAGCAAAAATGGTTTTATATAATGCTTTACCGAAAAGGAATTCGAAGAATTTCTATGCTTAAAACCTCTAAAGAAATTTGGAATTCTTTAGTTGTAACTCATCAAGGCAACCAACAAGTTAAAATAATAAAATTGATTTATTTGATCAACAATATGAACAATTTTCAATATCGGATGAGGAAACTATAGATCATTCATTTGCTAACTTTAATACTATTATTACATCTTTACACACTTGATGAATCTTTTCTAGCCGTAACCATGTTAGGAGATATCTAAGGCACTTCCATCAAGTGGAGATCCAAGGTGACGGCGATCAAGAGTCAAAAGATTTGACAATCTTCACCCTTGATGAACTCATAGGCAACTTAAAAGTCTCGAGCTTGTCCTTGCTAAAGACTCAAGCCTCAAAGGTGAAAGAGAAACACAAATCTCTTGCCCATAACGCCAAAAAGGTTTCAAGCGATGAAGAGAACTCCTCTTCGAGTAGTGGTGACGAGAGCACGCTATGTGTGAGGGACTTTAAAAGTTCTTTAGAAGAAAGGAAGATCGTCAAACAACCATATGGCGATAAGAAAGGCTTTCGGAAAAGCAAAGAGGACGAAGCGAAAAGATGATCGTACTTGCTTTAAATGTGGGGACCCAAACCACTTTATTAGTAAGTATCCCAAATGGGATGATCAAAAGGCGTTAGTGAGCGGCACGTGGGGAATGAGCGATGAGGAGGACGAAGAAATTTGTCTCATGGCAAATGACGAGGTATGTCACGAATACTATAGTAGCTCATCACTTGATGACGACTCATTGCATAATGAATATGACAAACTAAACAATATTAGCTTAAAACTAATTAACAAAAATAAGTTTTTAAAGAGTCAAAACCAACGTTTAGATAAAGAAGTCATGAAATTAAAAGCAAAACTAAAACGTTTAGAAAAGGGTAAAATAGCAAGTGGTGAATGTGAACTTTGCGTTCAACTTTAAACACTAGTTAATCAACTAGATTCTAAAATTGCTAGAATGAGTACGAATACTTTAGATAAAATATTAGATAGTGTTAAAACCGGTAACAACCAAAAGGTTTAGGTATTCAACAACTTGATCCATCAACTAGTGAAAATAAAGAAACAAAATTTGTTAAGGCACTAGAAAAACCGACCTTTGTTGTGGCGGATCCATAAAAGGGAACGGCTAGTGTCTGACCGAGGATCCGTGGATGCGCTATAGCAAGCAGTGGTAATAATTTAGCTTCTTCATCTAGGCGGAGTTTGTCATCGTTAATAGGAAGAAACCAACTCATGTCACCACTAGAAAACCACCTCAAAATATAATCCCACTTTTGCAAGAAACAAGGCTCCATCTTTTCAAAACCAAATCCTTCTAGGAGACCTAATAATGTTTACAGAGAAGTAACCATCAAATGGATGGAACCCAAATATGCAAAATATTTTCCCTTTTAAAACTTTGCTCCATGGAATGCATACTCACCTTATCCATACATGTCTAACATGAATTGAATGTTTAACACTAATGGACCCATGAACAAATGGGGACCAAACTTTGAGTTTATTATTTTTAGGTGTGCTTAAAGGTCGACCTAGACCGGATGAATGGGTCAAGGATAGTGGGTGCTTGAGGCACATGACCGGAAATAAGGATCTATTCTCCATATATGAATCCTTCAATGGAGGTAATGTGGTGTTTGGAAATAACAAAAGTATAATCATCGGTAAGGGTTACTCTCCAAATAGCAAAGCTTACGTCATATTAAACAAAGAAACAATGAAGATAGAAGAGTCATTAAATATAAAATTTGATGAAAGTCCACCCAAACCCTCTCCACCTCTTGTCGATGATGAGATTGTAGAAAGTGAAGCTATAGTAATAAAGAAAAAGATTAATGAAGAAGAAGAACCTTTAAATGATGAAGTCATAAACATTAAAGAGTCCAAAGATCACCCCGTAGATAAGGTCATAGGAAAGCTAAACGAAAGAACATTAAGGTCTCAAGTTCAAAACCAAAGTAGCTTGTTTTGTTTCGTTTCAACCATAGAACCTAAGAATACACAAGAAGCCATAAAAGATGAGAGTTGGGTAATGGCTATGCAAGAAGAACTAACTCAATTTGTTTCTAATGATGTTTGGACACTTATCCCTCCACCTAGTAATCAAACCATAATAGGAACCAAATGGGTTTATAAAAACAAATTAGATGCAAACGGAGTAGTGTCTAGGAACAAGGCTAGACTCCTTGCCCAAGGGTATAACCAACAAGAAGGAATAGAATTTGATGAGACCTATGCCCCCGTGGCTAGATTAGAGTCTATAAGAATACTTCTTGCGTATGCTTGTGCTAATGATCTAAAGCTTTATCAAATGGATGTCAAAAGCGCTTTTCTAAATGGCTTCATTAATGAAGAAGTATATGTAGCTCAACCTCTGGGCTTCATCGATTTTGAAAAACCTAAACATGTGTATAAATTAAAGAAAGCCCTTTATGGTCTTAAACAAGCTCCAAAAGCTTGGTATGATAGACTCAAGTCATTTTTAATTAAACACAACTATACCATGGGGTTAGTTGACAACATGCTTTTTACTAAGAAAAGAGAGTCACATATAATCATAGTGCAAATATATGTAGATGATATTATATTCGGATCTACTTGTCAAGACATGTGTGATGATTTCTCTAAGATCATGCATGACGAGTTCGAGATGAGTATGATGGGAGAACTTAGTTTCTTTCTTGGTCTACAAATCAAACAAGTAGAAGATGGTATCTTCTTTAACCAATCTAAATACATAAAAGAGATGTTAAAGAAATTCGGTTTAGAAGAGTCAAAACCAATTAGGACACCAATGTCATCCGATACCAAACTCACTAAAGATGAAGATGGAGAATCCGTAGATAATACTAAATATCGTGGCATGATTGGTAGTCTTCTCTACCTCACGGCTAGTAGGCGGATATCATGTTTAGCGTTTGCTTATGTGCTAGGTTTCAAGAAGACCCTAAAACATCACACCTAGAAGTGAAAAAGAATATTTAGATATATTAAGGGTACAACACAATTAGGATTATGGTATCCTAAGGGCACGGGAGTAGAAACAATTGTATGTGCGATTCGACCATGCGGTGATTACGTTGATAGAAAAGTACAAGTGGGGTATGTACTTTTATGGGATGTTGTTTAACATCTTGGTTTTCTAAGAAACAAGCGGCATTAGCAATATCAACAACCGAGCTGAATCGTCTCACGTAAGAAAGCATGCCAACAAGCACTATGGATGAAACAAGCGTTAGTTGACTCGACATTCATCTAAGCGACATAGCCATTCTATGTGACAACAAAGGTGCCATCGACTTAAGCAAGAATCCGGTATTGCATTCTCACACAAAGCATATAGAGATTTGTCATCACTTCTTAAGAGACAATGTTCAAAAGGGGAACATCTCTAATGAGAAGGTAGCATCCGAAGACAACATAGCCGATGTCCTCACCAAACCGTTGAAGCGTGAACAATTCAACCTACTTCGTCTTGGTCTTGGTCTCATGGAACAAACGCCGTAACTTACTTTTTGACTCTACAAGGTATATAAACACTAGCCTTCTTCTTTCTGAGTCTAGGATCTCTATTTCACGCACAAATCACAAACAATAAGGGAATTTTCAAAACCCAAGATAAGTTTTTCACTTATAATTTTCTTATTTTCTTTCAAAATAAGTACGAGTTACATACACATCCTTCTTTCAAAAGGATAAAACGTTTTTCAAAATGCTCTCTAAAATGATACTCCTTCCCGTATCAATTCTCACGTCTAGGACAAATCGCTTTTTCATTATTAATACAACGTAAAAACCCATTTTCATTGCATCTCATGTCTTTTGAATGCTAAAGGGGACACATAACTAATATGTGTTTTCGGGTACATTCATTTAAGCCACAATGAATTAGGAGCATTGGTAACACTAAATTACGTACTCCAAGTACTAAATATGTGTTTTCGGGTTATCTCATATAATAGTATGCTTTTTCACTTCTAGTTTATTTTTCTTTTATTATTAGGAGTCGAGATAACCGCAACTCCAAATGGTTTGCATATAGGCACACACTAGGCAAAAATATTTCCAAAAGGAAAAATTTTGTCTTGCTGGATCACAGACCCATGGATCCCGGCCTTCATTGGGCGGATCCTCGAGGAAGGATCCGTGGGATCCGTGAGAAGGCTGCTTTTACCTTCTAGTTTTCTCACTTTGGATGAAAAATCCACATCTGTTTTATTTTTTGGAGTATGCTCTTTAATGCTTGTGTTCTCATGATCACATGCCTTAAATTCATATCTAATAATTAGATTTTAATCCACATTTTGGGTCAAGCATTCATTACAATGCTTTATTTTTTTTATATATATAGAACTCCCAAAATGCTTGCATAATCCATCTCATCCTCTCAAACAAACTACACCATGTCATTCACAAACTCTTTAGATTAATCACCTAGTACAAACAATCATATTCATGAAACCCAATCCTTTGTACTTCCACCTTCCAAAATACCAAAATCAAACTCTAGGATATCCGCACGGATTAACATCCGATCTTGTTGCTTAGGAAAACCATCATCATATGGCTCATCACCATCAACTAACTCACCACAAGATGCCTCCATTATAGCACCTCCTTCATCACCAACGAGTACACCAACATCATCACAAAATCACTCACCACCTAAAATCACTCTTTTGGAACTCCTTACGACTCCAACAAGATATCAACAACCAAAGCAAAAAGAATTAGCCTTTTTGACACCTCCAACTTCTCCAAACACAATATTCAATGATCTTGAAACATCACCACCTTTCGCTCCCATTAAACTACAAGAACATCTAGGTTCTTTTCCACCACCACTTTCAATCATTCCGGACTTTGATCCGTATTTTCCTATTTTTCCACCACAACTTCCGCAACTCACAAATCAAAACAACCCGGAAGATTTTCGTACTCCTTACCCACATCACTTACATTGTGAACATTGCTAATCCACTAGGGAAATTGCAATAGAAGTTAGGGAAGAAATGCGATTCATACTCAACCTCATCCTTGATCGCATCAATATCATTACTCATCGAAACCTCCATCTATAACCTTATGCAAGCATGGAAGGAATCATTATTACTATTTTCTATTTTTAGTACTTTTTCTTTTTGAGTCATTTTCAAGAACAAGTCTTGTTCTTATTTTTACATGCTTGTAGGTGGCATAAATACCACTACACTTTGTTGTTTTATTACAAGGCCTTGTTTACATACCTTGGCTCCCAATCTTGATTCTCATCAATCACAAGATTCCATAAGCATGTTACTAACCTTTTTCTTTGTAGGATTTGTTTTTCTTCGCTTGACGCCCCAAACAAGGGGGAGCTACCGTCAAGGTGGAGTAAGCAATACGTGGACTAATTTTTCCACACTTTTATTTGTTCGAAGGGTTAACTTTTTGTTTCGACAAAAAGGGGGAGAAGAAGTAAAACTTAGGGGCTTTCAAAACATACATCTATTCTTAAGTTTTACTCATCATAACATTATGTTTTGTCATCAACAAAAAGGGGAGATTGTTAATACAAATAAACCGTAAAAACATTTATTAATATTTTGCGATATCTTTGTGTTTTGTTAATAACAAATATAATGTTATCTTAAGTACAATTATAGGGATACATGTTATTTTTGTAAAGCATTTACATATAGCCATTTAATACAAAAATATTGTAATTAATCATTTGCTGTAATAGTTTATTAGGATGGGTAAAAACCACAACCCATGGACCATAACCCATGGATCATAACCCATACCCAAGATGGCTAGATACAATGTATACTTTAGATACATTGAATCTAAGGAAAACCCATAGACAATTATACTTTAGATAAAAACGTTTATTAATATTTTGCGATCTCTTTGTGTTTTGTTGATAACAAATATAATGTTATCTTAAGTACAATTATAGGGATACATGTTATTTTTGTAAAGCATTTACATATAGCCATTTAATACAAAAATGTTGTAATTAATTATTTGTTGTAATAGTTTATTAGGATGGTAAAACCACAACCCATGGATCATAACCCATACAAGATGGCTAGATACAATGTATACTTTAGATACATTGAATCTAAGGAAAACCATGGACCAACCCATAACCAAAAACCCATGGGCAAAGAGAAGCGTCCCACGGATCCCTAGGATTACACTAGACGGATCCCAAGTGGGAGGGATCTGTGAGATCCGGGGAACAGTGGAAGAAATTGCCTATAAATAGAGAGCCATTTCTTCATTCTAACTTATCCCTCTTCTTACTAAATCTCTCAAACACTCTCATTCTCTTCTAACATATAGATCACTTGATCAAGCGAGTTGTTCTTCTTTCTTTCTATTGTGATTCTCATATAGGTCCTTCTCTAAGGCGAGATCACGAGCATTCTACAAGTCATCCAAGCAAGGGGTCCTTGATTGATTTGTCACTCCGCAAGATTTCTGTAGCGAAGATCTTGTATTTGATATTTCATATATTTGTTGTGTAATAGTCGTGTTGGTTTGGTCCACCGTGTTACGGACTCTGTATCTAGCTTTGTACCAGAAAAATGTGTAAGCAACATTGTGAAGGATTCTCCGCCAAGTGAAGGAGTTTGTTGACATAGTGCTTGAACTCTCGAGTAGGTGACTCGGGGAGTGGAGTAGCGCAAGTAAGGTGTCCTTGTAGCCGAACCACTATACATCGGTTGTGTCATTTCTATCCCTTTGCTTTACTTTATTTACTTGCTTTATCATTAGATATATACTTTCTCTACATCCATAAGATCTCACATATCAACGAATCTAAAGTTTTTGAAACTAACTTAAAATCGGAAAAACTATTCAACCCCCTTCTAGTTTTCCATAGTACTATCACATAAACCAAAATATTCTTAGGGACCTTTCAAAAGTGCCTTTTTCATTTTAGTGATTTATGATACACTAATACCTTATCTTTTATCTTTTTGTGGCCACATTCACTTCCTACCGACCAGAACCCTAGCTGCTTAATAATCCAATTCAACTGTCGTTTTCGTTCAATTATTAAAATTGAATTGTGCAAAAGGTTCGTGATACTTTATTGTCATGGTCCCCCATATCAATTTTGTCTCTATTTAATGTTTCAATATTCGTACCAAATTAGGGCTTACATGTAAAATTATATTTTTTTTAAACTATTGTATTTTATGTGTTCCTTTAACAGGATGGCACCTAGTTGGAGTTCAGATCCTCGTTACCTGTTTGATGTTCATGTTTATGGCGAGTTTTATTTCCAACCACATAGGTATGAAAATGGGGGTGTTTTTTACTGGAGTATGTCTAAGGATAGGAAGCTGGACTATAGTAGTATGTGCCAGTATCTTAAAGAACATATTGAGCTAAATTTCTATTCGTTGTTTTTCCGTTTACCACAATGTCAATTAGAAGTAGGCTTGAAACTAATAGAATGTGATAGGGATATGGTTGTCATGTATAACCTTGCTGATCGATATGGGAAGTTAATGATGTATATGGCACATAATCCCCAAAACGTATTTGATTTTTATTATCAGAATCTTAACTTTTATGATTCTGAAGATGATTATACAACTAAATTTATTATCCATGAAAGAAGGTTAAAAGATGCTATCAATATGACATATGATGAGCTTATTGCTTGGGCTGAAGAAGAAGCGAGCAGCCTTATTGATGTTGATGTCGATATGTCTATTTGGGATGTAGTTGCTAACACTAAGGTTAAGCATAAGTTAGTTTTCATTGAAGAGCAAGATAAAGCCTTTGCAGCCAATCGATAAAGAAAAAAAACAACGATATTCCTGAGTTGTTAGATGCTATTTCGTGAGACATAAATCTAATAAACCAGGCGATATATGTATCACAAAATAGCATTTAACATCCTAGGAATCTCGCCCTTTTTTTATAGCAAACACTTCTATTTTACCTGGTGCGTCAAAGTTACCAATTAATTCATATCACACTTACCACTGGACACGTATCCATATTGATTTTCCATTATTTTGATGATGTAGGTTATCTTTTCAACACTACGTTGCAAGCCAGCATATCAAGCCAGCAGGTTATAACACAGGTATGTTCCAACAAAAGTACTTAGATACACATAAATAAATAAGTGCATATATTAAAAGATCCAACAAAATAAACCTTACTAGGTTTATTAAAACATCCATAAACATAAACATAAACTTTAGACATTCCTTAAACCCCACAACCCTAGCCATACCTTAAACCCAAAAGACATTTGACAAACACGGAAGAAACGGATCGAGAGACCATAGACTTGAGCTTCTCAATGAATGATGAAGCTCCCTTGCTCTCTTCTGCTTGTTCACAACCTTCACCAAAATGTTTGCAACTTCTGCCAAATCTTCAATTTTGCAAATTGTTCAACTGTGAAATGCTTTGCACACCTGAATCAAAAGGATACAAAAGCTCCAACTCTGCAATCACACAATCCCTCTCAGCAACACGAGCCCCTAATATCTTGGGCTTTTTTCGTTAATTCTGCTTCATCCACCCTAGTGACAGTAACCTCCCTCTAAAACTTCTCCACCAACATGTCCCTAACGAGACTAGAACCAGCAACAGTAGCTAACTCATTGCAGAAAGGCATTGGTGTAGTCGTTTTCTTCTTTTCTTTTTTTTTTTTTTGTAAAAAAAAACAGTGATTTTTGCTCTATGTTTGTGTGTTTGAAGTTAAAATTTTCCTTTGGTTTATGTGTTTTTTTATATGAGTTATAAGCTCTTTTGATTTGATAGCCACCTTGAGCCACCCATAGTAATTATGGTCTTTTGACTTATAAGCCATTTTGATTTGATATCCAACTTGAACCAAAATAACTAGTATACTTGATTGCAAAACAACTAGTATACTTGATTCCAAAATAACTAGTATACTTGTATACACAGTTGTGAATCTTATAACACTTGATGCACAGTTATGAATGTTATAACACTTGATGCAATTGTTTACTTGATTGCAAGATTGAACCTTTTTTTTTCTTTAATTTGACAGGTTTCCATGAATCACAATAATCGTGGCATTAGGAGACGGGAAACATGGTGTAAACATATTGCAAATGTGTATGGACTCAGAATAGTTGAATAGTTAAATTGTATATTCGACAATTGTATTTAGGTGCCCTTTCTTTTATATGTATTTAGTTGCCCTTTCTTTCATTGACTTTCGCATATCCCCTGGTTCACTAAAAAGGGCTCGAAAATTGTTAAGCGAATATTTTACCTGGTTTTTTAAACAACTTTTTTTAACCGATATTTTTTAAGCAATTCCTTTTAGTTGACTTTGTTACAAAATAAGACAAGTGTATAGTACTATCACATAAACCGATATATTCTGAGTGACTTTTTAAAAGTGCCTTTTTTCATCTTAGCGATTTATGGCCACTATCTCTTTAGCCCGACCAAAACCCTACCTAATTTCGTTCAATTCTAAATTTAGTTACAAGTCAAATGCAATTCTTTTTTGTTGACTCTGTCACATAATAAGACAAGTGTAAAGTACTTTCATGTAGGATCGATCATATTATTGTGTTGATGATTCGGGTGGTCTTGGATGATCAAAATACATGTTAACCATTTTAGAGAGAGAAAGTAGAGAGAGGGTGTTCTTGGTAGAGAATTGGTTTTACAAATGGAATGTTAGATTATGAAAGAAGCACCACCCCTTCCATGGATGGAAGGGGTATTTATACTTACAAACATAACGACCTCCTATCGGCCTGTGGATCAGGCATACAGTGGGTAAAGACCCGTCCTTCCTCCACGGTATTGCACTAAACTAAACTATGCTAATAATTAACTAACTAACTACTAAATAACGTAAATACCGATACGTCTACGAGCTAACATATGCTAGACCTTAATTGGGGTGACCGACACTTTAACATGGAATTTCCAATTCCTAACAATCTCCCCCTAAGGGAGGTCACCCCATGATTTACATTTTGAATCTTAGCATTCTATTCTTGACTTCGTTCTTGAGCTCGTAGACTTCAATTCTTCAAATCCGCAATCTTGTGCATTAGCGGTGATACTTCAAAGTCCGCATAGTTTTGTACTTTCAGTGGAGGCCTTTAACTGATCTACATCTTTGATGATGTTTGAGCTTTCTTTGAGATCATCATCCACAGCAAATCTCTGGATCACCCTTTTGTGTTGCGATCATGTGAAGTTGTGACTTTCGGACCGACATGCTCACACTTTCTGGATCATGACATCTTTCCATCGAGTAGCGGAAGCTTTCTTTGGTTCACGATATTTGCGGCGTGGCGAAGCATAGTATAAAATATCGAACCGGGTTATGTAGATTTGCACCGGTCATGATTTCTTCAATTAAGTGTGGATCTTTGTGAGCATGCGGCTTTGGATTGACTCCTCAATTTCGATCCGCAATCGTCAAATGTACCGCAAACAACGATTAGCAATAAAACACGAAAGTGTCTTTGATCACTTCGTTGAATTGAGTACACGCCCACGGTTCCCGCTGATCGATACAAGTCGCCTGTGATCGGTAGGATTCGAAGAATCTCCTTGACAGCTGTTCGCAATTGTTCTAATGTTCTCAAACCGAACGTCTCAAAGAAGACAACACGGAGTGAGTGAACCAAATAATTGAGATTCACCGATTGATGAAAAATGATTTGAAAAACAATCGCGTATCGCTTAGAAGAAAGAGTTTTGCAATACGACGAAGGTTTTATGAAAAGATCAATTTTCAATCATAAATACTTTTATATTTGAAAGAGTACACATTCGATGTGCTAGATAAAAGAAGAGATTCGCACATCGAGCAGCTTTTTCCAAAAATATTTTTCAATCGTAGATACTTTTGTGTTTGAAAACTCGAATACACATTCGATGTGCTAGAGAAAAGAAGATTTTCACATCGAACGGTTTTCCAAAAGTATTCATCAATTCCATTCCTGGACCAAGGTTGATTCAAGAATGAATCTCCCCATTGTTTATATCCAGTTGTCACAAGCTTAATCTTTTGAAAAGATCTCACATGTCACCCACCAAGAGCTTGTTTGATGTTGGCTCTAGAAGGATTTCCATCTTCATCGTGAATATTTAACATATTACTCGGATGTTCGGCAATACCACAAGGATAATGCGTAGGACTCTTAATTATATACTCACTTTCCACATTGTGTGAAAAAAGAAGTCTTCATTAACTTTGTGTCCTAATGAGATATCGTGGATGATCTCTTGGCTCTAGACTCAATTGTGCATTTTGGTTCCCTATGCGGAGACTAGGGAGAGGTCTCCTTCTTCAATATCAACAATCTCTAAGAGAACGTCGATAGATTATGTAGGTTCCTCGTGAGAATGAAACAAGTCCTTTTAAGAGGAACTTGAGAAGCTTGGGAAGTTTAGTGCGGTCGTCCTTTGGGTCCATGACGTCTTGTCTTCAATACCGGTGTTACCTTAGTAACCACCGGTAGCATATGTATTGAACCGGTTTCGCCCTAAGGTTGAATTATTGGAGGGCTATTTCTTTTCACCCATTTCACATTCAATTCTTTTTCATTCTTCAACCCCTTCATTGCTTACATGAGACTTCATAACTAGAACCTTGTTGGGTTTATTCCATTACTAGCCTGTCTCGGTCCGTACTCTTCCCGTGATTCTCATTTTCTCCTTTTATCATCATACCTAAGGACTCTACACTATCTAGTGGATTGTCCTGGTAGATCCTCCGACTCTGGCAAGATCGTGGGAGCGAATACCTAACCTAACCATCCTTATAACTCCATACATAAAGTAAAATGGTCGGTCTTTTGGTATTGTTCTTTCCTTCTCGAAACCAATTGAAAATCATTTGGAAAATCAATCAAGGTACTTGTGATATAAAATCAAAACATTTTGTACCTTAATTGTTTTGATCATTTTAGAAATGCTCCCCTTAACATGTGCATATGATATTGAAATTGTTTGGCACATGAAGGCAAGAGTTCTTTGAAATAATTTCTTTGAAATAATTTCTTGATCACAATTTCTTAGAAAAAGCCTTTTGATTTTCTTTGGTAAATTCTCTCCTCAATATGTGCATAGGATTTTGAAATCATTTTATCACATAGAGGCAAGAGTTCTTTAAAGTACATCCACGATTACAAAGCCAAGATAAACCATTCGCTCCCCTCAATATGTGCATCGTTATACGAAAGAGTTTGGCACATATTAAAGAGAACTTGCACTTTTGAGTCAAAGCGATCACCTTTTATCAAATTTCATTATTAAATCATGATTCTCCCCGATCAAAAATATCAAACCCTTTGAGATTTTGGATCCCAAGTGATTTAATAAGGTTTAGAAAACATCGAGAATATGTGCACGATTTAAAGCTCATCTTGTTTTGGATAAATCCTCCTCCGCAACATGTGCATTGTGTATTTGAAATCGTTTGGCACATGGGCGGGAGTGCCTATAAAGGACTAAAACCAATTCCATTAAAATAGATTTGAGATTTAAATCACTATCTCTCCCAGATCAAAAATTTTAAACCTTTTGAGATTTGTGATCCCAATCGATTTAAATCATTTAGAAAATTTTAGGAAAGGCGTGGCAAGATTTGATTATGAAAATGACCGATAAGGAACAGTTTTCGACATTAAAGATTATTAGTGTCGGTATGATAGTTTTAAGAGATCTTTAAGTAAAATAAAACAATTTCACAATCAAACAAGAATGTAAAAGATTTCATTTTGTAAGATCTTGATTCTAAAGAAAAATCATACCATGACATAACATTAAATCTTTAGATCACCACTTATTTTGTACAAACCGGAACTTTTATGAAGAAATATCGTTTGAAAATATTTTATTTTAAATCACTCTCCCCTCAATCGATGACCAAAGTCGATAATTGAGTGACTTAGGTTTTGATAAAAAGAAGTCCGGTGATTTTCAAAATTTAGTCAATTTATTTTCAAAATAATATTTTACCATTTTCAAAACAATTTTATTCAAAGTTTTAGAGAAATGGTATCCTGCACAAAGATCGTTAGGTGGTTGAGAAGCTTATGTTGTTCTTGTAGGGCTTTGAAGAAAACCGTCTCTGCGATGCAATGAGATTTCACGTTGCATTTTAATGCCAACTGAGGTCAAATTAAGCTCCGTTTCTTCAATCACTTAGAAGAAAACCATCTGATGATGCAGTGAGACCTCTTACGTTGCATTTATGCCAACTTTCCATGGAAGTCAAATTAAGCTCCGTTTCTTCATTTGTCAACCCAAGATATAGTTACCCTTTCCTTTCGGCATCCAATCATCATATAATGTGGGATCCGGATCGGGAACATTCTTATACCAAAATACCTGCATACGTTAGTGAACACAAGCGAATATATGGTGGTCGACATCACCCAAACAGCAATCGACTAATAAAAGTCAATTCAACATATCAATCAGATCAAATAAATGTATGGGAATAATGTTATTATCAAACTCTAATCATCTAAACCTAACAATCATATCCTAGGCACCTAGTCCTTCAACATAGGTTAACATCATTTTTAGTTAAGCATTTAGGATAATTAAGAAAGCCCGTTAGATGATATAGATTTGAAAACATTCTCCCCTCAATCAATGACTTATTTTACGAAAAGGTTAAAATCATGAATTCATTGATTGAGTTTTCAATTTTACGAAAAACTACGAATCGATTGATTTTCACGCAACTCATTTACCACCATTTTGTTAAAACAAATATTTTTCAAGAATTTTTAGAAGAAAAACATTTGTGTAGAGCAATGATCCTTCGACATACTTTCCTCATTTTGTTTTTAGGATAAGTGCACAAAATATTTTAAAATTGGTTTAGCGTAGCACTTTTCTTTCTTTAAAAGAGCGGGTTGCTATCACGAAATAATAGAAGGCCATAGTTTAAGCATGGGTTATAGTGCGAAATAACGCAAGCCATAGTTTGTGACATGTATTGAAAAGAAATATTTACACCTCTCGCTCGAACTTCATCTATGGTCCCGTGCCATTATTGAATGACATTTCTAAGACCGCAGATGTTATCGATATCAGAAGACATGTCATTGAAAAACAATATTTTTGGTATTTTTCAAATTTTCTAATTTTTATAGGTTTTTTGTTGGTTTTATAATTTTCTATTTTCTTTTAGTTGGTTTTCTATTTTTGTATTTTGGTTTTTCAGATAGATATTTACAGAGATAGAGTAGATGATATAGTTTAAGAAGATGATGATACGAGTACCGAGATAAGGATATCGAGCAGCAAGTCGTAGACGATAGAATACGTCATCTGTTAAACTTCCACCACCAAAGCTTCCAAGGCTCTTGTACTGAAGAAAGAAATTGAACCATCTGAAAGTGAGACTTTGGTAGCTTCCCCCCAAACCGAAAATCCTTTAGCTGAGCAGATTCAAAGCTTTCTTTCAAGCTTCCAATAGCCAGGTGCACCAAGAAGCACACCATTATCATTGATCATGCTGCTCCTTTTAAGAATAATCGCCGTGATTCTTCGTTCGAGGTTATATCATCCAATAGAACAACAAAGAAGCGTATCATCCCACATATGAATAACTCTTCTCGATTCCTTTTCCATCAAGTCCAAGTGATCCATTCCAAAAGGTGTCAAGAGACCACTTCCCAGTAGTTGAATTGATGCAGCCGTCTCTTAGAATAGAACTCACGAACCCGAATACACATATACCCAAAGACAGAGAAACTTATACCATCAAGTAGCAGTTAAGTCCGATAGCCAAAGAATAACCACGATGTATACTTTTCTCTCCACAAGAAAGTGTATGAAGCTCACGAACCGGCACCAATGCCCAAAGAGAGAATAACCGATAACATTGAAGAAGCATGTCGAATCATCGATTATCTATGCGGATGACAATCTCTGCGGATGTCAACTCGAATAAGTGATTATATCTCGAATCATGATTAAGCCCTCAAGTGAGACAAATGAGCATCCCTAATGTACACAATCTCTCCCGATGATTGTGATAACATCAAAATCATCACACACTTGTGTACCTCTTTTATCTTGAAACTTTCTATTACATCACTTCCCCACGTAGTTGGAATAATAACACTAAAAGCCTTGATGAGTAAAACCTTGAGATTCTGTGGTCATGACATTTGTCTTCTCGGGATATCTTCAATCACTTAGAAGAGTTAAGTTCATCAAGTTTACTCGCCATGAGTCAAACCTTAAGTTTCTCTCGGTAATAACATTTGTCTTCCCGGGATATATTCAATCACTTAGAAGAATTAAGTTCATCAAGTTTACTCACTTTGTGTTTAGATGTGTGTCTCCTTCCCCTGCTGGTTTTGACACTTCGTAATCAAGAACATCTTATCACCAAATACTTGAAATCTTTTGAGAAGAACCTTAGAAGTCTTTGAGAATCAACTTTGTCAAGAATGTGAGCAAATCTAATTGGGGATTAAATCGACTTTTCACTTTCCCCAATTAGTGCTCTCCCTAAACCGACAATCTGCTTGATAACAACTCGGATTAAGAAGAATTCTTTAGATTGTTAAATGCAACTCGTCTTTAGTCTTCTAACACGCAGCAGAAAGTGTAGAACAGATCAGACTCGACCTTCTTCAAGATTGTCCGGTTGGGAATAGAAAGTCAACATCTTCAACTTACCAAATGCATTCCCGTTAACTTACAAATAGAAAATCCCTTAACTAAGATCCTCCCAATCAAACAAGAACGAAAGATGTTCATCAAGGAAATCAAGAATCGGGCCATAGCGAACACACAAGATGGTAACACCAAACTACCAATCACATCAAACAAGAACAGAGATTGTTCGGAATCATCATGTTGATGTATACGTGAAGCATTAACGGAAGCACTTTGTCAATAAACTCATCAATCCGAGTGAAGATGTCAACCAACGGCTCTTAGAAGAAACTCCATGTAAAGATGATCGATAAGAAGAAGCTCGGTTCTTACATGAGTTAGGAGCCGTATGACTATATATTCTCATAAGTCAATCAACCATGCGAATTATCACACTTTCTCCCCTCAAGAATTGCATACGAGATGCCATTCTTGATTAAACAAGTTAACATCATTCAAATGTAGTCTATTCACACTTCTCCCCATAAAATTAGCACATGATGTCGCCATCTTCATTATATTGAGCAAGTGGAATAAGAGTAATTATCGATGATCCGTTCACTTGATAATCGAAAGCACATGGAAAAAGCATGAAGCATGTTGATGAGAATGGTCATAATAGAAGATTTCTCTTCTTGAAGATAAAGCGACTGACACGAGGCTTGAATCTGTTGTGTTCAAACGTCATAAGAAGATTTCTCTTCTTGAAGATAAAGCACCGAGACGTACACTTTTCTTTTCTTTAGAGTACGAGGCATGAACTGTTGTGTTCATACGTCATAATCTCTTTTCATCATCTCTTGGCAAAACATGTAACCACCCCATTATCATTCAAGAGGCTCTTTGTTGTGGCGGTGATGGAGAAAACCAGTATGATAAATTTGACCTCAAGTAAACTAACTCGAACTCAGTAACTTAAACTAGCACATGTGTAACAAAGAGCGGTGCCGAGACTTCATCCTCCATTGAATCTCTAAGTACTCTATACTCCTCATCCAACCAACCATCAAGTATAAGACGACATCACCTCTTGAAAATCCACAATTGAATGTGACATCGAGCACTACAACGTAACTCCTTAAAGTGATAGTTATTTTGAGGTGATAAGAGCCCAATTCCCCAAGTGGTAAAAGAAAAGGTAAAAGTCACTCAACAATAACTAGATTTCCAAGTCTTGGTTTTGATAATAAGCTCGAACAAGGATCATGAAGAATCTTCATCCATCCATCCCCGATACCTTCGGATACTAAGTACACTCGCCGTGATAATTCACTTCAACCTCAAATAAATAATAATGAATTAACTCCGTTGTCACATCTTACGGTTAAAAGCTCAAATCTAGCCTCCTTTGGCGTTTTAAGTGAACTATGATAATGGTTTTCATCCCGACCATGGTTAAATGCACATAACCCGTAAAACTTTGAAGTAACCAAACCGCCATGACGAATATCCAAACACACATCCAATTCATGAAGTACACCTTTTATCTCTTCTTGAGCGAAACCGTAGCACCAAAGATCAAATGAGATCCCGAAATACACTTTCCTTTCTCGGGATGGTTCCATCATTACGGATTTTATAACTCTATGGTTTAAACCGAAAAATAGTTTCTTCGGGATTTTACAAAACCAAGAGGACCGTAAGATAGATCCGAAATGCACTTTACTATTACAAGGATATTTCCATTGTCACGGATTTTACAAGTCTATGATTTAAACCGAGAAATAGATTCTTTCACGGGATGTTACAAAATCAAGACAAAACCGTAAACAATGTCAGCTTGAATGTGTTATGGCAACTTTGGTTTAGGTGAATATCTGTTTAAGGGGAACATGCAGCGGTTCATCAATGGTTCATTAGCCAACATCACCAATAACATGAACCATCCAATAAACACTTTGGTAAACACATCATTCACACATTCTGTCGGCTATTGTAGTGACAACATGGAGAAGTAAACCTCGATATGCCAAAATTGAGCATGAAGTAAAATTCCCTAGATTTGTTACTTAAACTTGTACTAATCCTTGTGAAGAAGAAACGGTGTACTCAATGTACAAAACCTCTTGACGTATCCTCAATTGCGTGAGACACCGAAGTGATAGTTACGTTGTGGGTTAAGCGAGAAAGAATCACACCCGTAACTAAATAGCCAAGTCTTTATCACACTCTGTAAATGCCCAAACAAGTCATCTTCGCGGAAGGGTAGAAAGAAAGAAGACGAAATAAGTAAACTTGCCCGGAAAATCTCACTGCAAATCCAAATATGAAATACCGTCCAAACAACCCCATATAGTCAACTTTGTTCAATAAACAATTTCAAGCCGTGACAAACTGTTCATGTGAAAATGTATACACCAAATTATTAGACCTCATAGCACAAATGGTCTCACCCACATAACTCATCAATAAATCTCATGTTCAAGTTTCATGATCACAATCTCATATTTGTCAATTCACATATGTTGATTCACGATTTACGATCCAATGTAGAAAGCCCACCAGTCCATCACATTATATCCAAACCATCACATATACACCACATCCGGTAAACATTCAATCCCATTTAGATACAACACCTCACGAAATCCAATACTCGATCCATTTAAATAACAAATGCCAAAATATATTCATGATAAATCACTTAAATCCTTAAGCTTGCATTTATCTTCATGTAATAAACTAAATTCCAACAAGAGATGATCATGAATAAGCTGATACAACGAGTTACGTTAATCCCACACTTAATCACCTGGATATAGACTGATTCAATGATTAAGTCCAATAACAAAATCATCAAGATCTATAAACATATGCGGCCCAGTTTAAGTCCAATATCAAATATGTGTGGCCCAGTTTAAACACATGCGATCCATGTCCACTTTGATAACACAGGTTATAAAACGTAATTAGTCATTACATAACCCTAACAATTCTCACATGACACGCCTACCATCTCTTATCCTCATACACCAAACACCAAAAATAGATCGAGAAAAGATAGACCGACT